>WEIT01024160.1:25689-55680 GCA_013389985.1 Dryoscopus gambensis
CCAATTGCTCTTCCATTGCTGCAACCACCACCACAGGGCATTAGCCACCACCCAGGAGGCAGTGTAGAGATAGAGTACAGACCAGTTTGGTCATTTAACAATCTCTAGGACTAGCTGGATGGCTTTCCCTTCTTCAGGTTGGCTTCCCTTTCAGCAGCCTCAAAGACTCATTGTGTGAGACTCCACACAGCAGCTTTTCATGTCTGATGGCTTCCTATCACTCAGCAGGATCCATCAGCAGATAGATCACAGCCTTTTTCACTTTCTGATAACTCATTATTTGGTGGGGCTTCTTGGGTACAAGTCACCTTTCTGATGCAACACTTCAAAATCTCTTCCTTCTGCTTAGTCCATAATCTCTTTCTGAGGAACTGGGTTTTCCCATTTGGGCTTGTTGTGTAATCAATGCTACCCAGTGTAGCACTGGTTGTGATGTGTCGAGGGGATGTTTCCTTCGAACAGCTAGTGTAGCACGACAGTCAGGGTGCCAAGAGGAGACACGCTTCTGTCCCAACAACTTGAGCTGAAGGAGCTCAAACCTTCTCATAGGATGCTAATATCTTTTTTTCAACTGGAGTGTGGAGGGTTTCTGACCCTGGCTACAAAACCCTAATGGTCAGCCTCAGATTTCTCCTGATGTTCTTTGTCAGAGGCAAAAATAAACTAAAAATTTCTGGCCTTACTTACTTTGAGTTCTGGACTCAAAGTCCATCAGTGTTCTTGACCATGACTGAATTTCTTATGGATCTCTACACTGTCTCTGAAGGTACAACCATGGTATATGAACTACAGGAAAATGTGCTGGCTTACTTTTCGACTCTATTGGTTCCTAACCTTTCATGACCACTTAATTCCTCACGTGGTAGGAAACAATCACACTGTAGAAGCCTGTGGACCATGAAGGGTAATTGGATAAGATCTTTTGAAAGATTTACAAGCCTGCCAAGGATTGTGCCAGCTTAAAACTGTTTGATTCAGTGTGAAAAGATCTGAACAATTCTGACCTAAAGGTTTAAAGAGAGACCTTTCCTGTGAGAGTATAATTTAGAGCCTGTAATAAAAGTGTATTGAAAAACACCAGAAGGAAGAAAACAGTCATAAATTTTAGAGCTTAATATTACATTACAGGACACTTTTCAGTGACATATCCTCTTGTCTTGCAACATACCTCCTTTGCCTCAAACTGTTTTTAATTGTTTCTTCTAAGGGTTACGATGGTAGCTCATCCATAAAAGGATAATAAGAAAGCCATTTGTTTAATATATCTGAGAATGTGAACTTGCTTTCTCTCTCTGTATAGGGAAACATATATGAAGTAAGACCAGGTCTTTGAGCAGTATCACAAGTAAGAAATAAGGGGAAGACTCACAAAGAAAATTAGGCAATTTCTATGCAAAAGGTAGGTTCTCAAACTTCTTGTTTAATATCTAGGCTACCTTGAATACCCAGCGGTATTGAATATGCACCCAGCGGTAACATTCTCTGTGCTTATTCATTGCTATTCCTGTGCAGCTCACTATGGGCTAGTGCAGTGCCCAAAACACTGTAGAAGACAGAAAGAGGATGCTTTCTCCATTCTTCTCACCTGCAAGGTCCAGCTGAGTCAGCCTATGGATCAGATAAATGCGAAGTAAGGCAACTTCCTCCTCTGGTCTAGAGCACAAGTCCTATGACGAGCAGTTGAGGGAGCTGGGGTTGCTCAGCCTGTAAAAAAGGTGGCTCAGAAGGAACCTTATGGTTCTCTACAACTACCTAGTGAGGTGGGGTCAGTCTCTTCTGCTAGGTAAGAAGCGACAGAATGATGAAATGGCCTCAAGCTGTGCTAGGGGAGGTTTAGATTGGATATTAGGAAAAATTTCTTCACTGAAAGAGTTGTTGAGCATTGGAACAGGCTGCCTAGGGATGTGGTGGAGTCACAATCCCCAGAGGTATCTAAAAGATATGTAGATGTGGTACTTAGGGATGTGGTTTAGTGGTGGACTTAAAAGTGATCAATTAATGGTTGGACTCAATGACCTTAGAGGTCTTTTCTGACCTCAGGTGTTCAGTGGTTCTCTTTTATGACTCAAAGCTTCCCAGTGGTAGAGCAGCAACAAATCATGCAAAAGTTTCTCTCAAAATTCTTAGGTGGCACAGAAGCATCAAGCCCTGAAAAGAGGCATTTTGCTTATCTTTATTAGAAAAACTTTACACGTAAAATAACTTTAAAACCTTTGCAACACAGCTGTACTGCACACAATGAGAAATCCAGTGTAAATTGTCTCTGGAATTTCTTGGAAATATGCTTGTGTAAACTGTTATAAGCATAACTCTGTATAGTAAAGATCTCTGCATTTCCACCATATACTATTTGAATAGTTTAAAAAGCAAATCATACATAATTGTCATCGGTTTTAATGAAGGGGACTAATTCTCTCTTTCCTTTGAGACATGTGATTAAGTTGCTTC
Organism: Dryoscopus gambensis; assembly: GCA_013389985.1. Classification (NCBI taxonomy): domain Eukaryota; kingdom Metazoa; phylum Chordata; class Aves; order Passeriformes; family Malaconotidae; genus Dryoscopus; species Dryoscopus gambensis. The sequence goes on from WEIT01024160.1 coordinate 28,138, forward strand.
TGAACTTAAAGTGTATGTACGGGGCCAGTGTCTCTGAGAGCCATGCGCACTGCTCTGCAGTACCCAGACACACAATACCATTGCTTTCACTGAAGTCCTTCAGTTTTCTTCCAGTTTTTTATTGACCTTCAGATAAGCTTTCCTGTCTTCCCCCATGCTTTCTGATTGCAGGCTTAGCAGGTTTGTTATTCTTGTGTTCTAACTTTATGGTGTGTGCCCATGAGCAGAGATTTTTGGAGGCATGTGACATGAATATAGGAATGAGTAATAACTTTATTCAGACTCACAATTACTGAATTTTAAACTAAGATTTGCCCTTAGGTTCCTGTTTGAATTGCAGTGGTGTGAATAACATGCCTCTAGGACAGCCAAGAACAATTTCTGTGTGGATCCCGGAGGGGAGTGTATGCAGACATAATCACAGCATGGACCTGCGGCACCAGCTGAGGAGGTATCCTTGTGAGGTAAAGATCAAAGGGCAGCTATGAGATAAAGGGGAAATCTCTGGGGCACTTCCAAACTGTGAAAAAAGCATCAGAAACTCCACCACAAACAAGAGCTAGAGAAGCACAGGGAGAGAGCCAGTGCATCTGCTTGAGGAGGATAGACTGAAATAATATATTTGCAAATTCAGAGTTTGAGATAAAGGGATGGGAATGTCACAGAGTACCTAATTTGCTGTTGGCTGAGGGGTGTGGGGGTTTTTTGCTTGCTTGGTTGGTTTTTTGGGGATGTGTGTTTGGTTTTGTTTCCCCTGATGAAACTGAGAAAGATAGACTTCATTCTGGCCAGATGTATGCTGATGCAACTTTAATTCCATTAAAAACACTACAGTTCCACAGGTGCCAAAATACAGGAAAGCAGATTGGAATCTGACCGCAGGGAAAAAAAATTTGGAGTTTATTTTTTTCCTGAAATACATATAGTGTCTATGTATCTGCCCATAAATTCCTTAGCATAATTTTCCAAACTACCTGTAGCTTGGTAAGTATGAAGGATATTAGGATTAGCTCCATAACAGTTCAGGTCGCCTCCCTGTTTTCACACTCTGACAAAATTTAGATAAAATGGCACATGGTAAAGATGACAGCTGAGCATAATTTTTTTGATATTTCATTTTCTGTGTATAAGCCTTCAGAGTGAAAGATTACCACAGACAAATTAGAGAAACACTGTCATGAAAATAATTAGAGTTTGACATTTTGCAGGTACTCTGTGACATGATGATTGCTGCTTTAGGAATATTTCAAAGTGCAATTAAATTGCATCTCTTACCAACAGACTATAAATCATTATCTGTAGTTCAGTGGGATATCTTCAGACCATATATTTTAGAGGATTTATTGTACTTTATCATATTGTGTACCTTTAGGGAGTCTTAATCTTTAAATAATTGCAGTAATAGTTGGGAGGAGACCTGCATTAGACGTGCTCAATGAATCAGGTTATTGACACTCTAAATTAAAGGAATTATGTTGTACTGTTTTCACAATACTTAGGTATATTTGTGAAAAGTGGCAAAAATACATTCTATACAATATTATGCAAGATAGTATTTATTTATCATCTTTGCTTTCTTAATCATCTTTTTATCACCTTTGCTTTCTTAGAAATTTCTCTGTGGTTAAGTAAACTATGTATTAGGACATCAAAGCTAAACATTTTATGCTCCATGAATCACAAAAATAGATTAATGTCATGCAATCATGCATCTGCTCTTCCAAATGGAAGACTTCCTCAATAAACACTATTAACCCTTATGCTCCCTTTGCACTATTATGCTCTATCCCAACAATATAAAGAAAAATCTATCTTTGAATGCAAACCTCATCTAATCATTGTCCTTTCAAAATTATGTTGAATGTTACCACTTGACTCAACTATCTATGGAGAATTGTAGACAGTGGAAAAAAACCCCATTGAGAATATACCGAGAAGTGCTAATGATACCTTAGGTTTTAACTTTTTTATTTTTTCAAATCCTGTATTGCCTAGTGTGTAACTCTGAAGCTTTTTGTAACTTGTTAGCTGCTGTCCTCGGCCAAATAGACACAACAAAACTTCTCTGGGCTTGCTATTCAAGGACATTCAGAAGGTTCTAGGCCTAAAGGTGTAAACTAGGGCTGCAAGAGAGGTGGAGAAATTGAAGAAAGCTAAAGTTTTGATTGGTGAATTTATGCTGATATGCAAATGGACCAAACCTATAACAGTGTGAAGAACTTGTGACTTGGGGTCACCCCATCTTGGGGTCCTTTTTGGAAGTAGCCTCTGGCTCCCCAGAGTGTACCTTTGAAGGCCTTTCAAATAAATACCTACCTTTATTCCCTTACTCCTGTCTAGTCTCTGTTTCTAGATAGCTGGAGAAGGCATCACTAAGGCTGCTCTAAAAACAAACATGGCAGTTGGAAAATTGGAGAAGACAGCAGAGTTGACAACCAATTTCTCTGCAGTCTCACTGTTGTGCATAACAGAAACTGGGGTAGGAATGCCTGAGTCGTGCCTGCCACGCTGAACAACTGTGGTAGGCTGACCTTGGCTCAAAGTTACACTCCCACCCAGACACTCTCGTACTCTCTTCAGTGGGGCAGTGGTAGAAAATGGGACAAGAAAGCTCGTGGGTCAAGATAAAGATAGGGAGAACATTTGCCAATTACTATTGTGGGCAAAAATTACTTACTGCTAATTAGAATAGATTCAGGGAGTGAGAAACAAAGACAAACATTAAACCAACGATTTTCCTTCACCCTGTCATCCCAAGCTCAACTTCATCTGAAACTTCTCAATCTCTTCCAAAGATCAGGAGCGTTGGCAAATGGAGGTTGTGGTGTTCCTCCTCCTTCATCACACTTTTTCTCTGTTCCTATGTGGGCTCTCCTCATGATCTATAGCTTCCTTCAGGGATATCCATCCACTTGCTCCAGAATGAGATCCTCAGCTGGCTGCAGAGAAATACATGCTCCAGCAAGGTGGCTTCATGGGCTGCAGGGGAGTTTCTGCTCCTGTGCCTGCAGCACCTCCTTCTTCTTCGGCGTGTTTGCCCTTTCTTAAATATGTCATCACAGAGGCACCACAGGCTTGGCTGATGAGCTCAACAGTGTCGTGTGGTGGGTCCATTTTGCAGCCAGCTGTTCTGGCATGGGTCAGTTCCTGCTCTCATTTCACAGAGGCCAACCCTGCAGCCCCCCACTGCCAAAACCTTGACGTCTGCATGTAAAATAACTACATGTGTGCTCTCTGTTCCCTTTGCTTGTGTAAAAACCTGGCAAACACCCTAAAATTTTGCAGAAGAGGTAAAAATCAGATGATACTGGCTATATACTTGTAAATAAAAAACTTCTTAGAGTTTTGTTATAGTGATGATCTGGGATTTTCATTAGATTTTTTTCTCTTCTGTATTTCTAGTTGAAGTGCAACTGTAACCAATCCAATATGGTCCCCTGCTGAGCAGAAAACAACTGGAAGAGCACAGAGAAGGCAAGAAGCACTGAATGATTCAGAGGATTAACTTAATTTAGGACCAGTGTACAGAGAGCAGCTTGCTAAACAAAAAAAGAAATTGTTAATATTTTACTCATTTTTGGAATTGTCTTAATAAGCAAATGTTACCATAAGTAAAGCTTTACTTATGGTAACAGGCAAAAACCCCACACACGGATAAATAGAACAAGACAAGTGAGGTTCTCATGCCATGCACTTGGAAACCAGTCAGCTTGCATCCATCACAGAGGTACCACACCTCACGGCTGCAGGATACATGGCCTGGCCCTTAAATGTTTTTCTGTCATTCCCTGCCTCTAGCGTACTGATCTAATTTCTCATCTTCCCTCTGTGGCAACATCTGACCACACAGGCATTTGACAGAGGATAGTGATTTGAACAGTGTAGGAATCTACAAATTGGAATGGGGAAATCAGTCATTGCCCAGGATCACAAGGAATATGATTGTGTTTTGGGGAAAAATTAGCAAAGGCATTTAAAAATTGATTGTTTGGTGTTTCTGGGTAGTCACTTTGGTTCAGCTGTCCAAAATTGTCCAAGAAAACCAGATGCTGATGTATATAGATGAGCTATCAATCTCAAAGTCCTCTAAAAATATCCTCTTAAGAGTGTTGGGAAACATCAGGAAAGTTTGCCAGATAAAATACTGAATTGTTCAGATGAAGCAGAAGGAAGCACCTTAGGAAATTATATGAATAAAGGGATTTGAATTCTTTGCTATCACTCTAATCATACTTCCTAGACTTCTTTTAGGACTTGCATGTTTGTACTTAAAATTTTAGCCTTGTTGTCACTAACTTATTTTTCCTTCTCTTTTTTTTTTTTTGTCTTTGCAATTGTTCCTGACATTGCAATATTATTGGATTCTCTAGTTCTGTCAAAGAAAATAGTATATTCACACACAGTCATATGTGTGCCATTACAGATCTAAACTCCAATGACTGCTTATCTTAAGAAAACACAGAGAGCCCTGTATTTTGCTATTCCTAAAGACTGGTCTTTTTCTTGTTCATTTCCAGCAGACTCTTCTAACTGAAAAATGTGCTTATTAAATACTCTCTCCCGGGTTATGACTTTCTTAGTAATTATTAATGCTACACCAAGGCACAGAACAGGAATTATAGTCATGACTGGGGAATGGTTTTAAAATGTACATTTGTCTTCCTGTATATTTCAAAATGTGGAGATTGCATTATAGTCTCCTTCTTCTGCACAGCCTCTAACCATAGCACATTTAAGTAGAAGTTTCTTTTCTAATTTTCCTACTTTCAACTGTTATTCAACTAATGAGTTTCAGACACTTCTAGATATTTGCATTTATTTTCTTCATGTATTTCATGTATTTGTATTATTTTCCCTTACGGCCGGAAGAATTCTTTCATCTTAACAAAAGTAAGTCTGCAGCTGTGAGATTGTACTACCTCTGCAGAAGTATGGATTACTCCCAGTATTGATGTGTTTTGCCTCACTCACTTTTTCACAATTTTGGGAGATTCAAAACTAGGAGTTCTATGTATTCAACCAGACCTTTATTTCTGTCTTGCACGTGGCTCCTGGTTATATGGTCTTCTTCCAGTTAAATCATTATAACTTCCTATAAGTACTGAACTAATTCAGCAGGTTTCTAATTGTGAATTTTCTTACATTTGCATTTGATGAGGGAAGATGCATTGCAGTTATTCTCTCTATTAGCTAATGTTCTAAATACTGGAATACTGAAGTATTCTCTAGGTAGAAACAAAAATAGTTAAAAGTAGACAATGATGATACAGCCTTTTAGGACATCCTTGTTCTTCTGCAGCATGGCATGTGACACAGTGTACAGAGGGCAGGTGTAAGGCAGATGTGAGTTCAGTAACAGTGCAGGGTTATTCTGAGATGATTACAAAAACCTGACAGCAATGAGGCTGGCATTACCCCCAAAGAGGATGGGTTGATAAGGTTACAGCTAATACAGACTTCAGGACTGGAGCTGACCCACCTCTTCTCTGAAAACTGAGAAGAATAACTGAAGATTTGCTCAGAGCTCAGGCAGCACTGCCTTAGCAAAGTGTTGTGTGTGGATAGGTTATCACCTGCCACAGTGGATATATCTGTGGATACACTGATGACATTGTGATGGGACTGTTCCCTGGCCCTCTGCTCCCTAGAGTCTGTAAAGCAACAGCTCTTTAAGATACACTAAGGACTTTTTGCTGTTCTGGATTTCTGGTGAACATGTCTGGAAGTATCTTGTGCTTGTACAGGATTTGACTCATGACATCTGAGAGTATTCTTCTTACCCAAGGAAAGAAAAGCTGTGATCAAAACAATTCTGACCTCTGTGCCATACGTGATGTCTCAAATGCATCCTGATAAGAAGAATCCTAGAAATAATAAATTCCAAGGCAAGCTAGCCTGACTTTTGCACAGAGCAGGTCATAAGATTTTATTCTGCAACTCTTTCAAAAACCATAAAATTACATTAGTGTGGAACTCTTAGGTGAAAGTTTAAATCTTTTGAGTTCACTGTCACAATTATGCATTTTCCAGGTTGTTCTAGTTTGAAAGCAAACTAGTGAGAGACTTTGAATCAGAAATACAATTTAATAGGGAAAAAAAAATAAATGTAGTAGTACAAAAAAAAAACCCAACCCACTGACAGAGTCAGGGTACAAACCTGACCCCCTGACAGTCAGGGGGTTTGGCAGAAGTTCAATCAAATGGTGGCTGCAGTTCTCCTGGAGTGATGGTTCCGTTGAAGCAGTGATTCTGTAGAGAAAGGTCTGGTCGTAGAGAAAGGTCTGGTCTTCCTCTGATAGTCCAGTGAAAAAGGGCTGCCTGTGGTGTTCCAAACCTCAGCTTATATTCAGGATGGAATGCTTGGTTCCTCCCTCTGGGTGGAGTATCTCACAATGGGATGTAATCTTATCAGCCATGCGGTGATGGCCCATTAACAGAAGATGTCCCCCTGGAGGGAGGATGGGTCAGAGGAGAGATAAGAACTCTGCTGCACCTGGTGTCAACAGCTGGCCCATTAACAGAAGATAGCCCCAGGAGCTTATCAGGGATGAGTCATGGAGGGGATGGGGCAACACTGTCCCACCGGCTCCAACAGCTTATGAAGATGGTAAACAGAATACATACTTTTGGATACATTTTACACTGTAACCTAGGACACAGGTGAAGCTGACACTACTGACAGGGAAGGACACGATGTGAGCTCAGACCACTGGATGTGATAGGGCTGAGGTAGGAGGAGGGAATAACTTCACTGTAGCACAACATGAAGAGTAGCAAAGCAAAAGACTGTCATTATGCTGGTATCTCATTTTACATTCTTTTTTTTTTTGTTTCTACCTAGCACTCATTGTGTGTAATTTAAATTTTTTTTTACTGCTGTCCTGAACAGGTCAGTTGCTTTGATGGAACTACTATTCTCAAATGCTTTATTTTATACAATTGAAAGGCTTACACCTTCTTTCTCTTCCTTTTTTAGCATATCAATCATGTTCCCTCATCCTGTACTAAATAATACATATAAATGAATTCTGAACCAGTATAAAAACATGAATACATAGAGTTCTCGCTTTTCTTAAAAATGAAAAAAGTCCAGATTTATTTAATGGGCAGCTCATTTCTCAGTACTGGCCAAAAGAAAGTAGGAATAATATATGAATATGTTAAAACATGTAGGAGAAAGGCATAACTGAAAAATAAACTAAATTGTACTTAAAGAGACTTTGAATCTTAGGTTTTTCACTACCCACTTTCAAGACCTTAAAATTAAAACTGTAGAAAGTATCAATCAATTTTTGAACTACTTTTCTCAGAACAAGTTTGCCTTCATTGAGCACATTTGGTAAATTCCTTTTTCACTGGTGGAACACAGAGGCATACATGAACTGTTTTTTGAGTCTATTTAATTAAGATTTTAATCTTCATGTTATATAACAATAATACAGGTAATTGATCAGCTACTAGTGCAAACTTGATTATATTCTTAACCATATCAATCAACATAATTTCAGGAAATTGGAAAGGAGTCACAAGCCAATTAAAAGTGCACACTGTTCTTATTATACTGCTGAATGAAAAGTCTACTGGCCTGAAGGTCAAGTTTCCCTTCATGACCATTTTCCATAGAAATCTTTTCATTTCTTATTGTCTTCTCTTTGGTTATCTCTAAATCCAAGAGGTTGTGTACTTGTAGTTACACTTTCACAATTATAAATCCTTAAACACATGATGCTATTGAAGTACAAAATTAATAAATAAACTGAGTGATTTATGACTTTGTTACTGATGGTAGTTTGGGAGTATTTTAGATCTGCCTCAGTTTTATTGCAAACTTCTGCCCTATTAACATAACTAAGTAGGTCACAGTGCATGTGCATGCAGATGCATACATATCCTTTTTAATCTCCCTTCAGAATTCTTTTAATTTTTACTTGTTATGAAAAGGAAGGCTATAATCAGAATTTTTTTTATATTTTCTGTGAGGAGGAAAAACAGTGCAAAACTCGTATAATTGACATACATCTCTTAAAGTAAAAGAAGAAAAGGTATGAAGCAGGAGGAGAAGCAAAACTAAATTTGAGTTGCCCTACTATAAAATTGGTCTAATTCTGTGCATTTGAGAGAACACAGTTTCTTTGTATTTCTTTGAAATCACTGAAGACTATTTTAAAGAAAAATATTTTTCCTTTATAGTCTCCTTACTGAAGACATTTACTTCTCATATATTATCTTGCATAATAGGATTATTAGTTGCAGCTCTCTATTTTCAGGGTTTGGCATGATAAAGAATTACTAAATGGAGCAGAAAGTCTAAACCTCTTCAATAGAGAAATCAGATTTAATACGCAATTCTCTTTCCAGTGAAATTCATTATGCAAGTCACAACTACAAGTGCTTTACAGGAAAAGAAAAAAGATGTGGGTATTCTCATGCCTCTGATATTCTCCTGGATTCTATGAGTAAGTTTTCTCTTTCTGTCCTACTGTTGAAACTACCCTGTTTTTAGTTCTAGCCCCCCTTTATATCTTTGTCTTCAGAACACATCAAATCTGCAGTTAGAAGTAAGGTTTATTTCCTTGCTCTTACCATATTTCTCCTTGCCATCTCTTTGAATTTTTGATTCTCTTTTTAGCTATGCATAGGCATCTACATCTTTTATTAGATCTAAATATATGCTCTTCTGAAAACTGAAGATAGAAGCCTGAGATGCTTTATTTTTAGAAATTTCTGCCTATCTGGTAACAATACTATGGAAATATGAAGGAGCTCAGATCAAGAAGCAGTGGCATTGCTGCAACAGTTTGGGCAGGGTAACCAACACTGTGAAGTGTGTTGTGTAAATCCAAATGGGGAAAAACGTACCCATAGCATTTCCACTGCTTGGCGTAGTTAGGCATGGAAATGCGTTGAACTGCTGCAAGCAGTTTTCTGCCATTGGAAGGGTCAGAGATACACGTCTGTAAGCATGCATGGGGAAAATCAGATTCTGAGGATGATTTTAGAAGGGGTCATTATATTGAGAAAGAGGACATATAAGTTAATCAACAGAAAATATTAAAGAGGAGAACAGTTTCCTCAGGCTTTTCCACAATGAAGCAGCACAATGGGATTTAAGATGGCCATGTCTGAAGTTCAGAAAATTGCTTTTCATCCTGTATTTTGACTGATTTGGAGTAGATTCTTGGATTCCAACTCCAGCCTTCTAAAACTGCTCTCTATTTGCCAGGCAATGGGGTGTTTTGAGGCAGTTTATTCCTACTGCAGCTCCTTGGATTAATTTATTCCATTTCATATGTGGAATATGTGGTATCTGGGGAATATGATTTAAACTCTTCTGTGTTTTAGCTGATCTTTGTCAACTCAAGGGCAGACTACAAGATTGCAAAATCAGGGTGTTTTTCCTTTTTGTTTTTCTTGTATGAATTTCCCCCCACTACTTTCAGAAAGGAATTTCTGACTTAAAATATGCAGTATTTGTAGGCTGAGGATGTTCTATATCTCCTCAGGTGTAGCTGAGAATTAACCCTCTGAATGCTATCATAGGGTGACATAGTCCCAGCTGTCTTCCCTGGCTGCATTCTGGCGGAAGTTCAGTGCGGTGGAAAGGGTCTCACCGTCTGCGGCCAGTGATTATTGAGTCAAAAATTGACCCCTGGCCTTACAAGATGGGTAATGCCGATTGCCTCCAGGCCAGCGAGGGCTAGCCCTCTATGTTGCAGACTGATCCTTAAGAGAGTGAACTGGGATGGTACAAAACGTGTCCAGGGAGTAAATGCAGGGGCAGTTTCTATGCTCAAGGGCTCAGTGCTTGAGCTGGCTCCCTCGTTCTATTGTGCCACATAGCACAGATGTCCCCACAGCACCTCTCTCTTTGTGCCTCCCAGCTGCTTGAGGAAGAGCAGGTAGGATGGTGTGTTGTTTGTAAATCCCTGAAGGACTCAGCTGTGAAATACTCTTGATGGCCCTGAACAGGATGTGGCCTGGGGATTTGTGGGCACGTCTGGAAGCAGAGGCTCAGCTGCCAGCCTACCTGCTTTGCAGAAGCTGTTTGCATCAGTAATACAGGAGCCCTGAGGATGCCTGGCAGCTGAGGCAGGCTCCTGAGGACCCACTTTTCAGACCTAGGCAACTACTGACACATAAATGGCACTTAAGTGGTTTTATGAGCCCCAGCAAACATTTCAACTTATTGAGGTCTGAGGCTGGTAAGGTTTTCAAAGAATCTTAAATGGCATTTAAGCCAATACTAAGAAATCCCAAGAGCTGCCAAAATATTTTGAATATAAGCTACCTTGGATTCTTTTTAAAGAAGAACCTTAGTATGAATTGTTGTTAGCAATGAAGAAATAATTTTATGACCCTATTGTAAAGCACATATATTTGTTCTCTGTAAGAGTAAAAGGTCTGAGGAAAAGAATGTTTTTCTGCTTCACACACAACTCTGATGCTGAAGTGGGTGCAAGGTATCCATTTGAGTCTAATTACCCAACTAGGCTGAGCACAGCCAGTCCAACAAAAACCCAGCTGTAGTTTTTAATTGCCTTAAATGAGCTCCTAAATAACTATGTGGAGTTAAACCACAGCACAGAGAACACAATATAAGTGCATAGAAACTCTGAACACCCAGGGCTCTAGAGTGCTCAATTAAACGTTCCTTGATTATTCAATACAACAGAAGTGTGCAAATTAAAGGCTTTCATGCTACAGCAGGCTACAACCTCACTCTCAAGTTTCAATATTGCAATGTAACTTAATTAAGATATTCCCCATACAAAGCATAACCCTAGAGGTAAGTTTTGTTCCAAATACCTTATATAGGTATATCTCCTGCTGTTAAGTAAATGGCTCTTGGTGAAGCAAAATAAATATTGTTCTCGCATAGACTCACTTCTTTTGTATATACTGAGAATGGAGAAAGGAACACTATGAAATCATTAAAACATTTAACTCACCATGCTGAAATACAGTTGCTAAAAGGCCTCATTCTCATTGCACTCAGACTGTAAAGTGCCTTAAAATAGTTTCTGAAGAACTCACACTAATTTGTGATTTTGTGATAGATACTCAGTTTGAATAGGAACAAATTGTATGGAAACATGCAAGTGTAAAATTTTTGGCCCGTTTAGGTCAGTGGTACAAAACCAGTAAAATCAATACTCAGTAGAAAGAACAGCTTCATCTCAGGATGTTTGTTGGTTCATATGGTGTCATGAAATGCGGGGTTTTTTAATAACTGTGAAGTACATCAGAGTCACTGCATGAAAGGCCTTTTAAATTCAATGAGGTATTAATTATATGGACAGAATGCCAAACGCATGAGAAATGGTCATGTAAATGTGTTGGGATTGTCCCTTATACTTAGTTTAGAACCACTAAAATGTATTAATCACTCTTTTAAAATTGCCCTATTAAAATGGAAATCTTAGACAACAGATTAATTTAATCTCAGTACCAAGTTACTTTTCACAGCAAAAATGTTTTTATAGAGTTGGAACAATTTGTGCCCTTCTAAATGTTTAAATTAAGTGCCAAAATACATTGCTAATAATGATGTAAGCAGTATACTGTTGCTTTGCTTTGAACAGCTTTTTTCTCCAAATAATTATTAGTGAATTCAACTACTGAAAGCAAAAATACATCTTAATTTTATTATGCAGTTTGTTTGACCACATTGATCTAAGCAGACTGAGAAAGCCATGTCACTTTATAGTTTTTCAGTTATTAGACAAATTTTTCTGTTGCTTTATATTATTCACACTTTTCTTTGACGTTTTCCTGTCTTCCATTATCTTATCATTGTCTTTTATCTTCCATTCAAAAGGCGGCATTAGAAGCTGATGATTTGATACCATTTTTTGACTGCACATCAGTCGGTTCTGTTTTCTTCAGAATGAAACTTTCAATCCCATTTCAGGAAATTAAAAAACAAGAGTTCAACACTGACACAAGAATAATTTCCTTTGTTCCAATATTTTCTTCATGTGATATATAAGACTTAATCATCCCTGAGGCATATGAAAGCTATGCTTTGTAATCTCTGAATTTTAAGCACACACAAACTGTATTAGATCTCAGTAACGACACTGAAGACAGAAATCTCAGTTTAGCTTAAATACAGTTCAGCAGGCTGACTCAGTATGGGTATTTTACTTCTGAACATGTATGTTTAGTATATTTTCTAAAAAGATTAGTATTTTCCCCCTCAAATTAGTTCATGTACAATAACTTCCAACTGCAAAAAAAAAAATAAATGACAGATTGAGATACAGTTTTCTGAAAATTCTTTTAAATTTGTGAACAACACTGTGAAAAATGTGAAAATTATGTACTTTTGGCAATGCCAGCTCACAGCAAACTCAATAAATGGTTGTTATGGTCCCACCTGGAACACTTTGGAGCAACCAATTGACTCAACAGCCGATGCCTGTACGTTGTCGCTTAATATTTGTGTGTTAGATCATGTTATCACAGAACATCACAGGCCTTTTCTCAGTCTGTGCAATCCTTCCACTCAGTTCATGTGCTCTTTAAAAGCCGACTAGACAGCGACAGTGAAGGCAGAGGAGAATTAGATTAGGAAAAGGGAAAAGAAAAAGAGATAAATTTGCATCAGGTACAGATGAATTTGAGGTAAATATTTTATTTCATGTGTATTTTTCATCATTATATTTCACATATTTTTTAAAGTGGGTTTTGACGTATCTCTGTGATCTATAATACATTATCTACAGTATAACTTCTGGATACAGACATAAATCTACAGAAGTGGGAAATCTTTCTTTTCAGCTTGCTGTCAGAGCCTTTGGTGGTAGAGTATTCAATCAGTAATAAAAAAAGCCTCTTCACTCAAGCTGTGTGTAAAATGACATTTGCAAAAATAAAAAGTTAAATCTAAAAAATCTAACCTTATCTCTGTTGTATGTTTGTATGTATATAAGGCCAGCATTGGTGATCAGACGATATCTCTCAAGCTACCCTGACAAAAATGTGAATCATCCTTATGAATTTAGTGTTATGAAATGCTAGAGTGCAAATATAATTCTTCTAAATATTTCACCAACTGGAAAACAAATAATGTAAAATACATGGTCATTAAAACGTCTTCTGGAAAGAGAGACTAATATTAAGTGAGATATTGTATCATTAGGACTTGCTAGGATCAGAAAGAATGAGGAAGGAAAGCACATTCATTACATCAAGAGATGATTCTCCTGAAGAATTTTTTGTTTGTTTCCTCCACTGTCTGATGGGTTTTTTAGAAATTGTAGTTGAGAAACATTATTTAATGTTCAGTAAGTCTAGCAAATAGCTATGCAGTAGCCACCTAACTGATGTTTAAAACCAGTGCACAATTATTTTTATTGTGCAATTTTATAGTATTATGAAACTGGTAATGAAAGTATTATCACTAGCTTCCAATTTTTTTATGAGTTAGCAGTTGTGTAATATTTTCAGGGAAGCAAGTGAAAATCAAGCATTCTTTGTTAAAATAGAACTAATACAGAAGTACTATTAAGGAGCATCTGTTCTCTTACCATTTTCAGCTGCCCCAGTTAAAATGATCATCCTTTTTAATTGCTAAACACCTGTCTTTTATTATAGTTGATAGCAATTCTAAATTTCATTTAACTTCCAGTCTATTATCTGATTTTGAAAATGTTTTACTTCTATAATGCCCATTTACATGGTTTATCACCTTAATTCCTCTACTTAATCTTGAGAACTCTAAAAATTATCATGGGATTAATTGTGCAGGGAAGTAATATTTCTCCCTTTTAGTATAAACCAGATTCCCACTCTCCAGTCTCTCTGGAAAAAAGGCAAGGCAAGGCAAGGCAAGGCAAGGCAAGGCAAGGCAAGGCAAGGCAAGGAAAGGCAAGGAAAGGAAAGGAAAGGAAAGGGAAGGAAAGGGAAGGAAAGGGAAGGAAAGGGAAGGAAAGGGAAGGAAGGGGAAGGAAAGGAAAGGAAAGGGAAAAGAGAAAAGGGTGTCCTGAGAATTAATAGTTTCTAGTGCCAAACATAGATTAGGATGAAGATATAGTCCCGCTTCTCAAGCTACTGCCACTGACTACTTATTGTTGAGCTCATTGAATGCCTGAGCACTGCAAATACAAGCAAGAAAAACCTGAGCTAAGGCGACCCTTTCTTTCAATAAAGAGCAACAGGGAAATAGTATATGCAACACTTTGTTCTCACTTGCTCTTAGCATCTTATTCCCACTTTCTGTCACATACTAAACATGAAGTAATTTTTGGGTTCTGTATCAAAACCCATGACACAGGACACAAATTGGGTATTTCAAACGAGGTTATTTGACTAGACTGCTTCTCTACTGTAAATAATGGCTCTTTGGTATGTGTGGAAAAAAAAAAGCTGATAAGTTACTTCCTCAAAACAACCAATATTTAGATCATCCTTATACATGGGATCAGGATCATGGAAAGTGTCATACTGAGTGGCATAGTCATTATTAGAATCATAGAATATTAGAATCATAGAATAGTTTGAGTTGGAAGAGGACCTTTTAAATGCCATCTAGTCCACCCACTCTTGTTCTTGATGAACCCATGCTGTCTGTCTGGAATCACCTCCCTGATCTCCATGTGCCTTAGCACAGCTTCTAGGAGGATCTGCTCCATGATCCTCCCAGACACAGAGGTGAGGCTGACAGGTCGGTAGTTCCCAAGGTGCTCCTTTCTACCCTTTTTAAATATGAGTACAAGTCTGGACCATCCCAGATACTTGACACAGGAAATCTTTCATTCAGTAGGTACAGTGTGTCTAAGGGAAAAAAAGTTTTTCTTCTAATCTCATTAGTATTATATGCCCTGAAGAATGAAAATTAGTTTCTATTTTATAACTCCTGGTTGTTTTTTTTTTTTTTTTAATGGAGTTTGGTACTGTAACAAGATTGTCTCTATGGGGTGTGTGTACATCCATATATTTATGTATGGTCGAAGTCTACAGAAACAGAAGTACCAGGGTTTTTTATTTTGCATCAGTAGCCATGCAATGATTAAAGGTGAAGATTCGCACATCAAAAAATTTGAAGAAAAATACTGTGTTCAGACCTAAAATTTTGCTAACTAAAAAAGGCTAAATTTTAATATCTCTATTCATGTGAACGACTGTCACATCTCCCATTATCATTTTCATGACTGTTGAAATTTAAGGCGTGCAATAAGAAAGGCTCAATGGCTACAGTTGCCAACATCCTGCTTTTAGTGACAAGTGCCTTCTGTGTTCTTATTGATACCTCTGACATTCATGCACATAAACAACCTGCATAACACGATTATGCATTTCTGTAGTTGTTTGCATTTTTAGATCTCGAAGTGTTTTATTAAATGATGGCAGAATTTTTGTATTATGCGTGCTAAAGGTAAACTAAAGGATTGTTAGCATTTTTGCTCTCTCAGCTAAGACAAGTGGAAAAACTGGCAGAAGAGTTGCCTCTCAGAGCTGAATCATTTGCAGTTCTCATTGCAATTATGAGTCTTCCAGTGCCAGCTCTAGGCATAAACATAGAAAAAACTGGCCGAGAGCAGCAAATTCTGGAAATGGCCTGGGTGAGCCTACGTCAAGATACCTGGACACACATCTGTGCCACCCCACAATGGACACTTTAGAGCTGCATCCGTGGTTATAAGCCATAAAAACCATAGATCATACAGGGCCCTGCCCCTGGACCTGTAGCACACAAAGCTGCTCAGGTGTACCCACAGAGTTACAATGAAATCAGGAGTCCACCTACTTAAGTTCAGTACCATGATTGAATTTACGGATACTCTGCTTCCCTAGATTTCCAAATGAATATACAGAGTGTTCATGCCTTTTCTACCACTGACAATCTGTTTTTGAGCTCTACATTTTCTTCACTGCTGCTGTTATTTTTGTTCAGTTACTGACTTAATCAAGCCCAACCCCAAAAGCTGAGCTCCATTAATTGAAAGTTCAGTCTCAGTGTTTCCAATAAAAAGCTTGACATCAACTCTAATGATCTTCAGAAGTGTTTAATTCCTTCCAGAGGTAAATTTTTCTTCTTTTTCCGTCTTTCTATTTCAGATGTTAATGGCAGTTTCATTATTAATAACAAGGAAATCGGAGTCTTTAATGTGATAGTTATGCAAGGCAGTTTGAGATTTTATCACAGCTAACATTGGCAAATCTCATCTCTAATAGCCTGTGGGTGCCTCTGAAAATACTTTGATTTGTTTTTTTCTCTCTTTGTGGCTTTTACTGTTATCTAACTGCCAGTGGTCTGAATGAGAGTTCTCCACAGATAAAGATGGCTAGAGCCAGATTACTTACTATCTTTATCATTCTGCTTCTCTGAAACAGTGACAAATTCAGATGTTCAGATGTTTTCACTTTTTCAGATATTGCAAGGTGATTACTATGTGGTTCTACACTTTAGTTTGCCAAGTGCTTACTCATTTGAACACACTAATGAACTTGCAGAGAACACTAAATTGGTCTGTTACGATGAACAAGCTGATGAAGGCTGAATAAGCCTTACGTACTATGTCAGTCATCTTACCTTGTGGGATGTGGGGTTTTGCTCTGAAAAAATTAATTGACCAGCTTCAGAAACCCCTAAATATATAAGTAGATATGTTTAGTTATCTTAAAATTATCAGTAAATCATATTAGATTTTTTTGATAATTTCTACCAACCTAGTTCCATTTAATTAGGAACTTGTGGAATTTTATATGTGATTCTTTCCAGGAAGAAGAGGAGGGGAAGGGTGAGAGGGGGAATTAGAAGGAGACATGAGTAGGAGGTGGGAAATGGAATAACAAAAAATTCCTCTTGATACATTTTCTCACTCCTACTTCTGACTAATACCATTTGGCTTTGAAAAAGTATACTTTGAAAAAGTGCACAATGTTAACTGTGATTAATACTCACCAGTAGGTCTAGTTAACTTTTTTGAGACTGAAAAAATGGAGAAATCTAGTGAAAAATTGATGCTGTTGATAAGTGTACCTGTGACTCAGAAGTGTGCTATAACAGGTTGACTTAAGATAATTGAGAAATTAATTTTACCCTCTGCTGTGTTCTAAGTAAAAAGGCTACCAAAAGCTGGCTACCTGCTGTCTTTTAATATAGTAATTATGTCTGGGCAGGTTTTATTCTGCTGTTAATCTATACCTTGGAAAGCCTGATGCCATATGTAAATATTAAATTTTCAAACTGGATGTCAGATAATTTAACCATTTCACCTGAGGAAAGACTGTGAAAAGTAGTACTTGTTTCAGCAGATAAGAATATTGTGCCTGTTTTTACATAATCAGGTAACAGCTAACTAAAGGCGACTTATTCCTGATCTTCGAGTTAACCCTGCATTTCTTCACGTTGCAAATGATTTTCCATTCCTAAAGGTTGTGGCACAAATGTTTTCAGAAGGAAGAGGAGGACGAATGCTGGTGGCAATAAACTGTCTCTCTGATGTTATGAACAAACGATACAATTTTTTTTCCTACAAAATATTTAAATATATATTGGTGTAGGGTCTTTAGTTCAGCCTGATAGCACAAGATTGTGACAAACTCACTGCTAACTTTCCACTGGTTGAAAAGCTTCATGCATGCAGAACATAGCATGGGAGCCTCACACTGGATAGCTCTCTAGCCATCAAATTCATAGAGACAACTACTGTGAAGTTTGTGGTTTTCTTGTTCTTTTTCCAACCAAACCCTGTAAGGTGTTGTGCACAATGAAAACAGTGGTGTGTATATTGTCAGAGTTTTAAGCATCACTGGACTGAAAATATCCTCTTACGCACAGTATAACCTTCATGTAGATTAAAATCATTGTCATGATTTTGATTTAATCAAATTGTATTGGGTTTGCATGGCCTGGTTTTTGGGAGTGGTAGGGCTACAGGAGTGGCTCCTGTGAGAAGCTGCCAGAAGCTTCCTCAGTGTCCAGCAGAGCCAGTCCCTTGTGGCTCCAAAGATGGATGTACCTCTGGCCAAGGCTGGGCCAATTAGAAATGGTGGTAATGCCTCTGTGATAACATGTTTAAGAAGAAATCAAAACAGAAAGTGAGGGCAGAGTTCTAATTGCAGCCAGAGAAGAGTGGAGTGCGAACATGTGAGAGGAACAGCTCTGCAGACACCAAGGTCAGTGCAGAAGGAGGGGCAGGAGGTGCTCCAGGTGCCAGAGCTGAGATTCCCCTGCAGCCCGTGGTACAGACCGTGGTGAAGCAGCTGTGCCCCTGCAGCCCATGGGGATCCACAGGGATGCAGAGATCCCCCTACAGCCTGTGGAGGTGCCCTTGCTGAAGCTGGTGGATGCCAAGAGGAGGCTGTAACCCTGTGGGAGACTTATGGAGAGAGAGGCCCTGCTCCCCTGCAGGAGCAGCCTTTCCTTGGAGGACCGCACCCACTGGAAGAGTGACCCATGCTACAGCAATTTTGGGAAGACTGTTGCCTGTGGGATGGACCCATGTTGAGCAGGTTGCAGGGAGTTGCTGCTTGTGAGATGGAGCCACGTCAGAGAAGTTCATGGAGAACTGTCTCCTGTGGGAGTGACCCCATGGTGGAGCAGGGGAATGACTCCCTGAGCAGTGAGAGAAGCCTTGGGTGATGAACTGACCCCATTCCCTGTCTCCTTGCACATCTGGGGTAAGAGGTAGAGCTGGGAAGGAGGGAGGGGTGGGGGGAAGGTGTTTTTTTTGAAGGGCTAAATTTACTTCTCATTGTTCTGCTTTGACTTTGTTAGTAAGAAATTCCCTTCATAACTCTAAGCTGAGGCTGTTTTGCCCTGATGGTATTTGATGAGCCATCTCTACTGGTCCTTATCTCAACCCATGAACCCTTTGTTAAATTTTCTCTCCTCTGCCTGGCTGCAGAGGGGAGTCAGTGAGTGGCTTTTGTGGGTGCCTGGCATCTGGCCATCATCAACCTATGACACAAATTTATACTGTTTAAAATAGCAAGAAAAAGGATGCCTTAAGGTCAGTAGAAAATGGGATTTGGAATCCATTGCAACTGTTCTCCTTATCCAAATGGTGTGTACCTATCAATGTCATATACCAAACAATATAACTGCTTCTGATCCAGAAATGGAAGCAGAGATCCTGCAATTTTGCACATGTAGCCCATTTGGGAGCCTCCCAGGCTCTGCTTCACTGGCAGGACTATGAATGGCATACTTGGGTATGCAGAGACTTCTCTTCATCAAGGACAAACAGTGGGTTTTTCCTCAGGTTGTGAACTAAAATAAAAGCTATTATTTATTGGGCATATCGGGGTTGACCTCAGCACCAGAATTTCAGCATTCTTTGATCTCTTTTTAAACATTCTTTTAAATGTTAAGAAATATATGACGAGGCTATGCATTTTATTGCAAGATCAAGTAGTGGTTGCCATTGACAATAGCTCATTTGTGTGTTACAAGAAGGAGTGGGGAAAGACTGAAATAAAACTCACTCTTTTTTGTTTTTTTTTAAACCTTTTCAGTACTTACCTACTCTTGAGGAGAAGTTAGTAGTCCTATTTACACATGGATAATGTGCTGAAACAAATATATGAAAAGGTGTGGATAGTCTTTCATTTAAATACCACCAACATTTTCTTAAAACACATAATAGTCTTTCTTGTCATCTTTGGAATGCCTTATAAAGTGTATAACTAACTTCAGAAGTTTCAAATTGAATTGCCCTATAGGGGTAATGATAACTTTCACATCTCACAGAGTGGCCGTCTCCAAAAATCAACTCTTTACCATTATTGTGCCATTTTTACATTATTGTGCCAGCTCCTTTCTGACTTATTCTTTGGAGACTCTGTAAAATGGTTATATTAGAAATGAATAAAATCAAACCCCAGAAACACAATATAGAAGCCCTGAAAGCACTTGAATAATATGAAAAATTAGTTATTAAGTAAAGATACAATAAAGAAAGTTATTGCTTGATGGAGTGTAATTCAGCAGAAGAGAAATAAAATTCTATTTGAATTATCATTTGCAGAAAGTTTCCTTTTATTTTATATGTGAACTATAATTTCAGAGTAGGAAATTATAGAGTTTAATAAGGAAAAGATTTAATGAATAATTAAATATATTATGAATAAAAGTTGGATGTTCTCTCTCTTCAGTTGCTTAAAATACATATTATATTACAATTTTCTGTCAGGAATGCACTGTATAGGTCCCTAGAGACTTCCTTGAACCTCTGCTTGGGAAATGGTTGCCACATGGAATTTTTGTTATTTCTTTGCTGATGAGGTAGTATTTTTGCAGCAATGTTTAGTTGAAGAAATTCAAGTAGTAGCTAGGGGAGGTTGATTACATGACAGAAAGTTCCTTCTTTGCTCCTACCTGTTTAGGATTAAAATCATTGCGTCACACAATCTCCTTAAATATTTATTTATTTATTTATTTTTAATACATTGCTGTCTTTTCCATGTAAAAGTAAGTTATGTGGGACAAAAGTCTTGTCTTGTACAGCCTCAGGGGGTATTAAACTGGAGCGAGTTGAAAAAGGAGTGCTTCATCATTGTCTTGTTGCTTATGAAGTCATTTGCATGAGTGCAAAGGAGGCAGAAAATGCTACTGTTTTGTTATGAGTAATACAGAGAAATAAATAGGTGCAGCTGCAGCTGTGCTATTAATGGGAGGGAATTGTGCTTCTCCATGAGCACTATTATATTGGGTAAGTAGAAACTTGTATATTGAGTTGATCAGTCATGTTATCTGAGTTATTCTGCTCTTGATTTATGGTTTGCAAGTAGTGCAGAATCAGCCTTAAGGCATCAGCACAGCATAGGATCATGGATTTGAAAGAGTTAGGAGTTTAACTATTTAATGAACTAAAGTTTGTGTTTTATTCTTGTAGATAAGTATTATTTGTTCAATGGAGTTGGTAACATGAGAAAAAAAATATTTTTCAGATAAGTGTATAAATTCCTGTACCTTAATATTCTTTTAAAATGAATGATTAGTTTCTTGGGTATGTGGTTTACAGGTGATTAAAAATGGTCAGAAAAAAAAGGTGATAGTCTGTTGATGTGACTTCTATATGTACACAATTGAGCTGTAATTTATCCATGACTCCCTAGCAGAAGTCCTGGGGACCTTGTGATAGTTCTCTGACAACATCAACTCAATGCTCAATAGATCGAAATGCAGTATAATGTTAGGAAATGTTAGACCTATTTTGAAAGGACATCATCGTGCTATGGTGTATCCACTACATACAATGTATATATGTTATTTTATACACATATATTTAAAACAATATATCATCACCCACATCTTGATTAATGTACGCAGTAAAGTCCACAGGATTTAAGTAGGACAAGAAAGGCCCACAACAGGATTAGGGAAGATAAGAAACATAGGCAGCATGGGCCAGGATATGGAAGAGTTTCAGAGAGAAAGAACTTTGTAGGAAAAGTCTCTTTACTTAAAAGAAATTCAAGGTGTCGGCCAATGAAATAATTGCACAGTAGATTTTAAAACAGCAGGAAGTGTGGTTTGTTTTTTTTCTCTACAGAGACAGAACATTAAGTTGTAGGGCTCATCTGTGACAAGGCATTCTGGAAACAGAAAGTGTGTGTTAGTCCAAATAATAGTCCTGAACAAAATCGTCTATCAAGCACAGTGTTCTGGAGTCAAAATCTGAACCTGGAAATCCTAAACTGGAGGATTTCTAGAATTTGGAGAGATGTACCTGTGGAACAATTTCATACACATTTCCCCTTACCATCTGCTACTGGCTAATGTTGTGAAGATTATAGGATAGGAGGACGCAATGACTGCTTCTCTACTGCTAAATAAAACATGGCAAGGGACCTTCCTCTGGCCTTGAGGCCAAGTGTTACATCTTGGCTGAAACCAAACTTCACTTGGCTCTGGATCTCTTCTGGGCTTCATGCCATGCTTTTTTGTTCCTAGAAAATAGTTATAATTTTGTGGGAGTTTTGTTTGGTTGTTTTTTTTTTTCTTTCTGTTTTTCTGTTCAGAGTGTTTGAAACAACATGGGGGCAGTTCACTGGGTTGGTATTTTCATACCACGTGTCTGAGAATATCTGTTACAAGGTCTGGGATGTGTCACAAGGGTCAGCAGGGACACTTCAGGCTCTGCAAGTCCTGTTGAGATGCAGTGTGTGAAGGGAGCCAAGCCTGATGCAGTCTAATTCAGACTACATATTAGGAATGGCAGATGGCATGTGATGACTCCTGAACTTTGCCTAGGCACTGCCCCAGGGGATGCTACACGGCACAGTTTAAATCTGACCTCTGTAGCCAAGAGTTAAGCAGTTCAGGTGAGGGGATCACCACTGCTCAAGCTTCTTGCCTTGAGTGTTTTTGTTTAGCAGTATTTCAGATGCACACACTGATGCCTTGCTTTCCCAGTGAGGTTATACAACAGCTTCTGTTTGAGTTTCTGGGGAAGATAACTTGAAAATGTGATGTGTTTTCTTTTTCTCTAAAGGGAAATTCTGGCATAAGTTTTTATGGTGGGGTCAAACATGGTTGAATATTATATTATTCATAAAGACATGTTTATTCTTTGAAGCTGTTTCAAGTTAGGGTAAGCTGACCACAAAGTTCCTTACCCCTAGATTTTTAAATCCTTGTATGGAGTTCCCCCTAGCACCTTCTTTTTTCTTTTTTTTTTTTCCTGTAGAATGTATAACTTTTATTAGTCTGCTGTCCCAGTAAAACCCTTGAAAAATGATTTAATATGGTCTCTCCATTTTTTTGTGTCTTGGAGATGTGTCATGTACAGGCTGGAGTACCTTACAATTTGTCTAAAATATCATATGAAAAGAGAAATTGTATGTAACTTGTTTGAGACTTTCACTATGGTCTGTATTTCTATTCCAGTGCATTTTCAACAGTTATTTTATTCAGTGGAAGAGAGATTTCAGTCAAAGCTACAGTTAAGTTTTATGCAGAACTAGGGTTTTATCAGGACAAAGAACTGAGAAGTTTAGCAGAGTATGTAAGTGAAGCTGTGGACAAAATGAATTGTTTATCTGATCTAGCAGAAAAAATACCTATGTTGGAAAATGGTTGAGGCAGTTAAAAACAAGGGCGCAGTAAAGTAGGACTTTGGAGCTTTCCCAAAAATTAGTTGGAAAATAATTATTTTTATTTGGTTGAGAGCCTTAAAAAGCATACTAGATGCTGAATGCAGCTGCAGGGACACAGGAGATGGCAATGACTACACGAAGAAAGGGACTCTCTCCTCTCTAAAGCCAGGCCAGATGAGGATCCTTGGCTCATGAAGAGTACTGGCCTTCGCAAGCAAGATGTGTCACTTGCTGACCCCAATTTTCACTTGTGCCACGCAGCAACAATGAACACACAAAAGATGAAGAAAACATTGGAAACTGCAGAAAGAAGGAAAACTGGAAAGACGTTTATTTACAAGGTAGAAAAATGATGGATGTATACATTGAAAAAAAAAAAAACCCAGCAGCTGAAAAAACAAACAAATAAATAACCCCCCGATGTTAAAATTTAATCCAGGAGACTTCATGTTTCATTTCATTTTGAAAAGCTTAGCTCCAAGTGTGTTAGAGAGAAAAGCCGTACACAAAACAGTATCTCTCGCTTCTCAACAATGTGTAGTCTCTGTGGCAGCTCCCTTGAAATCCCTCAGTTCACCCCATGAAATGACTGTTGCATTGTTCTTGGAGCACATTAGCTGTCTGCAGGCTCCATCTCAGCTATTCTTTGAATTCAGCGAAGCACTGAAGTACTACTCCAGGCCTTTGCCTGGTGATTCAGGACTACAGCAGGTGTAATTAAGCTCAGGCATGCTGGTAGAAAACCCAGGACTGCTCTTACAGTATGTGTGCACTATAAATGAAACTCCTGTTGTTATAAAAGAGTCTGTTTTCAGTATCCTGCCATTCCTATTGCAGCACAGGACTGTTGTGCAGCAGGGAATCCTTTTAGGTAATGGCAATGAGAACTGACGATGATGGGTCGCTTGACGTGTCTGCAGCACCTGGGTAAGGAGTTCAAACAGTAAGATTACAGGTTTTTGAAGCCATGAATACCTAAGTTAACTCTTTGATGCTTACAGTAAGGATTTTCTGATACTTAAACAGCACCAAAATAATTCATGTTAACAGTGGGATTGTTATTATTACAAAAAAATTTACAGAGATTGTATGTGAACTCCTAGACCGTACAAGTGTGCTATGTCAGAGTGCATTGTGCATTGTCAGAGGAACTTCCTTAATATTGAGCTTTCGTCTGAGGAAAGCCCTAGTGGCATTTGTCTCTAGATGTGTGCCTAAACTGCAACCACCCTAATTTAAATAAGTAACCGTTTCTGGTAAAGTTAAATCTGACTGATATGCATACAGATATGACTGTGCAGTACATTAAACTAAAATCTCCTTACATGCCTCTTTAAGAATATAGATTGTTGCAAATTTAATTTTTCCTCATGAAAATTCAATGGATGAATTTTGCTATCCTTAGAGCATAGCTCCAATTCCAGAATTTTTAGAAGAGCTATAAAAGACCACTTATATTCTGGATGCAACACACACTAAAGTGATCTTAGGGAGAGCAGAATAGTTGCCTTCTTGAAAAACAGTTCTATGAGAACATATAATAACCTTGGTATATTCAGTTGCATAATGGCCTTTCATTCGTTTAGGTCCCAGTTCACCAGGGTACCTAAGGAGGTACATTGCTTCAAGTGCTCAAATGGTCCCCAGGAAATTAAAGAAAATGTGCCTGAAGTTAACTACCTGTTAAAATTCCCTAATGAATAAAATCTTAGAATATGAGCTGCTTTTGCAGAGACTTTATATACAATTAACCTCTTTTATGCAACTGTGCAGCTTTAGAGTACTACTGAAATGCAGCATTAGAATCATGCAGCCTGAGAAAATAATTTGATTGCCATATGGGATGTGCCTGCATCAGCAAGAACTCTGACAGGATCTCTTTTCTCAGAACTAGACCCAAACTCCTCTATCCTCTGCATACTCAAAGTCATGAACATGGGAGCATTAAAAGTTAAATACTGCATGCAAAGAGACATATTTTCTGTGTAGTTAAAATACTGTGAATGACTTTATGGCTAAGGATTATATAGAATGCAACAGTGTTAGCGTTTGCTCTTAGATGAGTGCTGTTTTCTTTGTTATTATCATAAAAAACCAGTCTTACAGCAATAGGCCACTGCTATTGGAACAGTTTATTAGGCAGGAATAAACTGTCTGAAATTAAATAAACTTCTAAAGCCAATAGAAAAAAAGAAGCAGTCAGCAAATGACACAAGATGCTGCTTGCTATTCTATTCCCTTCAGACAATCTCTGCTTAAAAATGGGAATGTCTGGATGTCTCAGGTAAACCAACAAAACCAATGAAACTATTAGCTCAACATTAACATCAAATATAACTTCTGAACCTTAAAAAACCCCTTAAAAATAGAATATAGCTCTTATATTTTGCAATCACAGGAACAGGTATCATTCTTTCACCCACTCTAACACTGCTGTGATTCAGTCTGAGTTCAAAATGACCATTAGAACCCCAAATCCCAGACTTTGTTCATTTGTTATCACTCCATCACTTTTGTGATTAAGGTAGTTTTCTAAAATAGTGGCTGAAATGTTCTGAGTCTCACAATAGCAGGTAAATTGCAACCTTAATGTGCTGGTTGCAGAGAGGTAATGACAGTACAAATTGTTACCAGATTTGTAATCTTTCTGTACAGCTGTATCAGGAAATGAGCCAGTTTGGAGCAAAATTCTAGTCAGGGGCTCTTTGATGAAGCATGAAGACAGTTTTAGAGTGTAGGTCAGTTTTGGAGATCATACTGGTTTATTAGGTTTTTTTTATTTCTTTACTTTTGGGTTTGGGACAAATTTGCTCATTGAATTTAGAATAATTTAATTAAAAATAAGACAGGCACTATGGACAAAAAATCCCCCCCAAAGCCAGTTTTTCCAGTGACTGGAGCAGTGAGCCATAAGAGCATTGTGATAGTTTGTCGGTGCTTCAGCTTCTGCTCTTTGCCTGCCTAGGTGTGGAGACAATGGGCCCTCCGCAGCAGACAGCGTGGGTGGGGTTCATTTCCCAGATGCAGACTTCTACATGTGCTCTAATCACCCCGGGCCCCTTTCTAGGGTGCAGCTCATTTTATCCTAATTTGCAGGTCTGAAATAAATGGCAAGGATTGTACTCTAGAACTGCCTATTTGTCTCCCTGGATTTTCACGGCACCTGCAGTGAACAGCTCATGCCGTTGGCATCCCAGGTTAGGTGAGACAAACCCTGACCTTTGTGTTGGTACAAGAGTATAATGCACACAAGGGACAGTTCTCAGGGCAGGGGGAGGCTAGACGGTTGCAGGGCTGTATAATGAATATTACTTCCTTTGAGATAGCTAGACATTGCCGTAGGCTGCATGTGTTTTACCCCCTTGCTGATTTGCTCTGTGAGTAAGCACAGAAAAAAAAATGAAACAATAATGATAATAATAATAATAATACCTTCCTTTGTGCTGAGTTTTGCACCTGTGCTCAGTGGCCACAGCGTTTGTTCGTGTTGTGTCATTGACTTTTAATCAGTAATGACAAATTTTAGGCACTTAGAAATACTCATTCTGAGGTAGAAGGGTTTACACAGCATTTCCTGTCAAGGGACATCATCTTTCTGCTCATTTTTTCTACTACTACTTATGTTTCATGTCGTAATCCTTATCTTTAAAGTAGAAACACCTAGGTTTTAATACATGTAAGGGACTGTGCAGGCCTAGCTATCTCTTTTTAATACACCATTACAAAGTGGGCTCATTTATGTGGCAGATTTACGGATCTACTGTGAAATCCATCACCTCTAGTCTACACTTTCATTGAAAGAAGCATATGCCAGAGCAGAACTCCTGACATGAAGTTGTACACTTATCAGAACCTTGCACAGAGAGGAAAGGAATATTAGAAGGAACTAATTACTTTTCAAAACTGATTTTAATAACTTTTTAAGTGCTGTCCCTAAAAAATAGACACGCAGACAAATTTCCTGTTCTCTATTTGACTGCCCCTTATTCATCTTGCCCCCTCTGCTGGCTGATAAGTGCAGAATCACTTTTCACACGGCCTTGGTTCCCAGTAGGTAGCACCTGAAGACTGTATTTTATGGATGAGAGTGCTATGAAATACACAGGAATTCAGGAGTTGGTGTCCTACACTATGTAAAATCCATTTTTTCCCCTATGCTGTGAATTTTCTAGGTAATTTTCACAGTTAAAAGCCAGGCAGACCTTTTGTAACACAGCTAGCAAGTCAAGAGAGCTAGAAGTTTTTGAAATATTGCTCTCTCCTTGAGAGTCTTCATGTTCTAAAATATGGGTGTATAATCAGTCGGGTACTCCCTGTAGTGCCATCCTCAACAGAAAAGGAAGTGCTTTTGCAGTCTAGGAATAATTGCAGTAGGTGTGTGCCATCCATGCAGTCCCTGTGGAAGGGGAGATACCGAAGGAGACAGATTCACTGACTCGATAATTATTTCTCTCCACAGGAGTGGCACAAAGCAGCTTTATTTATTTATTT
>WEIT01024162.1:3042-22214 GCA_013389985.1 Dryoscopus gambensis
ACCACTGAAGTGCAGCAGACACTGGAAAAACAGTTTTGACTTGCCACAGGCTGTCCATGTGTGTGTAAGAGAACTCAACACAAAACCTGTTTGTACAGTATTTTGTTTGTACAGTACTGTAGACTTCGTTCTGTGTCAGATGTGAAGTAGATCGGATGTTTTAAAAGATGCTGAGGAGTGTTTGGACAAATTTATTGTCTGTTACATCCTCAGAACAGGGTTACCTTCGCACGTGAAACAAAGAGTGACTGAAGCCTGTGCCTGGCAGCAGCTGAGGTCTAGTGCTTTTGAAAATAGGATCATAAAGCTAGTCTGCTAAATTTGGATTTAGGAGCAGCCCATAAAGTCTGTAAATTTAAAATTTGGCCTTAGTAGATACTGTGCAGGCATTCTTCAGGAGGCATCAGTGCCATTCAGCAAAAAACTTCTTCAAAGCAGAAATTGTCTGCAACATGGATGAAAGAATATTGCTCAGGCAAATATTCACTGTTCACTTCTAACTATTGGATGTGTTTCATATGCTTTGGGGAGGAGGAGGAGAAGGCTATTACAAAACAAATGTGGTGCCTAGATTTGTCTTTGCCGAGATGTGGTGAACAGTTCTCTTTCAAGATGTTCTTGCTAACAGCAGTACAAAGCACAACAATTTTGTCATGTTGCTATATAAGGATATGTTTAAAGACATTAACTATTAGCTATTGTTCTTTTTTTTTCCATTAATTCAAGTTATGACTTTTGTAAATAATTTATTTTTGTTTTTCCTTGGGTATTCTGTTTAGCTGGTTTTGGAAAAAAACCTGTTAACCTTGAAATGAGCATCGGTAGCATGCAAGGCAAGGGAAAAATAAGGACCATGACTGTTTGCAGTGTTCATTTCAATTTTCTCACTGAGTATGTGAATACCAGCTCTATGCTTAATTAGATAAATGGGTGTTGCTACATTGACTGAAGCCCAAGGGCATTCTGGATTTGTGAGTTTTTAGGCATGATTGTTGTTTTACTGTAACTTAGTTTTTACTAAACAAAAGGAGGAACCTCCCAAGCAATGTTAGTTTTGCAAACTAAGCAAAAGGACAGATTTGTGACTAGTCTTTATTCCTGTTAAAATACTTTTATTCTTAATGGGAGACATTTATAGCTTTTCTTTTTATTGGGACGTTTTATATTAGTTAAAAAGGTACCTCTGTTTTCTTCTTAAAGACTTCATTACTACTGCTAATATTTTTAGATATTTTGATCACTGCTGCAGACAGAGGGTTTTCATTAAAAGTAGGAATTGGTTTAGCTGTCTGCATTTGGATATTTTTTATTGATTATATACTGGAAATGTGTCAATCACTTGACATGAGAGTTAAGGCTGGAAGTTGAAACTCTGGGCCTGTTAGAGTTAGTGAAAGCCCTGTTATTTATTCCAGTATTGTTCAGTTTTCACTCAGAGCAGTTTCTTCCTTTTGATTGTTCTGTTCATGTAGAAAAGCACCTGTGCATATACACGAATGTATTCTCAAAATTATTTGTATGAACTAGATGTTCTTTAATTTGACAGGCATTATATCATCTTAAACATTGTATTTATGAGACATCAAATCATCCTCATGTCTAGCTGTAGAAATGTATTATGTAAATTCAGTAGTTTTTTGTCTGTCACTTGTATTTCAGCTGTGTGAGTCAGGCCATTCTGCCTGAACTTTGGCCTCAGCTTTTTCATTGCAGGTGCAGAAGGTGTACAAAAAAAGAGAAAATGTAGCTGATAAACTGAACTTGAAAGCTTTTGATGTAGTCAGTCTGAATACAACAATCACAGGGCCTACCATCATCATCAGTCGTGCTCTTTTATACTCTTTCATAGTAAAAATAAATAATATACCAAAGTGATTTTAAACACTGTAGAAAGTGAGAAAAGGCTGTCTGTATTTTCACAGCTTTCATCTTTGATTTAAAATGCTACAGTTGCTGTAAACTGGAGTAGTTAATTACTGATTTCACACAAGTAATCAAATAATCTAACTGGTGTTTAAAATCTGAAGCTAAGCTTACATCTTGAACAAAAGTAGCAAAAATCTGCTCTAAAGATATGAATTCAGTGATGAATTCAATGAATGAATTGGATTTCACTTCTACAAATTATCATGTGAATATGTGAAATTGCTATTATTTTATTTGTCTTGAAAACAGTTTCAAAGAGTTGTTAGAGAATATTAGGGCGTGTGAATATGGGACTGCCTGTAGAGCACTCTGAGTGGAAGGTCCTAGTTTGTTTGGAAGCAGAAGTAGCTCCTGACCTAATCAAAGCTCATATGACATAAACTTTTAAATGTAAGATCTTACAATTGAATACTAAAAGATGAAAAGCCCCAGTTTTAAATAAATGAGATTTATGTAAATTGTTCTGGGAAGCTTATGAAAAAATACAAGAGAAAATGTTAATCAAAGTACCAAAATATATACCTAATTAAAATTTCCTGGTATCTATTTTTAATATTATATTAGTCACAATGCTATAATGCCACTTTAAAGTAAGAAAAAAAGTTAGAAAACCTCCTGTGCTGACCTACTTAACATCAATGAAATGCCAGTTATCATTGCATTTGTCTCTTGCTTTCCTCAAGGAAAACCTCTGATAGGTGATGACTGCTGTCAGAGATAGCCAGTCCTACCAGCCACAAGCCTGGAGCCAGTTTGGAGTCACATCCACACTGTCTCTCTCTCATGCTTTCTGCTCTTCTGGCACTGGTTTCTGAACCAAGGTTTCAGATCATGCACCTTCAGTAGTGGAAACACATCTTCAGGGAGCGGTGTCTAGAGCTCAGACGGAGCTGAGGGAGGTGTAGGTGCAAAGAAACAAATAAACAGAAGCATTTGGCTGTTCCAGCAGGTGTCCTTGCATACTCCTTTCCTTTTCCTGACAGAGTAAAGGCACTGGGCAGGATGTGATTGTCTTGAGTATGAGCCTTGAATCAGTGGCTGAAGCAAGATAACTTATAAATAATTCTACAACAGAGAGTAAAAACTCAGAAATCTAAGAGAAGATTTGTTCATGTGATTTAATTAAGCTCAGTATTCAGCATATTAGTAATATTGTTTTGACAATATTAAGCTATTTTTATACTTGTAGATATTAATGTAATGGATTAGAAATAGCTAAGAAATGCCCGTTAATATTTCTGGTTTCACTATACTGTCCCACTCTAATTAATCATCCATTTTGGCATGGATATTCTCATCTGTTTAAAAAAATCTCTTGTGCTACTTGCTCATTTCAAGTTGTGATGGAGTGTCCCTGCATATCACAAAGGGCAGAGCCTTGCTGTTTCATTTTGTTTCTGCTTTGATCTTTGCTTTATAGACAATTAACCAGTGAAAATGTGTATAGGTCTGTTTTCCAGAAGAGCCGTGATGATTTCACTGGTTCCCTCCTGGAGCCTTTCAGCACGTCTGGCTGGCCAGACAATGAGCTCTTCTTCAGCTTGGCTCTGAGTTCTACCAAAGTCAGCCAAGCTAGCTAAACAGTTTATGTACTAGTTTTATTTTAAACCAGATCTTTTTGACTAAAATGAGCAAGCCACTCACTTGAAAAGCATTACTGGGGGATTTGAAGAGGTCATAGTCTTGTAGGGGAGAAGGATGAGAAGCTGGAATCCTTCCACAGCACACCTGAATGTGGATGAGGAAATCTGTCCCCAGCCTAAGCCATGCAGCTGCGCCAGCTGAGGACATTATCCTCTTACTGCTGTTTTTCTGCTGAGATTGTAACCCCCCAGATCCATCAGCAGAAGAAATCAATCCCTTATCAACTGCAAGCCAGGTTAGCTAAGCAGTGATGAGTACCCATTCATCAGGGCAGCCTGGCTGCCGCTGCCTGGTGTGGATGAGAGAGCACGTGGAGCAGTGATAACGTCCAGCCGATGGCAGGGGGAGAGCAGCCCGTGGCACCAACATCTTCGAGTGGAAAAGCCTAGTCTGGAAGAGAATTATATCCATAAGCTAAAAACAAAAGGACCCTTCCTGAAATCACTTCATCTTCAAAGGCTCTAGCATCAATTTAGGTAATCAGGTTATTAAAATAATTTCAATTTATCCAGTGCAGTTTTCTTGTTTAACTAATCGGAATCAGAAGCTCTTTGTTCATTTTGCAGATAGACATGTTTCTACCAGATGCAAGCATGGAGATCAGTAATAAATGATATTTTCCATGGAACTATAATTTTGGAGGGAAAATCTGTGTTATGTTTTAGGAAAACAAGTTCTTCTCACTTCTTTTTTGGTTGGGATTTTTTTATAGATCTTGCAACAAGCTTTTTCTGAGCCAATTTTATTAATAACATGATTAATTTTCTCACACGTGGTTCTAGGACTTTGAAATTAGGTGATAAATCTCAAACAAAGCTGGAAGCTTACAAATGGCTACTGCTCCTAATGTGGCTGAGGCCTAAATCTGAGCTTGCTGGAGCCATCAAAGCAGCGCAGTCACATTCTTTGTGTTGTGTCTTACATCTGCTGACCTGGCCTGCTTGTGAGCTTCTCATGAGGATTCATTTTAGCTCTAAGAATATGGAGAGGGTTGAATGTAAACACTGAGGTAAGTTTCTAATGATTTAGGAATTCTGCTAGCTAGGATGATTTTGATTATGGCAGTTGGAGGCTTTAGGTCTGACTTAGGTTGGTTCTATAGGCCTACAGGAATTTATACCTGTGTAAGTAATAACAGATTCCAACATTCTGCGTGAGTTAGGTTGTGTTCAAGCCTTCTGCATTGAAAGTGCTACAAGACTGTCTTTATGTTTTTTCAAAGTAATTGAGTATTATATCCTCACCTGCATTAATTGCAGGGCAAAAAAATGATAAAGGTTTCTTGCCTTCAGTGTTATACTGCTGAAAGAAGTTTTTTTACCAAGTTTCTAAATTCTCTTGTGTGCCTTGCTCTATGTTGCAGCTGTGATATAAATCTGTGGTTAGATTTAATGAAAACATAACTCCTTATCCACCCTACTTAACTTACCCACACTCATACTATGTCTGAGACTGACAAAACTGTTGAGAAATTTATGTGGATCCTGCAGCACTTATTTGTAAAATATTTATGAGTGGTAGGACATTTTTTAAAAAAACTTTTAACACTACTTGAAATTTGCTAGGTGCTTTTCTTTACCAGATTTCTGTACCAAACCACATTCAGCTTTTAATCCCTCTATTACACTATTCATCTTCTAAGAGATCTTACTCTTCATTTGTAAATTTGCTTAATTTCCGAAGCCAGTGGCAGAAACTTTAATATGAAACTGTTGTATTGTTAAATGTTTTATAATTGAAATGAGCTATTTCACAGTTGCAGTGTTGCAAACCTCTTTACCTTGAGGCTTAATCTATTTCCACTGTGTAATTAATAGATGGAAGTGTATTTAGAACTAGAATGACTCTTCATTTTAAGGAAAATGAATAATCCTTAAAAATATCTTCTAGAAGTAATAGTTCTTAGAATTGAACCTGTCAACCAAAAAAGCCTGCAACTGATTGGAAGTAAGAGAAGAGCTCATTCTCAGAGAGCGAATTCCTTCTTTTTTCAGTTATCTCTTTTACTTAATTTTTAATTAGAAGTAGTGAAGACAACTTGTTCAAAAATTGCAGTGTCTTAGGATATCTTTTCTCTTCGTTTTGTGGGAAAGAGACGCCTTGCTATGAAAACTACTAACGTTGTATGTGAATCCTCCACAGATACAGTCTTAACTGCTTGAAGGAAGTTCTAAAAGTTTTATCTGGAAATGATCCTTCAGTATAAAAATCAGAAGAAAATCAGAACTTTTCTTTCCCTCTTGAAAGCGGTGTAGCTCCAAAAATGTACTTTAAACAAGCTGAGAAAACCCTGCCTTAGAGAAAAAAGATACAGTACAGAGAAAAAAACATGAGCTCTCTGGCTTTATTTGACTGCTGTTAGCACCAAGACAAAATGAATACTGTCAGCTGTACTTTTACCAGTGTGCTCTGTTTTTCCTTGAGGATTGATAGGTTTAAATGTACTGATTCTCTCCTTGAGTCTGTCTGTCAAACTTTGATCTGATGCTGAAGTGTTCAAAAGCTTCATGCGTTGCAGGGTTTCAGTAAACTTGATCTTACAGGTTTAACTTCAATATTGTTTCCATTTTGAAGTCTGTCATACGGGTGTACCACAAAGAGTGTTTGGTTTTAGCCCTGATGTCTTGAGTGGTGGTATGCAGCAAGTAACAGAATACTTGGAATAAAGAAAAATCCTGAAAGGAATCCCTCCAGCTATGGGCCAGTTGAGAGTGAGAGAGACAGGATGTAAAGTAAAACCAGTATGTCTCCCTTTGATCAAAGGATAGATTCCCCCCCACCACCACCCAGCAGGTGATTAACACATAAGTACATTCTCCCCTAAATGGGTGCAGGAACAAAGCTGAGTATCTGCTTAGCACCCATAAAGCAAACTTCAGTTAATAACTGATAGAAATATTTCAAATGCTATCTTTGTGCATTCAGATTCGTGGTTTTATGTGATCTAATGCATTAAGTGCTACTAATTGTCTTAGAATATGAACTTCTCTAAAGGAAGAATTGCTAAGAACCTTATGAAACTGCGTTTTTGTTTTTGAAAAAAAAATGCTCTTTCCACATGTAAGTGGTTACATATTTTTCATTTGTGTATGCTTTCTATATTTGGAAAAATTCATTAATAGTCCACTTCACCATGAATTTGGAGTATGGTGCAACAGCCCTGCAGGGTGTGGTGGTAAATGGTTTTATACAAAAAAGCTGCACAGAAACAGACTTGACCAGCTGGAAGATCTGAAAGCCACACACTGTTTTTACTTCAGAAGTAATGACACTGTGTGTTCCAATTTTTTCTTTTCTGAAAGTATAATACTGTGTTTAGAAATCCTTATCTTCTCATGGTTTCATCATATTTTATTTATTAAGTGCCAAATACATGTTTGTTGAAGAGGAAGAATGTGGCACATGAAGCTTCCACCATCCTGGAGAATTTACAACGCAGCAACACATTGATGTCAGTAAACTCTGTCATTGTCCTGCTGACTTTTTGAGGACAAGATTTTACACCAGAACTTTTTGAGAGAATGTCTCATTTTCATGATTTTGACTCTCTTTGCAGTATCAATCAGAATGCAATGACCAAAATCTTAATGTAACACACATTTGCCGTATTCTACTCAGAGTATGATAGAAAAATCTCATCAATGAGTGTCTTTTTAATAAATAGCCTCACTTGAGTTGCCTGATGGAACATAAGAAAAAATTTATTAAGAATGAATTGTAGCCCAAATATTTTTACATGAAAGATAATCAAACCATCAGTCTCACCAAGCAGGATCTACCACAGATCATCATTCAGAGACCAGTAAGCTAATTACTAATCCCAGTATTTTTTTTCCATAATTTTATTGTGTGAGATCAAATGTAGGTAAATGACACAGATGGCATTTACTAGGATCCTGCAAACACTAATTAAAGTATTTATCCTGTTGCCCAAGCACTCTACATTCTTTTAAATCATGTTGGAATTTTTGAAACAGACAGGGATCCATTGCCAGATTCTAAACCAACATGGAATAAATAAATCTAAAATCAAAAATGATGCAAATATTCCAGAAATTGGATGTGGATGTGGTATTTTAGAAAATAAAGCTCCCAGATCTGTTAAAGCTGCGCTGGTTATTGGCTTTGTTGCAAGACTGCAGTGCGGCTGGTCCAAATGGTGTGCCCTGATATTGGTGTTATAATGCAATTTTAGCAAGCTTCAGTATAAGAAAAGTATTGTTTATCAGCCAATCACTTTTCCTTAGATCAAAAGCAGTAGTTGGAATATAAAACTCCAGATCTGCAGGAGAGGTGTTTGAAAAATTAATGTAATTTAATAAGATGGAGAAACACTGATTTAAAATGTTATTTACATATTGCTTTTCTACATTCTTCCCAGAAGTGGTGGGTAGAGTGTGCAGAGTTTGCATGAACAAATTAGTCTCTTGTCAAATGTTTCCAAGACTGATGGTCAGGTAATTCCAACAGTTTTTAAATGATGACAGATAAAGGCTTTGTGGCAAGGTAAAACAGGTGCTGAGAATCAGAATGATTTATTCTGTGTCTTTGGCATCTTTTTGAATAGTAGAAAAACCGCTTCCTTCTTCAGTGCCCAGTTTGCTTTATGATTTTAGCTCGAGACTCCATCTTTTGTGACGCACTGCTCAAAGCCATGTCACGATAGAGCTTTGACAAAGCTTCACCAATCTCATGAGTGCAGCCCTGGCTGCCAGTCACACGGGCCCTGAGCAGGTCGGCTCTGTCCCGAGTATCCCGGGGCTGAATTCTTGTTTGCACTTCCTTTACAGAAAGCCTGCGGTTGTTATTACACCTGCTGGTGTTCAGTGTCACTGACCTCTCACCTAAAGCACGATCAGGTGCTCTTTTTTAACAGGCAATCTGGCATCCAGCCCACTTCAATTAGGTTCATTTGTCATGTACTCCTATCTGCCAGCAAGCAAACTGGGGAAAAAGAGGTCAAAGTAGGGATTTTTCAAATGTAAATGTTTCCTGCAAGCTGCTGTTGAAACTTAGACATGTCATTCAAAATGCGTGTTGCTGCCTGCCCGCTCGCTCAGCAAACTAATTGTCTTTACAAGAGCTTGCTTTTCTCAGTGTCTTTGCAAGTGTTGTCTGGGGGTGTTGCATGCATATTCCTATTGCCAAGAGCTTTAGCAAACAAACAACAAAACACTATATTTAAAGCATATTTCACCCAGATGCTGCTTTGAAATACTGAATGAAAAAGGAAGGGGGGGGGGGGCGGAGCTTTAAACCACTAACAGGAAGTGGGATCATGCAAAAGTATCCCAGTATCTTGTTACAACCAGTGCTGTTTTTGTATGGGATGTGTTCAAATTTATATTACAGTATGATATTAAATCTGCATTTTAATTTTTAAAAATTTTGTCCCCCGGTATGGTTTGGGGGTTTTTTGCTTAGTTTTGGTGCTTTGGTTTGATTTTGGTTTGGATTTTAGGTTTATTTTGCTAATTTAGCCCCCAGGGCCACCACATGAGTAACATGGGAAGATGTAGTTTCTGGTAGTAGATGATCTTTTAAAACTTAGTGATAGTTAATGTCCTGAAGAATTGTGTGGATTCTGTCAAATTACTTAATGTTTCAGTGCCTGTGACAACACTACAGCTTGTATAAGGTAGTGGTCCTTGAATCAAAATTACTGCAGGAAAACACTGAAGTGGAGCATGATGAGGTGGCAGAAAATGTTCTTCCTGCCTTACAGAATAATAATTTCTTTTTGGTTTTGCCATTCTTATAAAGGAACTGAAGCTTCCTCAAAAAACTATACAGTTGTGCTTGGATCAAGATTTAGCAATTTCGGCTAAGTAATGTGCTGGCTTTTTTGTTCTGCTTTTTCATTCCTATTGCTCATAGTGAGGAGGAAAGATTTGGCTTGATGAGATGAGATTGAGAAGGAAGAGATTGGTTGTGAAGTTGGGAATTGGCTTTCTGGGACTGCAGATCAAGAAAAAGAGCTTTCTCCGAAACTGTGATTGTCATATGTGATTAAGAGACAGACCTGCAGTCCTGAGTGTGTTTTCAGCAGGGGGAAGCAGGAAGGCGCTGGAGAACTGGCTCAGTTTTAGCACTAGGGCTGGGCGTAGTTTGTTTTGGCAGGATTGAGCTTCAGAGATGGAGTGAAAAGGTGAACGGCAAAACAGGTTATTTGGGTTATGTCCAAAGAAAGGGGTAGGTAAACTGTGTGCTAAGAGCATTAGGTGTAGAATTAGGATATGGGGACAACACTAAAAGGACTGAGAAATAGAAAAATAGTCATATTTTCTTTCAGCTCCTCAAGATATTCTTTGGTGGATTTTCTCCATCATTCTTTTGAATTCCTTTTGTTTCCATTTTCTTTTATTTTCCTTTTCTCATGTTCTTTCCCCCTTATCTTTGGATAATCTCACTTGAAAATACAATTTATTTACTGTGTCTGTTATACTTCATAACCTGCATTCCTACCCCAGATCAAACTTATTTTCTCCCAATTAAAATCATGGCTATTGCAACCCCAGGTATCCAGTTATTAATTTGAGGAAACATATGTAAAATAGGTAATCTACCTTTTGCTTCTGTTTCCTTATTTCATAATTTAATTTTTCTAATAGTTTGTTTTAATTAATTTGGTTAGATTCCCCAAATAGTCAAATTACCATAATTTGTAATTTACTTTTACAGGTGTGTAAAATGAACAACACACAGCTGAAACCTCAAAGCAGGAAAGGAGAGGGAGGTGAGGTCTAGAACACAAAGGAGGAGGAGGTTTTCCTCCTGCCTTTGTTTGGTCTGTGTAGTGCTAAAGCAGCTTTTGTTTTGATGATTACTTCAGGCTATGAATGTGAAAGCCCTCGTAGAAAACTGACTTTCAGAATAGAAAACATTGTTTTATTCATTGCTAAAGGTAATAACTAACACATATAAACTGTCTGCTACTCTAGGTGAGTCACTACGCAGAAGTTTAAATACAAAATAAACTGCCTGGGATTTAGTATGGATGGAGATGTAGCATACAAATCATCTTGCCAGCCCAAAGAAAGATCTGAAAGGGTTTTCCAATTGAGTTAGACAATTTATATTGATTATATTACTACAGTAATGCATAACAAAAACTGTGTAGGCAGTAAGAAATACTCATAACTGGCACAGTGAGTTAAATTATCTTCAATCACATACAGAACAGAGCATAAAAATTGCAGAAGCTGAAGAACAGGTCAAATTTTAAGTAAAAAAACCCGCAACTAACTACTGAACCCTTAGTATTGTAACTGATATTATTTGTTTCAGATGCTTTTATTTGCTTTTGTGAGCTACCAATATCACATGAGCAGTGAGAACTTTTCTTCTTTCTTTGTGGCTTTTTGTCTGTACTTGCAAAAGCTCTACTCCCTCAGGAAGGACAAAAAAATTGTTCTTTTGTTCTCCACATCTAACTGAAACTGTACTGGAAAAAACATCTTATTTGGTTTTTCTTCTGTCAGATATCTAAATTCAATAAGATTGGTAGGCTGCATCTGGGTTTTGAATTTGGTTTTTTCTTAAGAATTGTCCATTAATGAATGGAGAACCCTGACATATATAATGGATTTAGAAATACACATGTACAATGCAATTAGATATAGAACATAAAATATAATATATAGTAAGATTAGAGATTCACTTTTATTACTTAATGGGTTTTTGAATCAACCCCCCCAACTTTTCAAGGTTAATAATACCCTGTCTTCTGTTTTCCACTTGGTGAGAGGTAGAATGAAGAATTTGAAAAGTCTTCACAGAATTTAACTAATTCTAAATAATTTTCAGGCACTAAGGAGTAATCAGGAAAGGTGTAGGAAGTTGTATAAGAGATAAAGTCAATTTCTTTTTCACTCAGTGTGGATGGAGCATCATTGACACTGTGCTTTTCATTTCCACGAGCCAGGGCCTTGTCTGCCAACTGCCTTCTCTGCTGGTCTCTCCACTCCACAAAGACAGTCAAGGGCTGCTACTTGGCAGACTTTCAAGTCCACTCCAAATGTAGTTTAGTCATAGGAATCCTACTGTTCTCCCTCCAAATGAGCAGATCCATCCTAATTTCTGTTTGTCTATTTTCCTGTAGAACACAAAGAAGAGATTTTAGAATCTGGAAATACGAAAGGCACAGATTTACTCCTATGAAATCAGGAATGACTCAAGACTTTAGGTGTGTGGTAGAGAAAGAATTTTGGATCCTTATTGCCAATTTCCAAGGCAACTGCTGAAGTCAGTCTTGAACACTTGTTCTTACTTAAGCAATTTCTGGCAGAGACAATGTTGTATTGTATAGGACAGCTTGTATGAGATCCGAAACAGGACAAAAATTTGGAAACAATGGAAGAATTTGGCACTTATTAATCTGTAGGGTGTGCACATAGTTTAAATAACTTTACGATGTGAAATCTCTGTGCTTAGAGTCAATAATCAAAAGCTTTACAGATTTAGCAGAAAGAATTCCATTTTAAAACAAAATTAACATGTCATAAAAAAATCTCAACATGAAACTGGAATGCAGTATGATGTAGTGCACCAAGGCTTACATGTCCAAATCCTTTTTTGTCCCCTTTTCTGAACACAAAGGCCAGTACATATGTGCAGATTGAAAAAATAAATCAAATATAAGTTAAACATCAATATGTTTGGTGCACATAATTTCACATCTGTATTTGAAAAATACTGACTTCCTTAAATTACTATGACATGTACATTTACATTTATTATAATGTTGTTTTTACAAACTGTCATCAACAGCAGATGAAGTGATCTCATGCTTATAAAGTACTTATATACTCTTTTGGTAGCTGGCTTTTTTGCCATTTAACATTTACTAAATTTCCCTTTTGTTCT
Organism: Dryoscopus gambensis; assembly: GCA_013389985.1. Classification (NCBI taxonomy): domain Eukaryota; kingdom Metazoa; phylum Chordata; class Aves; order Passeriformes; family Malaconotidae; genus Dryoscopus; species Dryoscopus gambensis. The sequence goes on from WEIT01024162.1 coordinate 15,478, forward strand.
GATTTTCTTAGAATTGTGCACTATTTGCATTACTGTGGTGTAAGAGCTGTATCATGGTAAAGAACATGACCAAAGTGCCCATACACCATGAAAGAATTCCCAATGCTAAAAAACTGTGAGAGGGTTTGATTCACCAGATTTAGGCTGTCTTTATGTCTGGGCAGAAATCAGCTCTACCAGATTCCAGATCAGGTCTGTAGTGTTTTCCCAAGGGTTTGCCACTTAGTAAAAAGGCAGCTTGTTGTGCAGAAGTCTTAAAAGTATAAACTCAGCTATTTTGGTTTTGTGGTTAGGACAGTGCTGTTTATTGAGTTTCCAGGGAGGAATCTGGTAAGTTATCTAGCACTCAATAAATTACAATATGGCCATTGAGCAAAAAAACCCCCAAGATACCTGCAGTGTCATCATTGGAAATTAATCAACTCATCAATCTGCTTATTTAAAACAATAATTCAAAAATTATGAGATGCCTTCTAGCACAACTTCCTGGTTCTACAAGGGTATATTTGCATTTGCTTGCTATTTACAACTTCAAAGAAATCTCATTAACTGCCTGCACATATATGCTATGTTTTGTTGATTTATTTTTATATTTGCAAGCATGCTGTAAGCCCAAGTTGTAAATATATTGTACTAATTAGATTAACAATTTCCTAATTATTTTTTTTTTCTGAAAGCTTGAAAATTTGACATGCATTGAAAAATAAATATATCAACATTTGAGGCTGAAAGAATGCATGTCATGGCTCTTTCTTTAGTGATTAAGAAATCTTTTTAATGGACTATTTTATTATCCTGACATATTCAAGGAAGTCCAGATCTAAATTCCTTTGGCCAGTTGGCTTGACCCTCCTTCCACTGAGTAGCGGTGCCAATTTTTTTAATTCATTCTTATTTACACAGAGTGACTGGAAGCTTTCAGAGTCAATCATTCCAATCACTCATACCTGAGCTGAACCCACATGAATGCAAATCCATCTGGCATTTACCCATCCCGTTTAATTTGCATTTTGAGCTGTATGGGTCGCATGTTTCTTGCAGGAGTAGTCAAATAGTGTTTATTATTTTGTGAGACCAGCTCGACCGGTAGCGTCCTCTGTGAGGCAGGGAAAGAAGGAAGGCCTTATAGAGGCCACACTCGGGAGCAGTGCCCCAGCTGCTGTTCCTCCAGGGGTTAGGCAGAACGTGTGTGCTGGGATAGGTGCTCCTGAATGTCCCTTTGGCTGCCCGTGTGGTGTGAGGGCCAGAGTGACGAGGCAGAGCATGCCAGTGTTCCCTCCCAAGGGATTGAGTTGTTCACATTGGCAGGAAGTTTTACTTACCAAAGTGGTTAGCAGCTGGCAACGTGAGCACATCCAGGTCTGAGGTGTTCCTCACACACATTTCTTCATGGGAATTTCTTGTGTTAACAAAGGTACAGTATGCAGCGTGCTTAATATTCTGTTTTATTTATCAAGGCAAAGAAACAACTGTAGGAGGAAGGTCAATATACAGTAAAAGTTATTTCAGGTTGAAGGTCGATTTGTTGGTCCTTGTGGTTTGTTGTTTAAATCTTCAGGGATTTTATGTATTAGCAGTTATTTCCTGGAAGCTGTAGCAATGATGTGAAATCCTAGAAGGATTTTCACTTTTCATTTTCCTTATCTTCCTTTGAGAGGAGAATGACACTCAGCCTCCTAAAATTAATTCATTCCTTAGTTGTAAATTTTATATAACTTTTGAGGACTTTAATATTTTGCGTGTATTAAAGAAAATGTGTGACTGTTTTAAAAAGTACACAGATTGCATTCATCTAAAAACTGAATAAGATTAGATCAATTCAAGTGTTATGTTTACAAAGCTTTCACTTTCTTCTTGTCTGCACCAAATAAAAAACTACAGATGATCTTTGTTTAAGGTAGCAAGTCCAAGGAATTCCCTCCTTTCTCTCATGGACATGATTTCTCAATACACTGTCCTACCATCAAAATGATTTGTTTTCACTACTGCATTTGATCTAGAACATTATTTTTACTGAAACTACTGTGTTTGAAATCTTTTTCCTAAGGGGACATGTTTCTCCCAATAATTCACTGAACAATAGAATTAATTTCTACGCCTACTAAAAACCCCAAAACGCACAAAAATGTTAGTCAAAACAAAGGAACACCAAATAGCAGTTTAAAGGTAGGAAACAATATTTTATTTTAAAAATATTTTTTGTTAATATTATTCTCAATATTAAGACATACCATGCTTTGTCTTAAGGGTTTTTGGTGGGGCACTGATGGATTTAGTAGTTTGTGATCGTTCTGACAGGCTGGCTGCTGACAGACCATCCCTGTGGTTATCTGGAGATCAAGGTGCATCAGCTGGAGAACAAGGTCTTGTCTTGGGTCCCAGGCATCCTTCTGGAAAAGGGAGCACAAGGCTCTGAAAAAATGTTCCAGCTACAGAAGAATGTTCCATCCTTTCACCTCAGTCACAGGCTTTTCTGTGTGTGAAGTTTAAGGGCAGATGAGTTATTTCCACAACAAGGCTCCTGTGTTCGCAGGTTTTAAGGCTGGCTCCGTGTCCTGCTATCACTGTTTTCTCAGGAGGATGACAGCAGCTGTTCTTTGATTGAAACATGAAGAAAGATGTGTTGAAGTCAGATAAGCATCACTGCTAAAGCAGCTTTACCTCCCAATTTGCTGGTCTTTGTAACATGGCTTCTAATAAGGAATGCTGAAATTGAGCTTTGTACTTGATTTAAATTTAATTCTTACAAGTCATGTAAATCTAAAGAAATTTTTCTTCACTTAGCTCTGCTTCTTGAGACAAAATACATCCATGTCATTGTAAAATAAAAGGCACAGAACAAGAGAACATTATCTGACTCTTGCTAGTAGTTCTGTGGAATTTTTTCTTGTCATTCCTTATGATTAGCCTTTTTGATGATTTATTGGTCTTTTTTTTTTTGTTGGTATTTGAAGTGATTTGTGGTTGGCCAGCCAGTAGTTTCTTTTATCTTCATTTCCAAAGCTGCACTTGTAAGACCACATTCAGCAGCAGATTAATTCTCAAATACCTTGGTTCAGTTTTCACAGTTGCTGCCAAGGAGGCTTCTTTCACAGGCCATTTTGTACTTTGTGATACTTGTAATTAACAACTACTTACAGCAAGTTGGCTTCTGTGTTCTCCACAATGGGAAGTAAGCCTTAGTGATGTAAAACACTAGTGAAGATAAGGAACATGAAAATTTACGGGAAACTTTCTGTCTCTCAATTTTAAATACTTGAAGTACAGAGGAAAAATAATCTCTTGGTGAGATGACCCCACGTGCTCTGGCAGATACTGAAGATTTTTAGGATATAAGTAGGGCTAAAGAAATGGTCAGATCTGGTTTCTTCTGATCTCATTTGATTTTTTGGTTATGTACAATGATGAATGGCATTCTTTTAAAAATGCTTCTAGTGTCTGCTTAAATCCAATGGATGTCATTTAAATTGCATTAGGAATAAATGGGTCTGGTAAGGTGTATTTCCAAACAATACATCAGGTGAGAAACTAATTTCCCAGCTTTTTAATGACTTTAAAAAATATACATCATTGCCAAATTTTCTTGCCATGACATTGAACCAGTTAATTTTTCAATTCATCTCTAGGCCAGGTTTTACTGCATTTGAAATTGTGTTTCAACTTTAATTCAACACGTGTCAAAACACTTTCAAATTAACAAAACTTTATATTCAGTTGCAGTCAAAGTTAAAAAAAAACAAACAAACAACAAAACAACCAACAACCCAGAAAACCAGCTTGTTTTCAGTAGGGTTTAGTTTCTCTTCGTGATGATCTCTTTCTAATCTTTGTATTGCAATTGAAATAAGAAATATATAACTTTCTGGTATTTTAAATTTGCAGTACACTCAAGAATGTGAGTAGCTGCACAGAGTAAACAACAAATCTGAAGCAAGCATCTTCTTGGCTCTTCCTTCTGCTCCTTTCTTGGGCTCCCAGATCCTGTTATCTTTAAACAACTTTAAAAAATGCAGAGGCTTTAAGGGGAATGAAAAGATGGAGTGAACTAGAGCCCCCATAGTGGGAAAATCCTGAGGTGTTTGGTGAAAAACTGTGAGGCCATTATAGGAAAGCAAAGAATTTACAATGAATTTAGAGGACATAAAGAAATTATGTTTTATTTTAAATCCTTTAAAATTTTAATAAGACTGTAGTTCATTTTTGAGACCCTCCAGTGTCACTTCCAACCAATTAGCCTCATGGAAAGCAATTAGAACATCCCTGTTTGCAAAGAGATTTTTTCAGACTTTTTTTCTTCTACATTGTTTTTAAGGAGACAGACTCTAAAGCATTTAGGCATAGCTACACTCGCTGTATCCATTATCTCTCTTTCTTTCCTCTTATGTATTAGTGAATGTAAACCAAGACATTTTTAGCCTCCCTGGTTTTCATTCAGTTTTTCAAACAAAGTGGTAGTGACTAAACAGCTCTATCAGCCTCTCAAGGAGGCCAATTTAAGCATTGGCAATTTGCCATAAACATAAAAATCCTATTTATTTATTTATTTATTTACTTACCAGGTGGGGGGCTAAGATGGAGCAAGTGCCCCTTTTTCTTTTCTTAAACAAAAATGAAATCTGAATTAGTTTGAACCTTCTTCAGTAATAAATAAATCTCTTTCAGAACTGTAATTTAATTATATAATAGCAATAATTAAAAGTGTTGAAAGGAGATTGCTAGGTCAAGTACCTAAATCCATTGTATGGTGGAAAGCAGGTCTCAAGTTCTTTAATTATATTGTATTTCTGTCCAAGTGAGTAAAAAATCCCATTATTTTGTTTGCATATTTTAGTGTAAGAAGCAATTCACGCTATTAGTGATAGAATTCACACCTTGTTTTAAGAAATATCTGGGTTTTTTGCTATTTCCAAAGTTGAGTCAGCCTTAGAATTTAAGGTTGAAATTCCATTTTGAAATTTTGTTTATGTAACTTTGCTACCCAGTTTAGGCCCATGCCCCTGCTTTGCTCCTGGGTGTGATGCCAGTCTTGAAAGGCTCTATTTTTAAGACCTGGTTGCATTTATGGCTGGGTAGCATTTTCTGAAGGGACTTCACTTCATGAGGATAAAGTAATCCATCTCAGTTTCTGAAAACATTTGCAAAAATTCCCACCTGATTTCTGAATCCAGCCCATCAGCTGCATACTTGGGTTGACACCTGGTAATCATTTTGTCATACTGTGAATTAAAAAACTGACACCTCACTTGGTCTCTGGTTTTTATTTTCCAAGCTGTAAATAATAGTGGTGCTTAAAAAAAAAAAAATATTCTCAGTAGCATTGATATCACATTCATTTGCTTTCCCTGTATTTGCTTTTTCCCTGATCAAAAATATTTGTGTCCTAAACTATGAAAATAAAAGTCCATGGAATCAAAAAGGCATATGTTCTTGCTAGTAGGATCATCTATGATGTTCATCTCTTAGCATAATTCTAAGCAGTATGGTGCTTCCTTTGAAATACAAATCAGGGATTTTTGATGATTTAACAAAGAGCACAGTATGGAGGAGTGACTGATAAAAACCTGAGAAGCAGATGTGCATCAGAATACAAGAAACCTTATGCATCATGGATAAGTTATAACAGGGATCCTTAGAGCAAAGTGATACACCGTTGATTTTAGGGTTTAGAAAAAGCATCCTGCTGGATTTTGTCACTAGGAATTGATGCAGCTGCACAGACTGTGCAGACTGTGAACTGGTCCCTATTCTGTTGGAATAAGTGAGACATCTGTAAGTATTACCTGGAGCCCACTTTCCCGGGTAGCCTCTGCAATGGGCAACTGCACTATTCCCATAGGATCAATCTTAATGAAATGGAGCTGATATTTGTGTGTTTCTTGGAGAAAGGAAAGAAGCTTACTGTGTGCTTTTTTGTACTGCCTAAAATAATGACCAGAAAAAAATTCCCCCTAGGTGGAGTGAATGACAACAACAGTTTGTTCTTCCAGTAAGTTACTAATTTCTGTNAATTTCTGTCTTACTGGAACAGGAATTTATGTAATTCTCAAGGGTAATGCTCACAAACTGGGATTCCATAATGAATGCAGAATTTAATGCAGGATTTCAAGGATTTCAATTTTGTGACAGTAGAGAAACAGGTTGTCCTGAGATGTTCGTCAGGTTGCAAAGCTGTGCTGCTTCTGGTGGTGGTGGTCAAACATTCAGGTGTAGGTTAACACCTTAATGAAAGCAAGGTATTACATTATGTTACATAGGTGTGCCTTTGGCTCAGAGTGGAAGCTGGGGTTGGTATTTTGTGCTAGAAGAAGGCATAGATAGTTTGGGAAGATTGTTTCTGGGGAATTAGAGCTCCGTGCTTATACACCTACAGCAGCACACGCCCTGATAGGAAATTTCCAAATTGCGTGCTAGGGGACACTACGTCTGTGCTGTGATGACTACAAGAGTCACAGATAAAGAGGAAAGTTTGATGCTTCCTAGTGAGTCAGAAAATGCTGCCTATATCGTTTAAGTGATGGTAAAACAGCACCAGGCTTGCACAGTGCTGTAAAGGATGCATGGGATGACAGAGACATAGCCTGGTTACTGCTGTTCTGCTCTGACCAGGGAGAATTCAAGCCAGCTCCTTTTTATGCCAATATGTGTCTTTACTCACTGTGAAATCATGATGATAACACTGCTTCTGACAAAAGAATGTTAGGTCGTTTGCTGTCATATGAGGTGTGTCACCATTTTCA
>WEIT01024162.1:23696-35172 GCA_013389985.1 Dryoscopus gambensis
TAGGAAGCAGCTCCAGGGAATTCCTCAGATAATGTTCCTGAATAGTGCACGTGTACGTAGAGAGTAATACCCAAAAAATTACTGCTGATTTATGTTCTCAGAGAACAGGCGGCTGTACATAAACCATCCTCCTGTTTGGGTGCTTCACAACCAAGGGGCAGCTCAGATCACTTTTAAAGGCATATTCATTGATGGACAAAGGGGAATAAATGTTTCCCGAGCCGAACTTGATTAATGCTCTGGAGTCCTGTGGCACTTGGTCCTATTCAGACAGATTTCATGGATAAATCAAAATTTTACGTAAAACTTAGCAATTAATATTTTGTATAAATTTTCCACTATATGTTAGCATAAACAGATTTTTACTTAAGGCGACATTCCTGCTTGAAGCAGTGCTGACTTCAGTTAGATGAGGCTTGTTTGGACTGAGATACTTTACCAAGACCTCAGAGGATATGGTCAGTGAAATCTATAGACCCATATAGACAGGTAGTACAGAAATAAGAANTGGTGCTGCAGGAAAGGAATAGCACAGCTTCAGGGGAAAAGCTGACACACACACACGTAGGAAGCAGCTCCAGGGAATTCCTCAGATAATGTTCCTGAATAGTGCACGTGTACGTAGAGAGTAATACCCAAAAAAATTACTGCTGATTTATGTTCTCAGAGAACAGGCAGCTGTACATAAACCATCCTCCTGTCTGGGTGCTTCACAACCAAGGGGCAGCTCAGATCACTTTTAAAGGCATATTCATTGATGGACAAAGGGGAATAAATGTTTCCCGAGCCGAACTTGATTAATGCTCTGGAGTCCTGTGGCACTTGGTCCTATTCAGACAGATTTCATGGATAAATCAAAATTTTACGTAAAACTTAGCAATTAATATTTTGTATAAATTTTCCACTATATGTTAGCATAAACAGATTTTTACTTAAGGCGACATTCCTGCTTGAAGCAGTGCTGACTTCAGTTAGATGAGGCTTGTTTGGACTGAGATACTTTACCAAGACCTCAGAGGATATGGTCAGTGAAATCTATAGACCCATATAGACAGGTAGTACAGAAATAAGAACACCATCTGCCTTTCATGCAAGCAAAGGTGAAGCAAATATTCAGAGATTATAATAAAGTACCAGATGTAACTGAAAGGTCTTGCTGGCATCACAAGTTAAATTTAAATGAGTCTTCTCAGCAGGAGAACTTGGGGCTTGTATCAAAGAGACTTTAGTTCATCAGCAGTCAGTCAGGAACAGGGAATTTAAGAATCACTCTTACCTGTATATCTTGCATATCTACAGATCATTAAATGCCCTTTTTCTGTGGGAGATTGAGCTGCTGTGAAGGGAATTTTGCACATAACTTCCTGGTGATGCCACGAGTGCCAGTACACTTTGGGATGTGAATTTATTAGAGAAGTCAGAAGAACCCTGTGAATGAACCTCTTTTCTCTATTTGCAAACCCTGAATTTTGTTTTCTCTCCTTGATTTGTCCCTTTAGATTTCTAATAATACTGTACTGGCCAACTGTATAGTACTACTTGGTGTATATTAAGACCTCAGATCATAGACGATAGTAACTAATTCAGTGTTATCCAGCTATAGGGCTATTAGGCTATAGTAATTTTGCAGTAATTATTAACTGGAATCTGTTACCTAAAGAAGAGCTTTATGTTCCTTTATCAGTAGCTTGCCTTGTCCATTTTCCTACCTTCATAACACAGAAATAAAAGGAACTTGCAACTTTCTTTAATATTTTATAGGAGAGAAAAACATTCTAATTAATCCTAATTTGGTATTTTATAGCCATGTGATATGAACAACCAAAAAATACCTCAGAAGGCAACAATTATGCATGAAAAAGGAGAGCTAGAACAGTGTATATGGGAAGTACAAAATGTGAAAGCTGGTCTAAGTGTGCTGGTGCTTCCGTGAAGGATGCTCCTGCCCTTTCCCTGACTCCTGGGACCTTTTTGCCATTATTAGTGCTCATGCTCAGCCTGCAGATCTGGCTGAATACTAATCCTTACCAAAAAAATTAGAAGGATTGCTTTCTTGAATCAGTGAGTTTATCCAGCTCACCAGCTGCCAAATGTACATTGAAGCCAAAAAAGGTCAATGATGAGAACTGCAGTCTGTGCCTGGGAAGCTCGGGGAGAGGGGGCATAGGAAGGCAGGATGTCCACTTTTAGCAGAAGAGCAGATAAACTGAAGGCAGTTATAAAATTATGTCCACTGTCATCCAATGAAATATTCAGAGTTACTACATGTTCATGCTGGTTTAGGAAGATGCTGCTAAAACAAACAAAAAATAGTCCAAGGAGTTTGGATTACTGATGTGTTCAACCAATCAGGGGGTTTTGTTTCCTCTAAATAGTTCACTAACATGAGGTCTTTGCATTTTACCTACATAACCCATCCTTTAAAGGTCAAATACAAATTCACCCTGTCATGTCTTTACTGATTCAGCATAACAAAAATGGATTTCCCCATCATTTCCAGCTGTAAAATCATTCAGACTAGTCTTTCTTTGGATAGATTTCAGTTGTCATTTCTTATATATAGCACTTGAGAAATTATTTCTAACCAGAAGTTGAACTTCAGTAACAAAGTGCCTATTCATTAGACATGATATTTCCTGGATATCAGAAGGGTATCTGCAATAGCCTTTTATCAAAGAAAAGATAAGATTCCTCCTTTCCCTGTGACTGAGCCAACCCCAGCAAGGAGCAAAAAGGGGAGTTCTGTAAGAGAGTTTTGTATCCTGTTCCAGGTAGTTCAGTCAATTGCTTTTCAGTTGGCATTAATAAAACATTTCTTTCAGTAGTAGATTAATCCCTGGCAACAGATGTCTTTACGTAGAAATGCATTAAATATTTTTAAGTTTAAATGTATTAAAGATGCTTACACTTGAACTAGGATTGGATTTAAATATGCATTATTTTAAAGACAGAGAAACTTTTCTGTTGTCACAATCATAAATATGTACAGACTTTTCAGGGAAAACTGAAACACAATGAGTGAAGTCAAAGTAGAGGGAAATAGAATTAGTTCTACATAATGGACCATTCCAGTTGTAGAAAAGAGGATTTGAAACTGAAACAAGCCAAAAATATATAAATAAGTGACAGGCATTGATCTGCTGTAATTTACATTCCAAAAGGCGACCTACACTTTAAAGCCTTGGTCCTGCAGAACTCAAAAAAAACAACAGAAGTCACAGCAAACTCCGTAGCTTGCCATGACAATTCCCTAACATGGAAGAGAAAAAGACATCTGAGATGACGCAAACTGAGAAGTGCTTCATTACAACACTGAATTTTATAGGTCTTCCAAATAACAAAAAATCTTTTGGGAAAAAAAGCAGTTTACACAGATTTCTTTATTTACTGATTCTTTTATCTTAATGTGACAGAATTTAGTCTGATGTTAGAGGTTTAAAAATAGTCTTGAAAATTACAGTTAAATTGCTTTGCTTAGATGTGTGAAACCCACACTCAACTTATGGTATTTGGCAAGTCTGTAGGCATGAATTTTGCATGAGATTAATTCATGTGTTCTTACAAGAGAATGACCAAATGGTTGTTGTGGTTTTCTTTTAAAGTGGTTTGATTTAGTCATTGTTTGCTTATTAATGAATCTTTCCCCAATGCTTATATTAAAGTCATTTTATGTATATTAGGAGTGTCTGTAAGGAGTGCAACAGAGACAGGATTTTTTAGGGGAAAAAAAAATCACAGTATAGAAGGTCAGCAGAATGTAGTGACCTTCATCCCCAGCACACCCCTGCCAGGAGCAGGAGGAGGCAGGTTCTGTTCAGCAGGGGACAGTGGCCAGCAGGAACAGGGGAAGATTCATGTGTAGCTCTTGTACCTGGCTGTGGATTGCAGTGTGTGCACAGCCGCAGCAAATGCACTCATGAGGCACAAAGCATCTTCTGTGTCTTCAACCCCACCACGTGTTTTCCCATTCTTTCTCTGCTATTCAAGCTGTTTAAGGATTCTGTAATATTTTCAGGGTAAAAATCAATCTATACTTAGCTTGCAAATACCTCTTTGTGAATGGACTGTAGTTAAGTCTGGATAGAGTCTTATCTGTGTTGACTTAACTCTCATTTTTTATCCCTAAAATGTCCCTCATGACAGTTTATATTTCTAGACACCATCTATATCCACCTCCAGTCAGAGTGTAAATAACACTCTTCATTGCCTCTGAATGTAGTAACAGTGCAGAGATGTCTTAAGTAGCATAAGTGGGTTTAATCATAATATTGGGGGATAGCAGCGGAAGAACTCTCAGAAACTCGTGTTATAGTGTGGATGTACGGAGGGTGTTCACTTACATTTTCTTTCCTGTTTCTATTTGCAAAGTGCAGTCAGCACAAATTCGACTTCACTGTGGTTGGGCAGTCAAAAATTAAATGCTGCTTCATCTTTTCTCCCACTTGAATTTCCACTGTGTCTTCTAAAATATTCAACCCTACTGTAATTATACTTAAGTTTATTTAGTACAATGTTTCATTATTTGGATCAATAAAAATTATTTGGATAAAAACCTTCAAGTTTGAGTTATTCTGCAATAGCTTCTTTATCATAGAATTATAGAATCATTTGGGTTGGAAGGGACCTTCAAAGGACTTGTCATTGTCCCTCTGCCATGGGCAGGGATGTCATCTCCCCTCCACCAACATCCTTCCCTTCAGTCACAATGTGTTCAGTTTCCAAGCCCCAGGATTCCCCTTGGGGGTCATTTCAGTAAACAAATAACCTAGCATGTTGTTTGATATTGTTCTTTGTTGTTATTTCTTGTGTATAGTTTCTTAGAGTACTCCCTAGACATTAATTCGGTTCTTTTGTTACTCATATCACTTGCCTTTCATTAATTTGATTTCACCAGTGACAAGCAGGGTAAAAAAGATAAATAAATGGAAAGGAGGATCACTTCTAGGATAGGTCAAATTTTAGGCCTTGATCTTAAAAAAACCCCAAACCCGCAACAAAACCACCACCCTGTAATTCTGTGAAGACATTACAGTTTATTAAGTTAACAGTGTAAATGTTTATTTAATTAATAGTTTTTTAAAAACTCGTCACTGACCCAGTGTGGTAAATAACCATGGCTGGATTAATTTAAAAACTGTGTTCAGCCATAAGCCACAGGTCATAAGATGTTAATGTGAAGAATGCAAAGCCATAGTCTCAGGCACTTATACCATGGAGCTTACAAGCTGCAGGATCTTGCTCTTACAAAGTTTTGACTGGATTTTGTCATATACACAACTGGGGAGTGCATCAGAAGCATTAACATCAGCACTTTAGTTGGGATTGTGTTGCATGTGCCAAAATGTCTTCCTGGTTTCAATATTTTTCCTCGCTTAATTTGGCAGTGGGAGGACACACGGGGCCCGTGGTATAGCTATCTCTGGCCAGAGGAGACAAAACCAGGAGAAAGAAGTGACTGGCCTTCCACTAATGTTTGAATTATACCTGGTCTGATTAAATTAAGTCTAAAACCCAGTTCTAAACCCAGAACCTGCTCTGTAGTACAGGGTGAGTCTGTGTCTGCTGGGAATGTCCCTGGAATGTGCCTCGGAGGGAATCAAATGAAATGGTCTCTGTCTCCTGGAGGGCTGCAGAAATCTTGGAGGAGTGAGACCAGTGTCACTCCTGAGCTTTAGGAAACCTGCCTGCAGTTGTTCTTTAAAGACAAAGTGCACTAGGTTTGTGTATGTCAGTCCAAGTTGCCCAAGCACAAAATCTCTACTGAGAAGTGCAGTATCCTGCCCTGCTGGAGGTCCCTTCTCTGGTCAGTCCCAGCTGTGGTGAGCTGTGCAGTCGTGTGTGTGTGTAAAGGCAGCTGCATTCTGTGCAGAAATAGCATGATGTGTGCTTGTCTATGCAGATATGCAGTCGCATTCTAAAGGGAATACAAACTTAATTTTTTTCTGTAATAATGGCTAGTAAGTACATATTAAATATACTGTTTTCCTCACAGTTGTATTTGGTGGGAGATTTGGAGGACAGGGTGCTAGGAATATGGATTCTTTCAAATCCTCTCTCAAAGAGCAAATTGAAGAAGACTATCTGCCCCTTTTCTCTCCACCCCTAAAAAGCGATTTATTTATGGGAAAACAAACACATCAGTGTTCCACTGTGGACTGTATCACCACTTGATGTTTTATGTGCCTCAATTGTTGTGTTTTCAGATTGCAAGCCCCAAGGGGCAGGGACCATGTCTTCTTTTGTTTGCACAGCACTGAGCCTACTGTCAGCACTCCATAAATAAGAAGTAATTATAGTGTTATGCACCCATGTATTTTGAAAGCTTGGATCTGCTCCTGTTGAAATCCAAGGAAATTTTTCCCCTCTTACTTCAGGGACAAAGGATAACATACTGTATTAACTAGCTGGGTTTTTTTACACTGGGGGAGAGTGTTTATTTGAGGAAAATAAACTAAAAATTATAAAGCATCCTTTTGATTATGTTAAATGAATATATAGGAGGTGTTGTGAATTACAAATACTGTTTCAAAAGATGATAACTAATTTTCCAATGCTAATGACTGAGCTTATTAATGCAATAGTAACATAAGAAATGGAACTGCTCCCAACTATGGAAAATTGTAATTAGAATGGAAAATTCCATCATTCTACTCAGTAGACACAAAGGTTTTTCTGAGTGCAAGTAGTGCGGAGAATGCTAGAACAAGAATGGGAAACCTGTTTTGAGCTACCATGTAATCTGAAAGCCACACCATTTTTTTAATATATGTGAAACATACTTTAATGCTGAGACCTTGTGTGTTAAGGTTCTGCCTGAAGTGAAGTTTTACGGCCAATTTATAAGGTCTTGCAAACAGGAGTTTACAGTGGAAACAGTGACTCTTACCTTAATTGTAGCAATGTCAATAGCATTGCTGTAATGAGCATCTGGCTACATTCCATCTGTTGACCACACCAATGGGTTTTGTGCATCATAAAAGAAGTGTTGCCCCCCCATATTTGATTTTCCACATGTCAATCCCTCCTACATGCTCCAGTCCTCTCAGTTTATTGGAATCCCAACATGCAAGCTGTGTGAGTGAGGGAGATGGGTGTTCCTCCCATGACAGAGAGAGCCCAGCCCATGCAGGCCCCGTGCTTTTTCAGCCACATGAACTGCTTTGGTCGCTTCCCCACTGCCACCTAGGGTCCCGCTGGATGAACTTGGCTGATCAACCTGTCAGTGGTGTGCAGCGCATTAGGTTATGGATTTGGAGACACAGTCTCAAGCTGCACCAAGGGAAATTTAGGTTGGATGTTGGGAAAAAGTTTTTTACTGAAGGAGTGATAAAGTTTTGGGATCATCTGCCTGGGGAGGTGGTGGAGTCACCATCTCTGGATGTATTTAAAGAAGATTGAATGTGGCACTCAGTGCCATGGTTTAGTTGAGGTGGTGGTAGGACATGGGTTGGACTTGGTGATCTTGAAGGTCTCTTCCAACCTGGTGATTCTGTGATACTGTGAGAGAGGAAGCTCAGCAGTAAATGCATAAGCTTTTGCAGCAGGAGAGCGTGAGATGAGGCCAAAAGAATGAATTACATGTTTAGCACATGAGACTTGGCAGATATTGTTACTGGGATGTGCTTGGTGGCAGCTTACATTTGCATTTGTCCAAGCCATGTATTTAAAAATGTTACCAAAATCAAACTGCGTCATTTTAAATGAATGCTTTTCAGCTCTAAGTCACCTCATTACTTCTTTAATCAAAATAATAATTGAATACATGTCAGTATTATATAACATGTCATGTTAGTATTTATCTACTAAACTAGATAAATAATTTGGAATAAAATATATTTTGTATGAAATACAAATAAAATGTCTTTTTGTATGAAGCCCCAGATGTGCATGCCAGGTTTCACAGCAGTACAAACAGCTGCTTTTGTTCTTCAAAGGTATGTTCTTCTGTTACTAGAACATCTAATGGGTGATGTCTTCCAGTGTCAGTGGCTCTTCCATCTCCCCCAAGGTGAGATCCTGTGAATATCCAAGCTGTTTAATGGAATGACAAACGTAACTCATTTAACTTGTTCATGTTTGGGGCCTGGTGCAATTATTCTAGGGACAGAGACAATTTATAGTGAGCTGCCTCTGTTACAGACCTATATATCTGTATTCCAATATAAACAACTTGACTTTCTCCTGAGCACAGAAGAAATAATGTAGAAGTGCTGTAGCTACTTGGTGTCCTCTTCTGGTTTTGTCAGGGTTCAGTTCCCATGGCTTAGCAGATCCCACCATGAGTTTCTCTCATCTCTCCTCAAGGTGAGGGGAAGCTAGGTACCAATCTATAAAGTCACCCCCATGTCTCCCTTTAAATCCCTAATATTTATCCTTAAAGGCTATTAACTTCTGTCTGACAAAAGAGGGTCAAGTGATGAGCAAAGCTGATAAATACTCATTCAGATCAGGGCTGGATCTTCCTATTCATCTCACCTTTATTTGTTCCTTTATAATTTTATCTGAAGTTGTAAAAATTTGGACAAAAGGCACTGAAGTCCTTGAATGGATAATAAGTGCAATTGTAATAGAAATCATTAATTCTGAAGGTTATGATCTGTGTGATTTTGAATTTTCACTTTCAGTAAATCACAGGGCATCACAAATCAGGAGATGTGCACTCAGGGAACTTTATTGAAAGCAATTCTAGAAAATAGCAGTTCTTGGCCATTCTTGTGCAGATCCTTTCTTGGTGGAGAGAGAGGGTAGGGGAAGTTTTACCCCACAATTTCTTAGGATTGTGACAGCATTTGGAGCTGGGAAAGCTGCATCCTCACCCTTACAGCCATTGCATTCTCCTGCTCTGAGGCAGGTAGTTTCCCACGTTTCTTATAAAGTTTCAATTATTTTTACTTTTGGCTGCATGGGGCAAATAGATCATCTGAATATCTTGTCCATAAGCCATCATTACCCAATATACTTCACCTTTTTTTTTTGTACGCATGTGTAGAAATAGTATTATTTCTAAAAGTGTAAATTGCTAGGCGTTACTTAGTTTTGCTGTTTAGGCTTTTTGTCTCTGAGGAGTTGCTTTTTAATTGTTCATAGTAGTCTGCAGTTTGTATGTTGTAAGGACATTACATGTGGTTTGCTCACAACAGAAGATAAGTCAGCCCTTCTCTAATAAACCATAGGACTGCTAATTTTTGAAATGTCAGAAGAATACTGTAATCATAGCTGTCATTTTTACAGATGGGTGAATAATTCCTCTTAGTGAAAAACGTGGACACAGGAAAGGACTATTGAAACAAGAGGCTGTGCTTGGTCAGTTGAGATTCCCAGTTTAACGAGCTCCCTTGGCTTTCTTGTGTGCACTGCAGGTATTCACTGCGCAGTCCTAGCAGAGCTATTAATGTGTAGTTTGGATTACTGAGCATGAATCATTTTGTGCCTCCTCTAAGCGATGTCTCCCACAAAGTATTAGATATAAGAAAAACTTCCAGAATTTAGGAGTGGAATTAATTTTTTTGTCCCAGTTTGTTACTGTGCCTGCCTCATAACTGCTGACAATGGCACTGAAAATATAGGGGGCTAACCATGCAAGTACAAGGCACTGAGAAAGTTGGTTCTTGAAAGGGTTCCACAGATCTTGGCTGATAATTTTCTTTGTAAACCTATCCATGATTGCTGCTTTTCCTTTCACCCTATATTTAGAAAGAAGAAAAAAAGGTATTCCAATGATCAAAAGCAGAATAGGAAGAAAGGACATATATTTAACATGCATCATATTGACTTATAAGATGCTGCATGTGTTTAGAGAGAATTAAAACCATGGTATTGTTGTGTATAGTGGCTTTCATTTCCCCTGTTTTAAGCATTTCTATGGTATTGTATCTGTTATGTTTGGGTTCTTACTGTAACATATCTCAGTCAAATATTGTTCTTTGCTACCTGAAAGTCTCAGGCATACCAGTTCAAAGTTGAGTTATTTATTTATTTGCTTATTTTCCTTGATGTGCTCAGAGAAGATAAGTATCCAAAGAATCAAAGACTTAGATGCTTATTTTCATAGCCAAAGGTTTTGGAGTCTTTGAGGATATATCTCTTGGAACAACAATAAAGAAATTTAATTTTATTAGAGCCAAAATATTTTTCAAATGTTGGTAATTAAATTGAGTCCATAAAAAGGCTGGGATATTAATAACAAGGGTGGATATTCCAATATTAGGAGAGATGGCAGACTGCAAGATTCATGATTAGGCGTGTGGTTCAAAACTATCATAGTTATACCTTTAACCTGAAAACTGTTGTATTTTAAATCATAAGTCCTAAATAACCAGGGCATGTCAGTGGCCTTCCCGTACTTCACTGTATGATAAGTATAACAGAGGAAGCCACAGGGGTAGGAGGCTTTTTCCAGTGATAGTTTGCAAAGTGAGAGCAGAGGAGAGAATGTGGAAATCAGAAATACACTCTTGCAGGAAGCAGAAGGAGTCTGATGAGTGAAGGAAAAGTATAAATCAGATGGAGCTATCAGTCATGTCTGTAGAAGAAAATAGGGGACGCAGTGCTCAGAAGCACTGTCATGGCATTCAGGGACTGAAAATTGTAAATAGCCACTTAGGATGACTGGAAAACTGTGATGGAGCTAATTGCAGCACGTATTACACACACACACACAACTAACAGGGCAGATAAGAGAGAAATTTGTAAGTGGAAAGAGAATTGAACATCAAAAAACTGTGGTGGATCCTGTCATTCTGAAACTTTCATTAAAGATACACTGTTCCAGCTAAACCAAAAATTCTGTATCTGTTGAAGGAATCACTTGAAGAGATTTTGTGCATGATGTCATGGAGTTTCTTTGGCTTTATCAGTTGTTTTCTCATGGCTTTAGCCATGAGGGTAATTACACGGGGCAAAGGACCCAGAGAAGTGTTAAGGATTTCATTATAAAGTATGGTTGATTGAACCTGCTCACCACCCACATTCTGCTGAACTCCAGGATCAAGACTTTTCTCTGAAAGCTCATGCACAAATACATACTCAACACTTAGTTTTTACACACCTGTTCATAGCTTTTAATACCCAATATGAAGGAGCTGTGATCAATTCTACACTTGTGGATAATTCTAATTTCAATTTGAATTAGCAGGTGATCTGAAAATTTTCGTAACACCGTGCTTAGGTGACCTTTTTTATCTTAAAAATTATAAACTGAAGACGAAAACAGACTCTGTGTGTGTGATACAGGAGCCAGAGCAGAGGAATGAGGAGAAAACTCCATTGCTCAGTTACAGCTTTACAGTGGGAGGTGAACAAGGCAGTGTCTGACACAGTGCCTTCCCAAAGGAAAAGAAAGAGCAGTGGTGGAAGCCCAACAACCCCATTTTGATCTGATCTCGGATATTTGGCGTGTAGGGATGAGGGACCTGCACAGGCATGACCGTGGAGAAGGTGATTGAAGTGCAGCCTTCTTTTCTCCAGGTAGACTTCT
>WEIT01024164.1:0-13734 GCA_013389985.1 Dryoscopus gambensis
CATTGCTAAAGCAGAAGCATATTGCTGTGGCCCAAGTTGTATGAGTTTTCACCACATCACTGGGTCAACTATTACCTTGTCTGGACTCCTCAGTCCTGGGTCATTCGTGTAGATAATCTCTACTGCCCCTAGTTCTCTCAAGCGTTGGATCCCTTGTTCTATGGTCTTCCACTGGGTTTGCTGCATATAGAAATCATCTGCACACAGATATCTTTCGTTCACGCCATTTACGACCCGTCTCCAGAGACTGACAGAGTCAGCATTCCTTATTAGGAATAGCCGGATCATATGACAGGGATCCCAAATGCCTCGCTTCAGCACTGTCCAGCATTACATCATCACCTGCAGCGTCCCAAATACGGACCATCCAACTTATTATGGATTCATCAGGCCGTCGGGTGTAGTCCTTTCTTAGGCTACGAAGCTCCTTTATGGACATGGACTCAGTAATGGTTTCTGCGCCTGAGTCAGTTGCTTGCTTTGAGGATCCTTCACCCGCATCATCATCATCATCTTTCACTGGGCGATCGGTTTTGGTTGTGTGCTTTTTCATCCTGACTTACTTTCTCTTTCCCTCTGACCTTGAAGTCGCCACGATTTTCTTCAGGCTTTATGTTGGAGAAAAAGCCTCTTTCTCTTTATGCGGCTGGCTCCTCAGCTCAACTCTAGATACCTTGGTTGCAGAAAGCTCTCGGCTGCTGCCAGATCTGCATGGGGCCACATGAGGGCGGGAGGGGTCTCCAGTCGTTAGAAGCCGCACTGGGTGGTATCGGCTATGCAGCAGCTTAATGGTTGTTTCTTAGCTGCCCACAGCTCTGAGGGGGTTCTCCCGCTGCTACCCGGGGCCTGTGCCCTGGGGCTGGGGGAGGGGAGGCCCATGGCCACTCCAAGAGACACAGCCTGGGGCCCATTATCCCCCCTCCCCGCAGGAGGCTCAGACACTGAAGGGAAGTTCCCGTGTCTCCATGCGGTTTAAATACGAAGATTTTGAGAAGCGTTATTAGTCTAAACGACTATCCATCAACTCAGGTTCAAACCACCACACATCCAGTTTCTGGAATCCAACATGGTCAGGGGTGAGTAACTACAAGAAGAAATAAGATGATCCTATAGAAGAGAAACTGCCCAAGTGAAACCCCACAAATATAGAAATATCCTTTCAAGTGGTGTAGAAGAGCTGAGAGCTAATATAGGTCTCCTCCTACTGCTCTTCAAAGAAGAAGTTTTAGCTATTTCACGTTTGTAAACAATGGCCCTGGGCTGAATTTGAGCTCATCTGCAGTACAAAACTACCAACAGAGGCTTAAGTATTTCAGACAGAATAGAAAGGTAGGTGTTGAAAGACTTGAAAGGAGACCTCAAAAGAACATGCAGATTGTGATATAAGAGCAGAGGTGACAATATGGTTTATGAAATGGAGTCACTCTCTACTGGTGTTTGGGGTTGGGTTATAATTTAAATACCATAGGGTATTGGAATAACTTGTCTTTCTGGTGTTGGCCTTGTTGAACCTCATACAATTGGCCTCAGCACATCAATTCAACCTGTCCAGATCCTTGTGCAGAGCCTTCCTATCCTCTAGCAAACCAACATTCCTACCCACCTTGGTGTTGTCTGCAAATTTACTGAGGATGCAACTCTATCATCTCATCCAGATCGTTGATAAATATATGGAGCAGGACTGGTCCAAATACTGATCCCTGACAAACACCACTGGTGACTGGCCACCAATTGGATGTAACTCTATTTACCATCACTATCTGGGCCCAGCCACTGAACCAGTTTTTACCCTAGACAAGAGTGCACCTGTCCAAGCCATGGGTTCTCCAGGAGAATGCTGTGGGAAGCAGTATTGAAGTCTTTGCTGAAGTCCAGATAGGCAACATCTACAGCCTTTCCTCATCCACTGGGTGGGTCACTAGTCATATAAGGAGATCATCTGGTCTAGCAGGACCTGCTTTTCCTAAATCTGTGCTGGCTGGATCTGATCCTCTGGTAATAGGTTCTATACTATGGACTGAGTTACTTTATCCAAAGCAAGCAATACTATCACTCTTCTATGGCTAAATGCAGAAACCTACAAGAGGCAATAGATACTTTTTTCTTCCAAATATATTCTCTAGGAAAAGATACCATATATCTCAGTAGGATCTTAGAGTGTACTGGAAAGCAATTTTACACAATTCATATTTGATTCTTTTGCCAGGGGCATTGTAGTCACAGAATCACAGAATCATGGAATATAGTGAGTTGAAAGGGACCCATCAGAATGATCAAGTCCAACTTTCCAACTCCTGGCCCTGCACAGGACACCCCAAGAGTCACATCACATGCCTGAGAATGTTGTCCAACACTTCTTGAACTCAAACAGTCTTGGTGATATGACCACATCTCCTCTATTCAGTATCTAATTCAAAAAGAAGATACAGTTCCTGTAGGGATAGGAGAAGGTAAGTTCTTCTGCAAACCGCATCTTCAAGGAGACACTCAAGTCAAATATTTCTGTCTAGAAACATAGAGATTCCTTCCATTTAATTAAATTTCAACTCGGAAGATTCCAATCAGATGTCTAGACAACTACTAGCAATTAACTAAACAGCCTTCTCATAACTGCATTAGGAAAGTGCATGCATTGCTGAGATAGCCTAATTATGTGTCAAAAGAGCTTTAAAATAAACTTTCCTAAAGGAAATATCTGGCACGCTTTGATTTTACTTACTGGCCTGGTTGCACATCCTGTAATTTTCCCACCAAGTACCACAGCAAAATGCACAACTTCCCACAGTAACAGCATTCAGGATGCAGATTTTTATCTAGGTGGTTTATATATAGGGTATTGCAGCTTAAAAAGAAATAGCAAAAAGAAGAGTATTCAGGAAACTAAAGCAACTTGTACTCATGAGAAAATTGAACACGATAGAGATGCAGCAAGTACCAGCCAGACAATGAGTTGTAAGAGTTACCTTCTTCATACTGAACTACTAAAGGTAGGTCAGGAAATAAGACTTTACATTTTCTTAGCAAATTAATTTGGTTAAGAAAATGTATTTCTCTCATAGCCCACTGGGGACCATACACTGCAGCAGGTGGATGCCCAAATGAGGCTGTGACCCTGTGAGAAGCCCTTGCTGGACACAAGCAGGACTTGTGACCCCATGGAGGACCAGCACTGGAGAAACCTTTTCCCAAAGGATTGCACCACACAGAAGGGACCATACACTGGAGCAGGGGAAGAATGTGAGGAGTGCTCCTCCTTCCCTGAGGAGAAAGGAGCAGCAGAGATGTGTGATGATCTGACTGCAGCCCCCATTCCCTGTTCCCCTGCACCACTGTGGGGGTGGAGGTGGAGAAATTGGGAGCGAAGTTAAGCCCAGAAAGAATGGAGGGGTGGGGGGAAGCTATTCTAAGATTTGGTTTTATTTCTCATTATCTTATTCTGACTTGATTGGTAGTAAATTAAGTTCATTTCTTCAAGTCAAGTCTGTTTTGCCCCTGATGGTAACAGGTGAGTGATCTCTCTCCTTGTCCTTGTCTCAACCCATGAGCCTTTCATTGTATTTTTTTCACCCCTCACCAGCTGAGGAGAGGAAAGATGGAGTGGCTTGGTGAGCACCTGGCGACTGGTTGGGTCAGCCCACCATATCAGTGTGTATAAATACCTGAAGAGAAAGGAAAGAGAAAATAAAGCTGGACTCTCTCCAGTGGTATGCAGTAAGCAGAGAAGACACAGTGGGAACAAAATGAAATACCAGAAGATCCACTTAAACATAAACAAGAACTTATTTGGTGGTGGTTAAGCACTGGAGGAGGTTGCCCAGAGAGGTTGTAGAGCCTCCATTCTTGGTTAAATTTAAAATACAGTTGGACAGTGTCTTGATCAACCTGATCCTATTGACTTGCTTTAAGCAAGGGGGTTGGACTAGATGGTCTCCAGAGGTCCCTTCCAACCTCAACTATTCCTTGATTCTGTGAAGCTATGTGGGACATTGGTGTCTAAGCCAGTAATTAAGTTACAGTAACATTGTTTCTAAAAAAATTCACAAAAATAAGGCTATAATTATAGTAAGAATGCAAGTACAAGCCTCCTTCAGAAACCATTCTTTTCATTAAAGAGCTGACAACTAAAAGTGGGATTCAAGCCTCAAAACCCTGTTTTGCACAATACTGTTTATAGTATAAGCAGTCTTTTGAGAAAGTTTTATATTTTTCTATCTTTTCATGGCAGAGGCTTCTCTTATTCCAAAATACCCTGAAGATCATTTTGGCCTCTTCAGGCATAGAAATTTCCAGGCAAAAACCCCTTTCAATATTGCTAACATATATAGTTATGAATATATGTAAAAATTTTCATCACACCTTTAAATTCTTAAGCCTACAGGGATTACTTGTGTCCAAAAAAATTAACAGTTTATCATATAAACCAGAAGGACATCAAATTCAGCTGCAATTAGTTTTTAACTCTACCTCTCTAAGATTAGCCAGATAGTTGGCTAGCCCCAGGCACCTTAAACACCTAATCACAGCACACAGGAACTGTTTATGCACTTTGCTTCTCCAAACATCTGCTTTGGGCCTGGCAGATGAGGGATCTACAGACATGGAAAGTTTCACACATGGGGTCACCATGTAGGCTAAGATCATGAACTTTTGCCCTCGATTTCATAGAAATGAATTTATGATTCTACTTGCCCCATTCTATCAACTCTTAGCTAAGAGATATTCCTAAGCTAAGTACTTCATAGCCTCATAGTTGCCAGTTCCAATAAACAACAGGCATGTTCATATAATTAGAAAAAACCAAAAATCCCTGCTGTTTATCTAATCACTCCCATATTCTTAACTGCTGCTTAGCCTGGCATTAGAATTTTATTGTCAGTAGTTTATCTAGTACTACAGGTTACCTTAGGTATTATTTTATACCATCTGCAACATTTGGGATGTCTGCAAAGGCTGGGCTCAGTCCCTAGAAGGGGTTCCCTTGTGATTTCTTTTGTGTTCATTGAAAATGAAAGTAATCTCTACCACATCAAAATATCAACAATATTTAATTCATTCTTCATGGAGTTTGTAATACAAGTTTTGATGAAGGACCAAGGAGAGACCCATTACTTTTGCCAAAAGAAAGTCAAATGACCACTAAAATGTTGTAGGGCAACAAGAAGATTGGAAACAGGTTCTGTTCTTTGAACACTCCTATGTCTATAAACATGAGGAAAAAAAAGAGAATGACATTTACTGCTTCGTTCCACATACAACTGAACTCCTCTTTTTCCCTCCCTTGTTAAAAATTACAGATGAAAGTCAACCAAGGCCACAACAAATGGTCCAGAGAACAATATTCAGCAAGATTTTTATTTTTGTAACATTTGGATAAGCTCAAGAAACATTTTGGAAAGTGATTAGTGAGTGTCTGCCAAGGCTGTGCAGTAACATACAATATATCAGATTATGCTTGAAGTGTTTTCTATCCATCATATGGACAAAGCCATAGCTAAGTGCTATGGCACTGACTTTGAAAAGCAAACCAAAAGAACAGAACAGTTACCACAGCAGGAGAAAGAAAACTAATGATTCGCCACCTGCAGCCATGGTGATTAGCCAAGGGGATAGACAATTTACAGCCCTGTTATTTGAAACAATTGAAGGTTCCTACAGAAAATAAATTCATGGGAACCATCTAGACTCAAGGTGCCAGGATGAGTCCCAGCCACCTCTTGTGAGTGAATGTAGGGAACTCCTTTCAGCATAATCCACCACTGAGGCTTTCTGCGGTTGGTAACACCATGTCATTATTGCATTAATACCCTTTAACCTTTGAATTATATATCCAGGTGCAAAAATATGCAACCAGCCTTCATACTTAAAGCTAGAAAATTTTATCTTGGTTCAGCCTCTTTCCAATCTTCATCTATTCCTTAGCTATGAACCAACGCCTCAAGTCCTGAAGCAGGGTTGTGAAGTACATACAGGACTCCACATTAGCAGCAGACTGCTCCCTCAAACCAGCCCAGTTTCTCGGTGCCACCAAGAACACTACATGGTCCCAAATTTGCATTTATTCTGTTTCTATTTGGGTTAATGTTTTCAACCTTTGTAATAGCTTCTCCTACAAGCTGGGACGAGCACACAGGTCTACCAGTCAGCCAGTTAACTGTTCCCTTACTGGAATACTTTTTACACAACAGCATCTTGCAGAATCTAAGCTCTTTAAAATTGCGTCAGGGCACATGAGATCCTAAAAAACCCACCAATACAGAAGAGGTAGCCTGGCCAGCCATTCATTTCTGTCCAGGATTTCATTCCCCCTCCTCCAGCTGCAGCATTACCCTATAGTAGCCATGAACAGAAGAGGCAGCCTGTATCCCCCCTTCCAAACATCACTGTAATTTAGAATCATAGAATAGGTTGAGTTGGAAGGGACCTTTAAAAGGTCATCTACTTCAACCCCTGCTGCAATGAACAGGGACATCTTCTACTAGATCAGGTTTCTCGGAGCCCTGCCCAGCCTGATCTTGAGTGTCAGGCAGAGGGTGGGGCACCCACCACCTCCCTGGGCAACCTGTTCAGTGCCTCACTGCTCTCATAGTATAAAACTTATTTCTTGCTTCTAACCTAAATTGACCTCCTTCATTTTAAAACCATTATCCCTCCTGCCCAGGTTTGAGACAAAATTCAGAGGAACGTCCGAATTTGTACATCCTCTCCTAGAAGGCAGGTTACAGCCACTTCTCCCCCAGTTAGGTTTGGGAAAGAAATATTCCTCAGAGGAAAGGAAAAAAACCTATTTATTTAATAAACAGACAAGAAAAAGATAATAATGCTAAATAATAAAACCTCTCGCTGTGGAGAGAAACCTGGGAAGATTTTTAAAGTCTTTCTGTGGGTGTGGTCTCTCTCCTCCTCTTCAGAGCTGGATTTTAGGCATAGGCCCCTCTGGGCCTCCCAAATGATGTTTTGGTGTTGTTGCACGGTTCCAGAAGAAAAGAAGAAGAAGCCAAAGTTCCAGGGAGAAGAAAGTTCAACTCTCCGTCTCTCTCTGGAGAAAACAGAGCCGAGAGCTGGCTGAAAAGCAGGAAGGGTGCTTCCTCTGCTCCTCTCAGCGCAGCAGGAGAACACAGAGGAGTGTGTATCTGTGTCCTTGAACACAAAAACTGCTTTGAAAAGTTTGCCTGGCTTTTTTTTCTTTCTCTCTCACCCAGTTTTAAAGGCACAAGATTCATGTCTGGGCATAGAGCAGCAATAGGGGATACAACATCATAAAATCACCCCAAGACACCTCCTCTTGTCACAACAGACACCTGCTAAAACGTGTGTTCCCATCTTTCTTTAGGATCCCTTCAAGTATGGAAAGGTCACAATAAGCTTTCGCTTGGACAGAGCCTTCTCTTCCCCAGGCTGAACAATCCCAGTTCTCTCAGCCTTTCCTCACAGGAGAGGTGCTCCATCCTGCTAATCATATTCATGGTCTTTCTCTGGACTCACTCAAAAAGGTCCATGTCCTTCCTGTGCTGGGGACGTTAAGGAAGCTTCTCAGTCCGGCAATTCACCAGACTCTCTGGCATTCACTCCCAAGGCCAGGGACTCTCACTGCTGGGACTAAAGCCCCTTCACAGCAGGTGGCTCCAATGAGCTGAAGGGTGCCTGCATGACTCCCTACACACCCCACCCACACAGTCAGACTAGGCTTCCTTATCAGTTTGATGCCAGATTTCACATGGCAGGGTTTCAGATGTCTCGTTCCATAAAGCTATTTAATCATGGAGCAATAACACAGAAAAAGTCCGAACTGGTGCCTCTAAGGAGGGATCCCGAACAAAAGACCCCTGATCTTTTCTATTCTTACTGTCTAAAGGTGCAAAAGTCTTGGCTCTTCCTCCTGGGTCTTCCGGCTGCTGTCCTGTCTCTGAGTGTCCCATCACCTGGATGAACCACAGGTCCCTGGGCCCTTTGTTATGCAAAGGGTCAGCTCCTCACAGCCTTTTGCCTGGGGCTCCCACCCAGAGCTCATCCTGCAACTCCAACTACACCTACACCCCAGCTACCTGCACTGAAGGTATTCCTCAACAGGGAACTTCAGAGCTGGACATAGGACTTTAAGTGGGGTCTCACCAAGGCAGAGTAGAGGGGCAGAATCACCTCCCTCGACCTGCTGGCCACGCTGTTTTTGATGAGCCCAGGGCACAGCTGGCTTCCTGGGCTGCAAATGCAACCACAGCTTAAATGGTTCTCCAGTAACTTAAAGCAATTGCCTCCTTAAAGTCAGCTTCACTTTCTGTCCAGGTGCTGAGGGAAGGCTTCCTCTTCTCCATGGGGCAACTCTGCTCAGCAGAGTCCTCTGGGGCAGATTTAACCATATCTGAGGGTATCACCTATCCTCAGAGTTTCCAACCCCCAGAGGCTCACAGAGGGTAGGAACAACCACCACATCGAGTCAAAAAGCTCTACCAACAAACATGGTCTCTAGGGCATGGTATGGAAAGTCTCAAAACAGCTGCAAAGTAAATCAAGATGTCATTCACAGTCCCATAGCAACACTGGATTTAGGACAGCTTTACCTTCTTGGGGGAACCTACATTGTACTGTGGCCACTGTATGGGAGGGGAAGTTACAGCTTTCTTTGTTTATGTTTTCCCATGGAAATCAGTTTCACCCTCCCTCCTGCCAAAATTGTCAGCATTTCCCCTGTAAGCAGAGCTGTAGACAATAAGCTTTCCCAGAGCACCCTCTGCAATTTCTGTACTTTAGACAACATTGGTAATCATTGTTCATAAAATCTACATAGCTCACA
Organism: Dryoscopus gambensis; assembly: GCA_013389985.1. Taxonomy (NCBI): domain Eukaryota; kingdom Metazoa; phylum Chordata; class Aves; order Passeriformes; family Malaconotidae; genus Dryoscopus; species Dryoscopus gambensis. The sequence continues at coordinate 8,789 of WEIT01024164.1, forward strand.
AGACAGTCCCCCTCTGTGCTGAGCACAAGCTGTGTTCTCTCTTGTAGCAGGAGAGGGGGTTTCTTTGCCCTACCAAAACATGTTTCATACATGGTTATTGACAGACTTTGTTTCTTTTGGAGAGGAAAGACAGGATAAGTAGCGTCTTTAGCATGTCAGAAAGACTCAGTTTGGGGAGAAAATTATCAATACCATTAATAATTCTGCATTCAGTAATTTTTCTAGAACGGTCTCTAGAAGAATGCAGAACTGCAAAAGCACCAGTACAAAATTTAACTAATTAGCCCTTTTTAAGAAAAAGAAATCCTTTATATTAAAAAAGACCAGCTGCAGACTGATCCCTGGACATATCCTCCTCTCATAAAAACTGAACACATAAATTCTCCCTCACTCTCCTGGGGTTCCCACATCAGTACCTTCACTGAAGAGCCAAGAGGCAGAATTCAGCTGCCTGGGAAAGACTGCTGCAGGAAACACTAGATATGAGGAATGTGGACAGCAGTATTATGAACATTCAAGTGACACCTAGTACAGGCAAAAAACCTCCAGATTTCTGCAATAGATTATATTCCAAGTAATATCCTACAGCATGGCTCCTCCTGAATTCATGAAAACAGGGCCTGTTCTGGTGAAGTATGTGAACCACAGTCCTTGTGGGTCTCATTCATGTCACTTCAGCCTCAGTTCAACAACAGCTCCAGCCCACAGCTGTGTGCATGACAGTCCAACCTTTTTTCTCTCATTCTCTCTAATGTAAGAGGGCCAATTTCATAAATCAGGCAATATTGCGAGCATTCCAGCTAAACCCTTTCATTACATTACTTGCCCTGTGTCACCTCTGCATGACAAAGCCAGTTGCCAGGAACTTTGGGCCTTCAGTGCTTTTAAAATGGTGAAACAGGGAAATATTTTCTTTGTTCCTTGGAAAGCACAAGGCACTAGCACTTCAATAAACATCTATGTTTTTTCTCATCACTTTATCAGAAAAACCTTCAGTCATGTCCTGTGGTTTCTGTTGTTATTACACTTTAATCACCCAAACATAAATATAAAAGCAGTCAGCTGTGTGACATCAGCACAGCTGTGCAGCTAGCTCAATTGCTCAGCATGATGTCATTCATCAATTCCAAACCTCTCCTACTAGATACCATTCTCCCTTATAAGATAACTTGTGCAGTACTGAATTTACATCCAGTGAAAATTATTCCACTGAAACCACATGTCAGGTTTTTGTTAAAGACTGGGAATTGAATAGGACACGTTAGCTTATTCACACCAATAATAGCTCTTATTTGTGCGAGTCACAAGATGAATTTTGACAACAGCCAGGTAAATTTCCTCGTTTACATAGGAACATCATCTTTACCTCCTACCTGTAATTCTGTCCCATGCTTCATTCTTACTTCCTCTCAAGTCCTTTCACACATCTCCTGTCTATTTGCACAGCTGTCTAGGGAGAAAACGTACACATCTTTATAAACATTCTTCTGCTTGTGACAGCTCAGTACTCTGAATGGGCCTACTGAAGTACATTTCAGATTTTTACTTTAAAAAAAGGATGCTATAGCTATACTGTCTTGAAGAACTCATTATTGCCTCTTAAAAACCACACACACCACTTTTCTTTGCTTTACACTTGTCAAAGTGCCCCAAACAAAACTATTAATTCATGTTTAAAAAAAATAAGGCCCTAGTCTAAAGCAATTATATCCATGAATTTAAAAGCAAAAACTGAAATAATGAGATCAGAACAAAGGATTTACTTCAGCTGAATTTATTTGGCTGCATCATTTATGTTACTGGGGCTGGCATCAAACTGTTACCTAAAATAAATCCTCATTATTTCAGTACAATGCTCTACTGAGCAACAACATCAATACATTAAGTAGCATTGGAATTACTGATATTCTCTCACTAAATAAATTCTATAGATTTTACAAGTGGCTCCAAAGCAACTAAAAGGAAAATTACAGAATAAATGAAGATAAATATGTGTCATATGGCACAATGATCATGTGATTTTTATGTTTAAACCAACAATATTTTTGTTATAACTACACCACTGCAAAAGGAAATGTAACCACAGGATTCACGGTTCTTATCAAAGAAAAAAGATTTTTCTTTTATTAATACAAAACAATTATTATAAGAAATTCTACTAATCCAATCTCATCATTCTTGCAAGACTCTGCAGCTCTACTGTTTCTGAAAGAAAAATCTCCAACAACAAAATTGCCAACATAAAAAATGTGTACAGTTTATAGCTAGACAGCCTTTTTCTTTGAAATATATTCTACAAATCACTCTTGAATTTCAACTTATGAATGGCTGTACATAAACTGTTTCTGTTATCAGCACTGCTTTCCCACCCAAGCAAAGCTTGTTCTATGGGCACTTTGGGAACAGCAGGCTAACTGGACAACTCTAGCTCTTCTGTGAGCTGGCAAGCAGCCAGTATGTCTCAAAAAAGTCTAAAATAACTTTCCAAACCTCCCTCAGAAAGGATAGCACCTTTGAGGAAAGGAGCAATGATTTAATACACTTCACACAAGAATTCAGAGGTCTGTAAGTCTCCAGAATGCCAAATGGGAGGAGAATGCAAGGTAAAGAAGCACAACAAATAGATGGGGTTTGTAATCATTAGTACCTACTTAACTTCCCCTCTGTGCAATATTTTGCTCAGTCACCATGTCTGGGCCAAGAATAAAATGCCACCTAGCAGGGGAAGGGTAGCATGCAGTCAATAGACCGTTGTATCACAATGTTCCTCTTGAGAAGATGAATTGCCCTGAAAATATCCCTTCCTCCCTGCCAAAACATCATCTTGATCCAACAGGCAGTTGTCAGATACTTTTCGTTTACATGAAACATATGCTGGCATTCACACATGCAGTGCAGTCCTTACTCCTGCAATGGACTGAGCTACCTTTCATGTTTGACTATAAGCCAAAAGCATTTTGGTGCCCACACATGTCTTCAAGAAGGCAATTTTGAAATGCTGGAATTAGAACTGAACCACATGTCATTATAGGAAAAGTTAAAGCATAAGTAGCCTTTCAGTGTTTGCTCATAAATGACCTTTATCAGTGAGAGCAGCCCTACTGAACTGTGATGGACCAGGTATTGCAAACCCAAATGGCATGGACAAAGTATTTGGTATCTCTAGTTATTGATCAGTATATTCTCCTGGCCAAAATTTTCTGCTGTACCTTAAAGAATTTTCTTGTTGCTTGACTCACTACTTCTACAGATGTCAGGGCAGGACAAAAAAAATCAAAAAAACCCCACAAAATGCCATAAAAGTAATTCAAGCTTTGCAAAATGCCTGTGTCGGCTTTTACCCTTAGTCTTTCTTCACCTAGAAGAAAATTCCATCCCCAGTGGGATGCAAGAATTTATAGTCTTTTTTCTTTATTTATTTAATTGATGCTCTAAGTACTTGTAGAATTACACATTAAAGATGTATTAAAATACACTGTCATTCTAAGACAAAGAATAGCTAGTCAGACTTGAAACTTAAGCCGCAAGTCAAATGTAACATTTTATTTAACATAACTGCATATGAGAGGCTACTAGTACTGGATTAGGTATGAAGAGAAATTTCTAAAGAATCGTATATGAAGTATTTATCCATTGTTTATGCAGAAAGAGCCCATCTGTAACAAAAATTTATTTACAACTCTGGAACAACGAGATATTTGAAGACAGGCTAAAACCTTAGCAGAAAAGTCTTAATAAGATTAATTGAAGTCAATGTGACAGATTCTCTCCCCTTGAAGTTATTTGGCTTTTGCAGATTGCTGCCTAAGGAATATGTGGAGGCAAGATTTGCCATTCCCTCAATTCCCTGCACTTTTATCACATACTTTCATCACAACCCTCTCTCTTTCACTACTGTAAGAGGATCAGTTTGGAATTTCGTCAGTGTCCAGATAGGTAGGTGTTGAGGCTTCCCCTCTGTTCCCCTGGGGGGACGGGGCTCTGGGATGGCAGCAGGACATGGCATGGGGTCTGCCCCTGCCCCTGCTCCCTGGTCACATGTACCCAAGTTCTATGCTCCTATTGGTCCCAAAATGTTCCCCTGGCTCGGAGTACTCTGGGTTCGGGGATGATTGCTCAGTCTGTGGGCTGGCTCCCAGCCATGCGGCTGGTAATAAAGATCCTCCTGAAACATCTACGAAAATGAGCCTTCCCTGATTCTTTCCACGGGCCACACTGTCTCTGGGAAATATTGCTGGATCCCCACAGCAACAAATGGTGGAGTTAATGCGGCCAAAGTCTTCGATCCCTACCTAGAGACAGCGAAACCAAGATTCTGAAACCAATGAGTACTTTTGTTTTGTTGTGCTCTCTCAGACTATGAAATCGTGGGAAGAATCGTGGCTCTCCAAACCTCAAAAGGACCTTTATCTTAAACTTGAAAAAATCATTGAACAGCAATATGCAAATTTTAGCCTTACTCAGGCTCAAAAAGAACTGAGGCACTTTCTTAATTATATTTTTAAGAATTTTTTTTATGTTTCTTGGAACTTAATCCTTACAAGAGACTTTTGGAAGGATGGTTGGACTCAGTTAATTTTTCTCTCGAAAAATATGCCAATGGAAGAGTATTTCCGTGAATATTATTTGATTACGGATGTACTGGACTCCGTTCATGCCCCAGCAGCGGACAGTGGCATCCACAGCGAAGACACATGGCCGGTAGAGAAGCATGCGAGAACACGCAATGTGCCCAGCCCCCATGGCAGCGCGTGCTCTGACGTGAGCGCTGCCCCTCCCCCTACCACACGCCCGTGGCCCCGGGCCCTGAGCAGGCTCCGCGCCACGGTGAGGCAGCCCCTGCAGGCTGCCACCCCAGCGGCTCCAGCCAAGAACAGAAGCAGCGCACTGCCATGACCTGGGATGCAGCCAGGTGTGGGACTGCGGGCAGCGCACAGGTGCAGCGC
>WEIT01024164.1:14116-32878 GCA_013389985.1 Dryoscopus gambensis
GGGCGGGGCAGCACGGTCCACTGCGGCCCCGAAGGCGACCGCGGGAGGTCCAGACCCCGCGACAAGAGTACGCAGTCCCTAGCAACCGGCACCGACAGCACAGACTTGCAAAAGGGGAAGTTCTTACAAAAAAGTTTTAGGAACAGTTAAAAGGTACAATTGTAAACAGAGCTATGGGTTTATAACTAGATATGATACCAAAGTAGATATATTTGTTCATTGTACTGCCATTACAAAGTTTAACCCCCAAAAAATAGTTCCTAGCTTAGGAGATGGAGAACTCATAGTTTTTGACATCCGTGTGGGGAGGAAAGGTACACAAGCAAGTAATGTAACAGGCCCAAACGATACTACTGTAAAAGGCAGTCCTTATTCCCCTAACCGAAATTTTCCCAAGCAAAATCCACATTTTAAACAGCCCCTACAGTGCCCCTTTCCCCATCCTACCTTTCTCTTTTATTATCCCCAATTTATGTTTCCACAGGTTCCTACTCCGTTCTTCCCTCGAGGGTTCAGTCCCCAAAACCATGCTTTTCTATACCCTGCAAACCCATTTCCCCAAAATCCCATCCTTATGCCGAGTGGTGGATAAAAAGAGGAAGGGAAGGAATTTAGAAACCCTCTCCTGCCTCGGTTTCCCCTCCAAGCGTGTCAGAAATAAGCTGTTTGGACATTAAGACTCGGGGTGGGTAACTCATATTCTTTTGAAATTGTTCTTGTTATTTTGTTTTTGTTCTGCTGTTTCAAATGTTGGATTTCTGGGACCCTTGAGAAAAACCTTCATAATATAAAACAAAAGGGTGAATTGTTGAGGTTTTCCCTCTGTTCCCCTGGGGGGAGGGGGCTCTGGGATGGCAGCAGGACATGGCATGGGGTCTGCCCCTGCCCCTGCTCCCTGGTCACATGTACCCAAGTTCTATGCTCCTATTGGTCCCAAAATGTTCCCTTGGCTCGGAGTACTCTGGGTTCGGGGATGATTGCTCAGTCTGTGGGCTGCCTCCCAGGTAATAAAGATCCTCCTGAAACATCTACAAAAATGAGCCTTCCCTGATTATTTCCACGGGCCAAGCTGTCTCTGGGAAATATTGCTGGATCCCCACAGCAACAGGTAGGCGGATAACAATTATCTTTCAGTGAAAGCAGGTATTTTCAAAAAGAAATCGAAACCAAACCAAAACCCCACAAAACCCCCAAACCATACAAAACCCAAAAGAAACCTAAAAGAGCCAAAAAACACACAACACAAAGAGAACTTAGATCTTGTTATTTCATTATTTTATTAAGTGTCTATTTTGCACACACTCTGAACATCTGAACATTAATCTCCTGCAGTCAATGAATAATTTCATTCTTTTTTGCCATTAGAGTAAGGACACAGCGTTTACACCTCTCTCAAAGAGTGACAAAATACTGCCTCTAGGACAAAATTCCACTTCTTTAAAAGATTCTTCTCACAAAAAGTACACTAAAAATAAATAATAATTGTATGTTTCTGCCACTAATATCTTCCCCAGCCTTTCATCTAAACTTTTCTATGTTAACAGCTTGATTGACAACTAGAAAAGCAAATTAATCTGGCATCCTTAGTCTACATGAAGCACTGGGTGCAGTCCAGATTCAGTTACTCATCAAATCCATGTAGATAAAGTAATCAAAGTGCTTTTAAAAAGGGTCCTCCAACACAGCATGAAGTGTTCAGGAAGGGATGGTCATTATGTTTGAAGAAAGGTCCATTTCAGCTTCCAGATTTGATGTTCTGCTCACTTTGGGATCTGCAAGTCTCACAGTTTACCTAATCTCTAATTTCTAGTTTACCAAAAGGGTTATGTGCCCATGGCACTAAAATTTTAAACCCACTTTGCATCCTGAATTCCAGATCTGATAGCACGTAAGTCTCCTGCATCATCGCTTTGGATCTGTTATATATTTAATGGAAACCAGTCTTGTAAGCAGCATTGGTAAAATCTGCTGAGCAGTCTCTGAGACAGAATAACCTGCATGATCAGGTAATGTAGACCATCCTCACACCATTTTCTCCACTATTTCAAAAAGATCATTGTACGCTTAGTAAAAATCTACCCAGCTGCCCAAGGCTTACATCCCATCAGGAGCTACTGCTAAATGTCTTTGAGGTCACCACTGAATGTGACTGCTACGAGTGCTGCTGCTTCCTCATCAGCACAGTCACTGACACAGCAATAGCTCAGGGACTGTCTAGACTGACTGTCAGATTCCCATCACATCTCTTTGATGAACACATTTTCTCTTAGGCACAAGAATCTTTGTCATCTGAATGTCTTTGCAGCTAGATTAACATCCATTTGGAGAAATCAGAAGACTTATATTAAACACTATAAATAGTAACTTTGTCTCACAGGTAGAATTTTTTTTTTTAAACTCTCCTGTTCAACAAAAAGAATAGCTCAAGAGGATGGTGTATATCAATACCATAATTTAAAAGCAAATGAGGGAAGTGATATGCAAGGGACCAATTTTATTTTCTTTTTTCTAAGTGAAGTTTGATCAAAACCGACTAAGTATCTGAATTTGATGCGCTTGTTGGATTTTAAACCTCCAGCTTGTGTTAAACTGGCATTTTGGACATATCTTAGAGATCCCCACCCACTCTCCTTAACCACAAGACAAAAAAGAAGTCTTTTTCTGATCACATACAAAATTTGATCTGCAACACAGTGTTTAGAGTCAAAACACATATCATCAGATAAATATAGCTTGGACAGCAGTATGCCCCCCAGCTCCCCTTGTAACTGGTTACCATTGCATGAATGGGGTAAAGAAGAAACAGGACATGTAGCTTCTTGCCTGAACAAGACATCTCCTAGTGCAGCACAGCATCTCAAGTGGCAGGTCACCAAAAAAACGCCTAATGCATACTCACACACACACGTAGATTTTTTCCAAGATTATTAATAAGCAACATTTGTTAAAGGAATACTTGACTCTGGATGGAAGAAAAACACATGATCTATGCTGCAATGCAGTTTCTGCTAGCAAACTAAAAAAATTTTCAGTTCTCAGCACTGAGCTGGGCCTAGCCTCATCATCCATTTTAGTAGCTCAGATCTCTTCCAGTTTCTGTGCATAGAGGACATCTCAGTTTGCATATTGGTATTTCAGCCCCATAAGACATTTTTGTAAATCTATTTGCATACTGTGTCCTCTCTTTGATGGGAGGACACAGAAGCCAAGGAAAATGCAGGAGCCATCAGTCACCTGGATACTGAAAAACTTCAAGTGTCTTGAACTAAATTGTCCCTGCAGAATGAAAGGCCTTGTAACACCCCCCTTTCCAATCATAGAATTTTCAGTGAAATCAACTCATTGCCTGCTTTACCTTGGCTTTTGATGCCAGCTAGACACCAAATTAAATCAGCATCTATTTAGTAAACTTCCCCACATATTTTTGCTCTGAATTTCGATATCTACTCAGCTGTTGCTGTAAGAAGGATTGATCACATTTAAAAGCTTGTACTCACTTAGCTGCTATGAATTTACACAAGCCCATTATGTAAGCCAGAATTTGGGCTCTTTCTTACAGCAAGCTTGACACACCTCAAATTTGTTTTCATGCTCAGTTTCTGTTTACAGTCACGTCCACGATAACTTGTGAAGAAGGGTAATGCAAACAAGTTACTTTCTCAGTCTCTTGTACTCCCGACGCCACCAAATGCCCTGGCTATAGCCTCATCGGGATACACTCCCTCCTGCTCCTCTGATGCAGCACGCCGCACTCGCGAGTAACAGAAGCTGTACAGCAAGAAACACTAGAGGGCAATCAATGCCCTTCAATAAGCTTTAGGGAGCCCTAAGGTGTATTTAATACTTGGTTCCTTCTTAGTTTTGCCGTCGATATCCTCCCTCGGTTGCACACTCTAGTTCAGATCTCAAAGGATGCGCCCATCGAACGTCTCGGGCCAGGCTACAGCAGTACGTGTGTGCTCAATGAACTGCTTTCCTTTCCATCTATCCTTCTCCCACCACCATTCCTTCTTCCCTTTAGAGAGTTATCCAAGTCTTTCAACCACATCTTTTCCATGTGGTACGTTAGTTTATTGGCTTTGCCATACTAAAGCACCTACCCATAACTGGAAAAAACCAGAAAAAGGATTAAGCCTTGACAGTGGAGAGGGAGGAAGAGGGGAGTTAGCTGGTTTCCTTACAGGATTGGGCTAACACTAGTGAATAAACTTACAGATTTATGATTTTTGATAGACAAATTCACTCTTAGCTCTGATATCTTCTTCCCGTGAATCGTTTTCTGTTCTTCCCAAAAATAATCCTGAACAGAATACACATAATAATATTTTCACTTATATATGAAGACACTGTTTTTCCAAAAAGGGTGAAAAAAATCCCAGCCAGAGAGCACTTGAGCATGTCACTCACCAATAAATTTGCATATGAAATTAGAGGAAGAAGAAAAATACAAAAAGAAGTTGTATGCAAGCCTTCCTTTTTCCTGTTTCCTAAATTTATCCCAGGTTTTTAGGGAGAATAGTTTTGCCACTTGAAAATTTTCATATCAATTGAACAGGATAAATCACATTCTACTGGGAAGACCATTCCTCAGGTGTTTCATAAATTAACATGTTTTCTCAGTGCCTAAGAAGCATAATATTTCCCAGATGGGGCAGAAGGAGTTGTAGAAGGATTTGTCAGGGTTCATAATCCTAAGTATGGTAGCAGCATTTAAGAAAAATAGTAAATAGTGAGAACCTGTTTTGCATATCTTCTGGGCTTCTCTGCCCACCTCCATTTTCTACCCACCTTATCTAACTCAGAAGTACTACATAAAGAAACTATTTAAGAAACATGCAAAAATGTGCTAGCCTTCTAAAAAGCCATTTTCTTGGTGTAGACTCCTGTGAAGTTGTGTCTTTTCAATAAAATACAAAATATTAGTGGCTGTCCATTTAACATTTCCTGCTTAATGAGTGGAAGCAAGCATCCCAAAGAGGATGGGAAGCCATGCTGTGATCTTATCTGCAAAGACTGCATGTGTCAATGAGCAAAATTTTAAATCTGATTTGTCTGAAATGTCTTACTATTTTGCCTTACAAATTCATTAAAGGTTTTTAATTGAATAGTTGTGCAATATGGATTTGCTGCCAAACATTATAGGAATGAAGCGTTAACGAGGATCTAGAAAATTCTAACATAAAATGTGCTCTATGACACAGGCAGGCTTACAAGAGAAGCTATATTTCTCTATTTTGACATGCTCATACAACAGCAATGACAGTCTTGATGGGAATCAGTCCCTACACAAAGAAAAAGAGAGGTATAGACTGTGAGGAGTGTGTAGGAGCAGCTGCCTCACCTAAGAGCTCTGGGATGTGGACAGGCTTAGTCCTTTCACAGGTCTCCTGGAGCTGCAGATCAGCCCAGGTTGTGGTGCTTTATGTTCTATCTCTTGTGTTCAGGCGGTAGCAGTACTTCCAGGAAAAGAGAATATAACTGAGAATATAATACAGTCATGTGGTCATCCTTCCACTTCCCCCACTTCAACTCCTTTTCTTCCTTTATTTTTCCCTTCTCCTCTCAGGCTTCTCTAAGCCCTCTAAACTCATGTAGATCTTGACTACAGAAGTTGTTCGTAATTAACCTGATCAAGATAGAAGCAAAGAAAATGTACCTTCTCATGGAAAGCCTCCCCTGGCCCAACAGACCAGGAGTTGTGCATGTTCTACTCCCAGCCCTAGGCTTTTGGAAAAAGTTCAAACACACACACACACAGGGACAATGGCAGTGGGGGACCTCAAATAATCCCCTGCCCAGCTACTCCCATGCTCATGCCCAGGAACCATTGTCCTATCAAAGGTCCATCTCTACAAGTCCCAGGAGAACCTCAGCCTCACTGCCCAGACATTGACCCATCAAGAAGGGACAACAGGAGCATCTCTCCAGAGTATGTTTTGGGCTCTGCCTAGGGTTATTGGGCACATTATGGGATGCAAGGGAAGAGTGTTTTGTGATTGCACAGGACTTACTGTAGGTTTATGTGAGGGATGGGGCAAGCATGAAAGAATGGATAAGGGAATCAAAAGGGCTGATCATATACCAGCACGTGTCTTCTCAGGATACTTGTCTGGCCCTGTCCTGCACCTTCTGTCCTGTCTTCTCAAACTCTGTTTTCTTGAGGGGAGGGAACCTCTCTATTCTTTCTGTGTGTGTGTACATGTGCATGTGTGCAGGGGTCCAGCTACAAGCATCTGGAGAACAGGTTTGCAAGTCAGCATGCAATCTCCTCAAGGATGGCTTGCTGGTAGGTGGGTGAAGCACCCTGAGAGCCAACAGACTGCCTGTCTCCAAGAGTGAGGCCACTGGAAGAGCTGGCTATGGAAGGATCAGTGGGATCCTAGCCAGCTGGAGGTCAATAGAGACCCCCATCTTGTTGCTGTGTCTCTCCAATGACAATACCATGGGGACTTGGCTATCAGAAGGACCCATGGGGTCCTGGCAAGCTGCATGTGGAGGTCTGGACCCACAGTCAGAGGGATGCTGTGGGTCCTGTGGGCCTCTGTGTCCAGGTAGCAGAAACTGGGGAGGCCAGGGACAGCTACCTGGTAGTCTGCATGCCTAAGTCCTGCTGCTGGAGATCTCCATGTGGTACATATATGTGTGCATATATAATGATATATTTAATTATAATTAGTAATAATGGATGGTAACTACTAGCCATAATCCTATAAGTGTTAGTAGTTAATATGTATTAGCGACATAACATATAATTAATATATTGCTAATAATAATACATGGGGTGTGTATGTGGAGGGAAAGAGAGAGAGAGAGAGACATAATTGTTTCACACTAAGAGACCTTCACCTTGTTGAGCCAAAGAGGGGAGCAGGATGAGGGCGCTGGTGCCATTTGTGCTCCTGTGCTGATCTGCATGGTCAGGCAGGTACATGCCCGCTGTATGTGTGCAGGCTGGTGCCTGCAATGTGTGTATGTGCATGCACATTCCCTTACTGCCAATACACACTCAGCCTCAGCACTGGTTGGAACCAGGGATAAAAGCTGTGGCAGCACCCCGCTGTTGGGCTACCAGAGCCAGCTGCCCTCTGCAACATACAGATTATATCTAGAATTCTCTATATATGCTAGATGCTCTTATAACCATCCATGCTAAAAATAGCTAGCTACCACATCACCTTCAAAAAGTGCTTCTATTCCCAAAGTCACTGACTGTTTAGATAAATTTTGGCCTCTGCAGTGGCTGTGCAGGACTAGACCCTCTTCTCTGCACCAACACCCACTGTAGGTCATGTGCCCCATGATGCTTGCTGGAAGATAAGATCTACAATATAAGTTACCAGTACCTGTTAAATAAACAAACTGATATCCTAAGCTTTTGAAGTGACAGACTTCAAACTGGCAATTAACCATATCGTTTACTGCAAAGGCTTTGGTGTCAACCACAAAGCACTGAAAATTGGAAAAAAATAAAGCCCTGCATTTGTTACATAGGAGAGGTAGAAGCAGAACAGTACTATATCCAAAAATGTTTGGCGTTTGATTAACTGTGTTTCAGGAAAACCAGTCAGCTGAGGCAGATTATTAGAGAAACACACCAAAAGTTCCCAGAGAGCCTAACCCACCTGGCTGGCCACTATCAGCAGCCTTATCAAGAAAGCCAACTGTAAGCATTGATAAACATACTCTAAGCCAAGTGACCTTCTGCCACTCCTGGAAGCACTGTGCCTGGGCTTCCCAGGAAGGGATAAGGTTCTGTACAAGATAATAATTCTTCCTCACCCTTGCCAAGAGTGTGAAGACAGACCTCAAAACTGTTCAACCAAAACCAGAACAATGTCTTATAAGGATTTCAGACAGTTTTCATATACTACTTTAATTTTTCTTCAACTTCAGAGCAGAAAAAGTATTTCTAACTTGTATGCCAGGAAGCTAATAAAACTCTTCAGTTCCTTAACAATAATCACACTAGTACAAAAAACCCACCAGGTAACCTAAGGACAGAGTTAAATACCAAAGTGTTCTCACTCAGAATTCAGGAGAGGGAAGAAAATAATTCCTGCTGATAAGTTCTGACTCCTAGGTAGCACATCATGATCATGGCAAGTAAGAAAATCTACCAGCATGATATTAAGGAACCTCAAACCCAGTTTTCTTTCTTCACATAATGTGAAAAAAACTAAACAGTGGTCACTCTGCTCATGCTTTTCTATTGTCACCTCCTCTCCAAGTGATGCAACTGGTACATATTTTCCAAGTCACATACCACCATATGTATCATGGTCCTGCCAGATTAAAATACTTTCTAGCTTCCCAGAAATCCAGTAGCAAAATTAAGATGTTCCATTGCCAATTTAACACTCAGGGACATATGGTGAGAGTGTGTGCAGTATAGCCACCTGATGCATACCAGTCAGTCATTTGCATTTAATGGTTTCTTTTTCAAGAAACCTTTTGGCCTGAACACAGTCTGTCACTGCCTGAGAAATGCCTCCCTTACAAACTCCAGATAGTAAACACTTGTTAAGTCTCATTACTTGCCTTCTCTGGTAAGAAGTATTTTTTCTCTTGACTCTTTCATCCAGTGATCAGATTTCCTCCTATCTTTCATCGGGCTCGAGAAACAGAGATTAGAGAAAACTTTCCATAAGTATTGAAAGGCTTGAAGGGAAGCAACAGAATGGAAAATTCTGTCAGAGAAAAAAAAAAATAAAAAAGCAAACCCCACATTTTAGGTGACATTTTGTTTTTCTAGCTAAGAGATTTGGTTCCCTTGCAGACACTGCCAACATGAGCTAAAGTTAGATTCCCAAAAAGCATGCTGTTATACTGCTACAGCGCAACAGATTCTCCAGAGTTGCAAGTAAACAGTGTTAAGGGGCTGGTCTTGGTCTGTGTATTTTAGCCAGTAGATGTAATCTTTTTGGACTTCAGCAAAGCATTTGATACTGTCTCTCACAGTATCCATCTGGACAAAGTGTCCAGCATTCAGCCAGAAAAACACATCATGCAACTGGTGAGCAACTGGGCTCATGGATGGGGCACAAACACTAATAGCGAATGGGGTGACATCAGCTGGCATCTGGTCACTAGTGGGGTTCTGCAGGGCTCCGTTCTCAGCCCTGTGCTTTTCAAAATCTTCATTAATGACTTGGATGCAGGACTGGAAGGAACACTAAGTAAGTTTGTTATATGACAGTAAATTGGGAGGAGCTTTCAACTTCCCTGAGGGCAGAGAGACCTCAGCAAATTAGAGAGATGGGCAATCACCAACTGTATGAAGTTTAAAAAGGGCAAATGCTGGATTCGGCACCTGGGATGGGGCAACCCTGGTTATGTGTATAGACTGGGGAAGGAGAGGCTGGAGAGCAGTGCTGTGGAAAGGCACCTGGGGATCCTGGTTAATGGCAAGCTGAACACAAGTCAGCAGTGCCCTGGCAGCCAGGAGGGCCAACCCTGTCCTGAGGGGCATCAGGCACAGCATCACCAGCCGGGCAAGGGAGGGGATTGTCCCCCTCTGCTCTGGTGAAGCCTCATCTTGAGCATTATGTGCACTTTTGAGTGCCCCAATACTAAAAAGACACTGAGATGTTAGAGAGTGTCCAAAGGAGAGCCATAAGGATGATGCAGGGTCTTGGAGGGGAAGAGTATGCGGAGCAGCTGAGGTCACTTGGTCTGTTCAGCCTGGAGAAGAGGCGACTGAGGGGAGAACTCATTGCAGTCACAACTTCCTCATGAGGGGAAGTGAAGGGGCAGGTACTGATCTCTTCTCTGGTGGTGACCAGTAACAGGACTCAAGGAAATGGCCTGAAGCTGAGTCAGGGGATGCTCAGGTTAGATCAGGAAAAGGTTTTTCACCCAGAGGGTGGTTGAGCACTGGAACAGGCTCTCCAGGGATTTGGTCACAGCACCAAGACTGAAAAAGTTCAAGAGCATTCTGAAGCACATGGTGTAACATCTTGGGGCTGTCCTGTGCAGGGCTACGAGCTGGACTCAATAATCCTTGTGGGTCCCTTCCAAATCAGGTTATTCTCTGATTTTATCTATTAAATACTAGAGTTCCAGTGTATTCCTTTGCATCTCTGCTCTCCTGTTACCAGTTCCCCAAACATAAATTTAAAGCCTGTCTGTCTTTAAATCAAAAAAGTCTGGCTTTAAGTCAGAAAAAGCAGAAGACTGGTGCACCATGGAAGGCACCAATCAGCAGAGAGAGTGCTGCATCTCAGGCCAACACGACTGAAGGAGAGGGAGGGAAGGGGGAGACAAGAGGAAAAATCTCACTTGGCTGGTGAAACTGCATCTCAGCCCCGATCCAAGTTTCTTAGAGCTCAGCTCACACAGACAAGTGACAAGCTTCTCACTTTGCCATCTCATGCCACCAGTACTATCCAGAATGAAACTATGAGGACAGTAGTAAGGGGCTGAATTTACTACAGAACTCACACCTTCAGTGCACGAGTTACACTTGTTACACCTACACTTAAAAACACTTATACATGCATATACATACATGCACATATTCAAGTCGTGTGTGTGTATACATATACACATATATATATATGCATGCTTAGAACTACGAGCAGACTCACTCACCGTTACTGTTTTGTTACCATCCCACTATAGTGAATTTAAGGAAAAAGCAGACAATAAGTGGCCTTGCCTTAAAATGGAAATTGATTTAAAAATACTTTTAGGCCTGAGGACTTGCAACAGAGACCACTAACACCCAGTGAAGAGCACTGGCTATACTAAAGTTTTGACCCACTGGAAAAGGAGGCTTTAGCTCCAGGGAGCAAGCCAGGAGAAGATACAGCATCATACATTGCGAGAAGCATCACACATGGTTGAGCAGTTTCATTTCTAGACATCAAAGGATCTTTCCTGACTAGATGAGGCTTAGATCTCCCACTTTTGAAACTGGCAAATCCTAAAGGAGTTTCAGGTGTCATAAAAAGTAGTTCAGCTCTGGGTGTGCCTAGGACTGTCCACATTTCTCAGGATCTGATCTTTGGGTTTCACTCCCAGAATGATTGCTTCATCTTCTGACCTCCTTTCTCTTGCTCAGCTGAAAAGCACGGCTACCTTGCCAGAAGAACATTTTTTGAGTCCAGAAAGACCCATTTCCTTTGATACCATCCAGAATTTCAAACAGTGCCTCACTATAGAGGAACACACTCACACCTGCACAGAGATAACTTGAGCACAGCACACAGTGTATGCAGGCTGATTATTTTAGGTAACTTTCTCTCCTAACTCATTTCATGATCCTTCATAAGGGCATCACTGTGCCTCAGCAGGACCAGAGACAAGATCACAGGCAGCTTTTGGTTAAAAGGGAGATCAATCCATGTTGATAGGGTGACCTTAAGGCTCAAAGGAATCAGACCACCTGAATTTAGTCACCAGACTGCTACCAAAGTCACAACATTTTCATAGAAGTAGAAAAAGAGTGCAAAGTACTTGTAAAGAGGAATGAGGAAGGACTAGCAGACACTTCTTACAGTGACCATCCTTCAGTTTTGGCACACTCCAAGAACTACAAGTCACCTTACCAGGAAGCAGAGGCTACTCATGCATGAGCAGCATGGTCCAGTGGAACATGTGTCTGCACATGGCAGGGGTGTTGGAACTAGATCATCTTTAAGGTCCCCTCCAGCTCAAATCTTGCTATGAGTTTATGGTCCTTGTTCTAGTTGACCCAAGGGGCAGAGCTCTGAATTGAGCATATTCAAGAATAACAGTGGTAGAACTGAGCCAGGCCTTGGGAACGGTAACTTCTGAACTCTTTCTTGAACAGCTTAAAGTTATTTAGAAAAAAACCCCAAAACACATAAAACCCCCCCATTCCCTATCCCACTTGCTATCACTTGTCTATCACTTCCTAGGGGAAATAAAGCATCAGTTTGTAGGACTAGACCTCTCCCAGTGTGTGTTTAAGACTGGAAGAGCAGGGCCTAAACCCCTGCATTGCAGAGTCCTAGACAGATATCCTGAGTCTGAACAGAGATCCAATCCTCCAGAGCCCATACCAAACCTTGCAAGCATGTAGCAGGAAACTACAGACATACCTGAACTAGTGACAATCACATTATTTGTACACCCTTCTGGTGCCCCACAGCAATCCTTAAAGAAATTAATCCTTAATTTCTATTAAAAATTATATTAGAGTCAGACTACTGGCTTGCCGAAACCTTTTCAAGAAGCTTGGAAACCCCTTCAGAAAGACAGTCATTCCACATCTGAGATTTTGAGTGCTCTCCAGTTTTTCAAAGATTTCACAACTCTCAGAGGAGTATCAGGGTGTTTACCTTATAGCTTAATTAATTCCATAACTAACAGGGAAGGATGTTTCTACCTTAGAATGAGAAATGGTCATTTCATTACAATAGGAAAAATGAGGGACAATACATGCCTAGGTGGCCATCTCATGCATTTTCATGGCAGAAATAAGTTTTAACCTGTATTATGTGTTTTGAAGTATCTAAAATGCAAACTGTCAACAGCGTGGTGCTTGTTTTGAAATTTTACATTTTTAAAAGGTTGGTTATGACAGCAAAACTTTTTACCACTAACTCTGTCATTCATTATGTGCAGTCACCGCAATCATAATTGCATGGAGTTGTTTTCCAGGACTAGTAAGCAAGCATATTTATTGGTGTATCAGAAATAGCTTATTTTTCATAGTTATAATCAGAAGGACTCCAAATGGAAGATGAGCATCACCATGTGGGAAGCCGGGGATACAGAATAGAAACATGAAAACCAGCAATAAATTTATTCCTTTCGTTAGCTACCAATACAAACTGTTTACAAGAAAACCTCATCATCTTTCTGTGTCTTTCATCACTGTCACTGAATGTTGACCCGTACGTGCCCTCTCTTTCTTTTTCCATTCAGCTCCTACGCTTCGAGCTTTATATCAAGCTATCCAAGTGGCAGTATCAACAACTAAAATATAGAAGTAAGGGGTATTTTTCCACAAGAAGGACACAGGTAGCACCAAGGATGTACTGCTATTTAAAACTCAAGTGTAGTAAGGCTGTTGTTAGCCAAGCTCTTCTGAGGCCTGAGGATAACAGGCTCTTAAGAGCCACCAGCATATTCTTGTTTAATTGACATCATATACGCCAAAACATATTTAACATCACAATTATTACCAGGATTTGGTAGACAGACATAAAACTGGGACTGAACTTCTGAGTCACCGCTGTGGCTCACACTACCATGTAAGTTCTTCCAGTGCACTGAGTTCAAAACAGCCTGAAAATGGTGATGGCTTCAGTGCATGGATCTCCCTTATGGCAGACAAACCGTACATTTGCTCCCACACATGTATACAGACAGGAAACTAAATATGCAATTACCCAATTTGCAAGTGTGACACATGTGCACACATCTCTGAGGACACACCCTTTCAAGCCCCATCCTGTATTTCCCCAAATTTAAGTCAGTTTATTTCCTCCCACGGACACTGATCCTGCTTGCCAAATAAAATTCTGGAAAAAAACAAGAAATGAGTAGCACTGGTCGCTCTGGCTGTTTATGATCCAAAATGGTTTTTTTACTCAACTAGTGCTTTATGTAGGTTCATTTAAAAAAAAAATATTAAAAAAAGGGCACCAAAACATATGGTAACAGGAACAGAAAAGTAAACGTCAACCTTTTTTTCTGGAAGTCAGTTACTCAGAGAGGAAAAAAATAACGTGAAACAGTATTTAAGAGGAAAACAAGTCCAGGGAAGCAGCCCATTCAGTGATGATGTTTTACTGTTACAGCTTATTTTAGGACAAGTCAGTACTGCTGGAAAGTAGCAGAGATGAGTAAGCTGTTTCTTAAGTCATATCAATGATAAATGATAGAAAATTTAAACCAAACCAAAACAACAAAACCAACAAGCTTCTCTTAATTATTTTCCAATACATACAGCAAGACTGAGGAGGAGAGAAACTACCTGCACACTACAATTACAGTAATATTAACTACTTATATCAGCCTATCAGGCATTTTAGCTACTCCAGTAACTGCCAGAGATAACAACTGACAGAAACACCAGTATCAAAGATGCAGAATAAAACAACAATTGTTTAGGTAGCACCAAATAGAAGCAACTGTTTTTCACAGGACCAGCTGCTCAAGTGTCCAGCAAACCCTGGGCCTTGGCGACACTCGTGTGCTGGTTCCAGTGAGTGCAAACAGGGGAGAGGACAAAGGAGGCTGACCTGAGCCTCAGCCCCTACCCAGAGACAGGAGGCTGTGCCCTGCCTGGCTTCCTGCCACAAGCACCTCTAGTGAACAGACAGGCACCATCATCCCCTTACATGAAACTCAGTGGCACTGAAGTGTTTTGTTTCAATTTTATTTGGGAAGGTCATGCTAGGCCACTTGAGTTGAGCAAGATAGCTGAAATATGTAAAGTATGCAGTAAGAGAATTAACCCCAACTTTATCTACAGGAGGCTCATGGCAAGGCAAAATGCTACTAAGAGAAAAGTCAGTCACAAAGCCCAATCAAGCCTGTGCTACTTTGCAAGCCAGCCCAGACACTGACCTCTGCTGCTGTAAGGGAACCATTCTCAGTGCAAGAGCTGTAGATTCACATACACACACAGATTTGAACCATGAGTTTATGAACACAGAGCTGCAGCCTTGGGCTGTCATCGCATCTTGAGATCATTCTGCTAAAATCCAGCCCCAAACTCTACCTTCAGTCATGAACCAACATGTGGACTTCCAGATTATTATTATTATTATTGTTATGATGATTATTCTGTTTATGATCCCGCACTGGGAGCAGAGGCTGTAAAGCTGGAGACTGACTTTTAGAAGGAGACTAGACTGCAGTGCAACAGGAGGCTCTCCTTTGAAATGAAGGATCCCAGGCACCAACATAATTTTAACAAAGCAGTGTCAATGCAACACTCGATTCTGACCTGCAGGGACAATTTCTAAAATATAAGAAAATTAGATCTCAAACTTCCTAAATCCTTTTGGAAGGCAGGCCCTGGAAGTCAAAGGCAAGCCCTGAAAGTCAAAGGCAAGCCTAAACTCCAGGACAGGTGCTCTAACCTACCACGCTGAAACTCCAGAGAAAGGCAGGCATAACCCTCAGTTTCGTGTTTCCTGCCCTCTGCACCCTGAATACTGTGTGATCTTTACAGATCAGCTATGAAACCTACAATCTAAAGAAGCCTAAGCCCTAAGTAGCTGTTACAGTACCTGTTAGAGCCTGATGACCTTCTCTCCAGATTTTCTAATCTTCATACACACATACGTAAGCAAACACAGTAAATCTGAACTGTGTAATTAACTTGTATTCTGTGAAGCTTTTTTTTTTTTAATTTCTGTGCTCATTATTCACCATGCACACATCAATATTAATGAAGCAACAGCTTGACCTGTATAAGAGGAAGTGGGTTGTGATTTGCTACCAACAAATATCCCTGTTATCAGAGTGCTAATCAGCTCAAACATTTTTGTTGCTTACCCAAAAAGCATTCTGGAGCACATTGAGGACTGGCTGCTGCCTTGGGACCAGAGCACCAGGGCCACGTCATAGCCCCAGCCAGGAAGCAGGGCAGGCTGGTGGGCAGCCGTGGCTCTGGGTTTCAGGCACCTCCCTGGGGATGGGTCAAGGCTAGGCTAGCACATCAGTGCACGGGTCAGGCACAACTCTGTCCGTGACCAGGCAGGGGTGTAACAGTCTCTTGTAGAGCAGCTCAGGCAGGAGTGAAGACCTGGAGTTGAACTGAAATTGAGGTCATGGGCTACCCCAGGCAAGGCTGCTTAAGGCCACTGGGGACTATGAGTCCCAGTAAAAACTGTTTGTAGAGTCAAAACAAGTCTCATGAATAAAGGAACCATCATCCTGCAGCCTCTTCCAAAGGTTTAAGTCACATAAAGGCACCTGACGTTAATGCCGTTTTCGAAATTCCTTCTGAGATTCTGGGGGAAGAAAGTGATAAAAACCTTTTCTTCTCCCTCTTCATCTGTTTGTATCTCAAGGAAAAAGCTAAGCAGATAACATCAAACTTACATGGAAATTACTGTAGAAGGATGTAATTAAATATCACTCTGGATGAGTCAATTTCAAACACCTGGTTTTCCACTGGGTGGCATGAAGACCAGACAGGCATTCTGCTCTGCTTGCAGTGCTCATTAGCAACCTGTCTGTCCCTTAGAATTAATACCTTCATGCTGAGTTTTGGGGCTTTACCATGGAGGTTACAGAAACTTTACCCCCGATTTCAGCAGCTGAAGCGCACGTAGATACCAAACCGAATTACTGGTTCTCCTTTTTGTCTATCAAATTTATATTTAGCACTATTTTTTTCAAGCTCTACAAAGCTGACTAGCCTATACTTATCTTTCCAAAGAAAAACTTCCTCCAGCCAGCTCAAAATCTGGAAGTTTACGATATGCCAGAGGAAGAGAGAAATCATAGCTTCTAAGTATTATGCCACATTAGCTGTAAGGAAGAGAGAATAATTATGGATATTTTATACAGACCAGCTGCAAAGGCAGCAGCCACAGCACTTGCTACCACATGGCTATTTCAGGACTGCAGATGTTGGCCTTACCAGCTCCAGGAACCAGCTGCAAAAAAAGGATCTCCCAGGAAAGCATTTTCTTTCTCTTCTCAGTGAGAAACACTAACACAGAGACTTAGAAGCATCCAGAAAGTTAGCTGTGATGTTTCTGCGGAAAGATACTGTTTTCTCTAAACTTCAAAGGACTCTAGGTTTGTGCATCAGAAACTGGAGAGTACTTCTTACTGAGTCCAGCATTTTAAACAGAAAGTGGTGGGGCAGATTTTCCATAAGAAAGGGTTAAAGAGCACTGACCCAGCCGAAACACAGTGCTCTAAAAGGCCCAGGTGGCATGATGGCTGAGACTAAAAAAAGCTGCAGCCACGTGGTAGAAGGATAAAGGAAAAATGTTTAGAAGCTTAATTTTTCCTTTCCTGACTGCTAGAGAGGATGGGAAGGGCAGTAAAGAAATCTCCCCTGTATTATAAAAGACTACTATGTTATTGTGGTATGCAGAAAACAAAGATACGGAGATAACTGTGAAAGAACTTGAAACTGACTGTCTCATTAAAAATTTAGGTATTTGGTAGGATAGGGAGTTTCAGTGCTTTATATGGAGCAGAAAAACTGGGGGGGTGGGGGGGAATGGAAGAAAGGAAGCGACGTCTGCATATTTAAACTGCCTAGAAAGAGGGGAAGTAAAAGAGGGGAAGTAAGGATGGGAGAGAAATCTCTGGCAAGTTGACTAGAAGGTAATTCTCACCATATACCTCTCTTCTTGAAGGATGGTGCCATCACCCTAGTGGAATTAGCTCAATGATTCTTTAACCTTCTCTTTGTTCCCTAGTACCTTTTACTGAGACATTTTACTGACAAGGAAAATCTTGCCCTTCAAGGCTTTGGCACATTTTGTGACAGATCATTAGCACAAAAATGCAAACTCCACACCAATTACTTCATTCGTTGATCACAAGGGCACAAAAACATTATTTACTGGGTTTGAAAATGACAATTCAACAAGCACATAAACTTAAAGAAAATGGCTCATTACTTTGTTTTACCTGTGCTGGAATTTAGGTACTTCTGCATAGTAATGCAAAACTTAGTTTTGTTAATTAAATGACCTTTTTCATACTCAGAGCTCATGAAAAATAGCATTTGTTTTTATGACACAAGGTTTCTCTACTTGCTCAAAATTTCAATGGAAAATGAGTTAAGCATTTTTAAAGAGAAAATTAATTAAATACTAGCTATGTATTTATGGTATAAATAATTAATTTCAAACTAATGTCAACGGCAATTAATTTAATTTGAACCCATGCATCCCACATGCTAGATAAAGCCCTGTGTCCCCTGTATGATGAGACTGAAGTATCTAATATCTCATTCCCTACTGGAAATGTGACAATCTTTACAGAGTGCATTTGTGAAATATCTCCTTTACAGCTATAGCATATTTATCTGGAAACAAAAAAAAAACCTGACAAATTCCTTGACCATCTGATGAATCCCGAGGCACATTTAAACGCCAAGCTAAAAAGATTAGTTTGCCCCTGTGTTACTGAGCCCAGTGGACTGTAGCCTACATCTAATGGTGCAGCCCCTGGGGAAGTGTTTGCAGCAGTGTGCTCCGCTTTGAGCTTAAATACACACTACACAGGCAGTGGAAAGAATGACGTTTCAAAACCACTGCTGAGTATACCGAAGGTGCTGAGGAGAGGACCAATCTTCACATATGGATGTCCCTGTACAGCAGGTTGCATAAATTTAACTTAGAACCTCACCAAAAGCTTTTATGTCTTAGTGAGCCTGGCTATGCCTGCAGGACAAACAGGCTAAATTAAAACACTTGAAGGTATTTTCTTGGCACATGAGAAAATGTGAAGTTTTAGAAGGAGTTCTTAATTGAGACTCTTTGACTCAACGGGTGGTTCTAGGGCCTTCTGGTACCTAAATTTTGTGTGTGTACAAACACATTCATATACATAAGGGTGTGTACAAAAAGAGCAGAACCAGTCTGTCCTAGGGGCACCCTTGCATACCTTGCCTGTTGCAAAGCAGTGGGTGTTACTTGGGTTACTGAAAGAATAAAGCAATCATCCATACATCTGCTGTAATGATTTGGTTTGAAGGCTGCAGTCTAGATAAAAAGGGACTGGGAGGGACAGAGAACAGTGGATTATATGACTTGTTACTTCTCCAGCAGGAAGCCAATTCAAAATACCATGTACATCTGTTAA
>WEIT01024167.1:0-10568 GCA_013389985.1 Dryoscopus gambensis
ACAGAAAAGAATACAGCTGAGGTGGGAAGATGCAAAAGGAAAGGGAAGTTCTTTCCAAACGTGGTCTCATGTGTCCAGTTCAGAGTTTGGGCTAGGGGAGAACCCAGTGTGGGGCGTGCAGGGCTCTGGCAGCTGGGTTCCCCTGTTCTGTGTCACCTCGGGCTCCAGCGCTGCTTGCTCCAGATGTGGCCCTGCCATGGCTGCAGCTCCCTCACCGGGACACAGGAGCTGCTGGGATGAGCCTTCTCCAGAGGCTCTGATTTCACTGCTGGAGCAGAGCAGGGATGGGAGGATTCACTGTCCCACAAGAATTCCGGCCAGCAGCAGAGGCCAAAGCCCCGAGCTTTGCAGGTGATTGTTGAGGCCGACAGCTAGTCTGACGGCTTCACAAATCTTAATTCAGACATGGTTAGCTTCTATTAGTAAGAAAAGACCATGAGAAGAAAATAATCAGCTTTGCCCAGGGAAGTGTCGTATCAACAGAAGTATGGAATCCAAAACAATAGAAAGAGAAAACAGCAACATATCTGCATCTGGTATTTTTCTGAATGCCTGAAGGCTTGAGTTGCAGGTAACCAATAGTATTATATTGTAGTTAAATGACAGCCAGCAGATCCATTGCTGTAGTTTGGTAGCCGATGTACTTGTAACATGAATAATAACATAGAATGGACTATAAGTGTGTGTTCTCTTTGAAATGCTCTATGTCACTATTCCGGTGCCGCGTCCATTTCATGTGTCGTGGCCACCCCAACAGCGACAGGTGATCCCTGGCTGGGCTGGGCAAACCCGGCTCTCGAGAGATCCTGTCTGGCCATATGGGAAGGAAGTGAGGTACCATGGTTTGCTGTTTCAGCAAGGAGAGCGGGACTCTGGAGTGAGACCTGGGGATGGGGAAGGCTATGAATCTGGAGGTTTGGCCAGGGTGTTTGGAAAACATCTGCAGCAATTCGTCACTAGCCCCTATGAGCACTATGTGCAGGAGCATTCTGCCTTTGCTGCGTTACTCTGCCAGTGGGTTTTTTTGACATGCTGCAGTAACAACAGGGTCTTTCCTCCCTTGTTTCTGTAGAAAATGGGAACACATTTAACACATGCAGGTCCCCTTAAAGCCAGGCCAGGAGTTTATAAACCACGGGGAAAGCAGTGGATTAATACCGCCCCTGGGGACTGAATGTGTTACGGATCATCACATTAACACATCTTCAAAATCCTGAGCCCAGGCTGAGGTCTCTGTTCACACCAAATGAAAACCATGTCCCTCTCAGCTCTTGGACAAGGGAAGGACCTTGCCCAGTTGTTTGCAGAGTCACCCATAACACTGAGGTATTTATGGGGCTGTTTTGCCCTCCAGGCTTCTCGCTATGTGATTTACAGTCTGGGAAAATGCAGCCAAATGGAAACCTGAGGGATCTTTCCTTTTTCTCCTCTCTGGCCGTCTCACAGGACAGACCATTGTGAAAAGGAGATGGGGCTCCTGTGGGACAAAGTGTACCCACCCACTGACCAGGGCTTCTGCTGAGGCCTCCTGCAAGGCCTTAAACAATCCTGGGACTAAGTGTGGCTGTGAGATTTGCATGATCATTTCATGCTCTGAAATGCACAGCACCATTAATTCCCTGGAAAGTGCAGCTTCTGGGAATGGGGAATGAACTCTGGGCTCATCACCACTGGAGGATGTGAATACCAAAGTTTGCATGAGTTAAAAGGGGAAAAAAAAGGAAGCTATTAGCAAAACTCACAGGGGAAACAAACAAACAAACACAATCAGGAATGAAATGCAAAGATCTGAGCTCTGGAGAAGTTTCAGCCCCATGGAGGATGGAGAGGAGCAAGGGCCAAAGACAAATATTTTTTTATTTCCCTCAGAATTGCTGATAAAGTGCACAACAAATTTATTTTCTTGTCTTCCATTATAATAGTCCTGGATAAAAGCTAAAACACTGCTGGCTGCTTCTTGGAGGAATGCACAGACATGGGGCATGCACACCTCGGAGAGGCAAGGCAAGACTCAAGCACATTCACATCTATTCCCAAATGTTTGCCTTCCACCTGAAGGAAAGAACACCAAGCCTTTAACTTGGACAGGGCCTAAATTTCCCATCTCGGGACATTTTGGGCCAGCACAGCGAGGGTTGTTTGGGAGGTGTCTGTGCAGGGAATGGAGCAGAGCGCAGGTGGGCTCAGCCTGCCCACCAGGCGGCCCCCTGCCTCTGCCAGCTCTGCGGGCACCTTGCCACGGTCCCGTGTCCCCTCCCTGCCCTCTGGCAGCAACTGGTCAAACTGGGCACTGCAGCAGGAGCTCTTTTCAGCTACTGCCCAGGTGCCGGCTGCCTGCTGAAGGAGCAGATGTCTGTGCTGTGTGAGCAGGGCCTGATGGGACTGTGTGTGGTCCTGGTGGAGGTGGTCCTTGTGGTGCAGAAAATTAAAACTGGTGAAAGTCCTAAAGTTTGGAAAACGATGTGGTGCAGAGGCACAAGAGAGACGGGAGCTGGCAGTAACTGTACAAATAAATCCGCTTCAGTGCTAACTGCAAAGGAGCAAAGAGAGAAAGAAAAACCTCTGGATACTCCTGTATCCATGTAGAGAGATCCACAATCAGTGTCCATGGGGCCCTGCTCGGAGCAAAGAAAGGACAATAAGCCATGGCTGTATTGATTGCTTATCCTCCCTGTCTTTTATTATTTTCCCTATTTAGTTAATAATTAGGAGTTAGACCAGAAGGGAATTGTCAGCTCTGAGGCTGGGGTGTGGCGACTGATGCTAGAAGAGATTACAGTGATATATTTAGATTTTACTAAAGCACTTGAAGCCTTCTGCACAAAACTGATTAAGTCAAACTATACGTGAAAGCTGATGATGGAGAAGGCTGCATCAGGTGGAGGAAGGTATATAAATTTCTGCAGACATCACTGCCAGATGAAGATCTGATTAATCAATGCAGATTAACATCATCCTTATTTTTGCTGCTGGTCTCAGACAAGACCTCTCAGCTCCAGGCCATCACATCATCTATTGCTCAGGGAAGAGCATTTGATGAGCTTCATCCTGTTCCCTGTGGGCAGCAATCAAGCTCAGAATTGAGCTTGTTTTCCTTTATTCAATTTCATCGTCCTCTTCTAGAATTCAAAAATTACTGCAGGTCTCCATGTGCTGGAAACCTCATTTTCATTACTCGTGAACTTGATTTAAGACCTAAGTTGGAGTTTTTCAGGGGAGTTGAAATTCCCTTACAAATTCAGCCGTCCATTTTGCATCTCTCTGAGGGCATTCAGCTGAAACTGAGTAGAAGTCTTCCATATACAGCAATTTTGATGTGCAAACACATGCATGTCATCTCTGGAAGGGCTCCTGATTTCTCCTCTTATCTTGCACTCAGTTTCCAACTCACACGTCTGCTCATCCTTGCCTTCATTGGTGATATTTGTACTAAAATCACCTTCCACTTCTCATCCTTGTGGAGAGCATCAGCACTATCAGACAGCTCCAGCTCTCAGACTTTTTCAGAAAAAAAAATTACCCATCTGCTGGTTTTGGTGCCATAGAAATAAAAATTCCTTTGTTGTATCATCATTTTAATGCCTTGGCCTTGGAAAAACAATATTAGTGGTGGGCACTGGGATCATCTAGGAAGGGTCGTTGTTTCCATTGCATGTCATCTGCCCAAAGCAGGATTTCTCCATCTCTTGAGCAGCTCCGCACTCTGATAATATCTCCACTGAGTGCATGTAGAGACAGAAGCTCAGCCATCAGCAGAAGTGGTTATTGGTTCCTAGCCTGCAGAGGAAGAAGTTGCTTCAATTCTCCTCCAAGGGCTGATTATGAGCCATCAGATGTGCTGTGTCCTAATCAGCAGCTGTGGCTTTTACAAGTCAGCTTTTTTAAGACAGGTCAGCCACGGAGACCCTCTTCCATAACCTCCGAATTTCCCCAGGGAGTTTGGTCATGCCTAACACTCTGGAAGAGCACAGCAACTTTGAAGAGACTTTTGTTTCCATCATAATAAATCAGATACCTCATTCCAGAAGGCATCACAGGATCTGTATCACATCTGTCTGTAAAAATACAAGGTGAATTCCCTGTGAATTGGGTTTTTCTCTTGATAAGGGCTGAACCCAACTTTGGCGTGAATGAGGAGGAGTCCGGTCCAGCTCCTGAGAGGTGAGAGGAGGGCAGGAATCAGTGCAGAGCTGATGGTGCGGTGGCTGAGAAGGTCTCAGAGACCCTGATGCCCCCAAGACATCCGCCTGTACTTTATCATAGAATCACAGGATGACTTAGTCTGGAAGGGACCTTAAGTTTCATCTTGTTCCAACCCTGCCCTGCCATGGTGTCTTGGTTTGAAAAAACAGGTGTCAGTTTAAGGAAGGCAGGAGCCTCCCTTGAAATGGAAAACATAAACCCCCTCCCTCCGAATTATTAGAATTTTGAAATTAAGGGGCTCTCAGGCAAAGATATGGGAACAGGAATAACAGTTCTTTACTAGGAAAATTAAAAAAAAANCTCCCCCTGGGTGGAACATCTCACAATGGGATGATGAGTCACGGCTGATGGCCCATCAACAGAAGATGTCCCCCTGGAGGGAGGATGGGTCATGCGAGAGATAAAGAACTCTGCCCCACCTGGTGTCAACAGCTGCCTAGAAGATAATCCAGAGGGAGGAGGCAGGGAACATTGCTACACCTGGTATCAACAGATGGTGATAGAATATTTTTTGGGGCACATCTTACACTGTAACCTAGGACACCGATTAAACGGTGGCTGCAGTCCTCCTGAATTAGCAGATGTAGTTCTGTTGAAGCAGTGATCCTGTCGAAGGGTGTAGTTTTCCTCTGGGAATCCAGTAGAGAAGAAAGCTGCTCCCCTGGGATCCAGTGGAAGAGAAAGCTGCTCCTCTGGAAGAGAGCTCTGTCCTTTGTTGCAAAACCCCCAAACTTTATCCAGGTGGGAATGCTTGGACCCTTCGCCCTGGGCGGAGCATCTCACAATGGGATGGTGAGTCACGGGCAAGGCCAAGATGGGCCTATTAACAGGAGATGGTCCAGGAGCGAGTTATCCATGGGTCATGAGGCAAGGCATTGACGGGCCCATTAACAGGAGATAGTCCAGAGGGAGGAGGCAGGGAACATTGCTACACCTGGTTTCAATAGCTCATGAAGATGGTAACAGAATACATGGTAACCCAGGACACATGGGCAGGGATGCCACTCACTAGATCAGGTACCAGGAGGGTGTTTGACTGCCTTTGTTTTCAGTTTTCATCTTTAAGCTGAGCTGACAAAGTAGTTCTGTAGTTCCCTTACAACAGGGGTTGAGTGGCCATGGCCTCCATTCAGGTTCAGAAGCTCCAGATTAGGGGCTAATTGTGACTGTGGTGATGTGGTTTGTAGGGGACTATGTTCCCGTGACAATGAAATCACCTAGGAAAGGACTCTGCTCTCCTGCAAGCTGGAGCAAGGTGTGGACAGAGTGGTTGAGAAGTATTAGAAACAGGGAATAAAGAATTTTCTTGTGTCAGGTGAAACAAGCTTTAGTAGGAGCTGAAGGCAGGAGGGTAAGGCCAAAGCTGTGGCTCTTTTCCCGAAGCAGAACAGATGCACAGTCTTGCTGTCAGGTGCCTGTGATTTTCTCCAGCGGCTCTGTCTCCCTGACAGGTGTGGGAGGTATCAGTGGTGTGCTCAGAAATTTGTTGCACGGGCTGTGGTTTGGTCAAACGTGTCTGTGTATTGCAGACCTCACATGGCTGGGGAGATAAGCAGGAGGATCTCAGGGTGAAGTGGGGGTCCAGAAAGGGGAGATTAAGCCCCTGTGTGTTACCAGGGGCAGGAGTGAACCCCAGGACTTAATGGCTTGGACATAACCTGAGAGTCTGTGGCCTGGCAAGAAACTCAGAGTTTGAGACCACAGAACTGCCTTGACCTGGTTGTATTGAAGACTGAAGAGGATTCAGCAGCTCTCCTTCCTTTCATTTCTCTTCCTCTGAGGCAGGAATCTCTCAAACCACTATAAAAGTGCCTGCTTTCTGGGAGCAGGCTCTCCACTTTGCTGCTGTTGGCATCAGACCCCTCCATTCCCACCAGATGTGGGGATGCACTAGATGTGCCAGACCCCTCTGGAAGTGGGGCAGCATGAGAACCTTGAGTGCCTGCTGCCCACAGAGGGATGGTCCCACAGCCCTGTGAGCCCTCCTGGGGCAGATCCATCCCCTGCAAACCCAAGGGATTGCAGCCTGCTGGGAAAGGAACAGAAGCCCTTCTCCTGCCTGGGGAGGAAGGATACCATGCTGAGTTCATGCTGTATCTGTGCTGCAGATCATGAGACATCTCAACACTCTTGAGCTGTCAGATGGCATTTTTAATCAACCCAAACTTGACTTTTTAGAAATTGTTGTTAATTATGCTCTCCAACCAGAAAGCACAGGGCTTTGATCAGTGCTTCTCAAAGCAAGTATGATCCAATGCTGCATCTTGTGTCAGCTCATTAGGAGCTGCC
Source organism: Dryoscopus gambensis (assembly GCA_013389985.1). Lineage (NCBI taxonomy): Eukaryota > Metazoa > Chordata > Aves > Passeriformes > Malaconotidae > Dryoscopus > Dryoscopus gambensis. The sequence goes on from WEIT01024167.1 coordinate 6,493, forward strand.
TTCATTATAAACCCTGCTCATCAGCTGTGTCCAAAGTCCTGGAACTGGAAGCCTGTGAATTGAGAGAGGAGTTAGACAAGGTTTTGTAGCTATGTCTCAAACCGTAGACAGCGTAAACATAAACATGGTTTATGCTTTATAGACACATAAACGTAGTTTGTAGGAAGGAGGCCTTGTAGGAAAGGTGCAGCCACTGATGAGCAGAAGATAAGGCTCAGCAAGTGTCCCAGAAATGAACAGGGTGATTTGGCATTGTCTCATCTGCAACCCCAGGCCAGGGTAACCAATACCACGTTTGAAGCAGGACAGGTAGACAGGAGTGCACGTGCACCAGGTTTCTTGGAGCTGAACTGCCAGGGAAGGATTTGGCCTCAGGGGTGCAGTGCCAGTGTTGGCGTTGGTGTTGTCAGCCTCGCACCCCACGGGGACAGGGACTTTAAAGCACAGCTGGTGTCTTGACCCTGGAAAAGCAACTCACTCCGGAGGACTTCTCCATGAGGCTGCTCTGCCGTCATGGCATCATTGCTCTTCACAAACTTATAGAGGACTGGAAAGTGAGAGATGTTCAGTGTTAATTACAGTTCATTTTTCTGGTAGCCCACTGTTCCACGGCAGATTTAGACCCGCTTGGAGGGAGGTTAAGAGCCACTTTGTCCAACTGTCTGGAGAATCAATCTAAAATAGGAATAGTGTGATGAGGCAGTGTTGTAAAAATGAGACACAATGTATTCACATGGGATTTATTTTTTATACCAATTAAACCAAATTAACTGGTTTTATTAAACCAATTCAATAAATTAGGACCATTAAGCTCCATCAGCATTTGGATACAGATTCATGATGTCCAGTGGAATTGGTTCTACTCGACTGACTTCAGATTGCTTAAGGTTTAGAAGAGTAACCTGGAATGAGCTGGATTACCCCAGTGAGGTGAGGGTTCTCAGCCTCATGGAGCTGCCTGAGACAGCACCCTGACACAATGGAAGGATCCCAACTGCTGAGCAGCTTGCTGCTCCGAGAGGGGTTGGCTCAACTGACCCCCAATATCTACACCCCAATCGGCTCTGATCTGGTCAGACGTGGGCACGTGAGCCCTCCCTGGCTGGGGTCTGATGAGCCCCCACAGCCACCACGCAGACGTGGTGGGGTTTGGCCTGCACAGGAGAAGGGAAGTGAAGCCACCCATGACTGGCCAGACTGGGGGCAGTGGCAGTCACTGGCTGGAGGGAGGAGGATGCCCATGACACCATGTCAGGCCTTTGCAGCAGCCTTTGCTCCCTGCTAAGGCAAAGTGGTGAATCACAGAATCACAGAATGGTTTGGGTTGGAAGGGACCTTAAAGTTCATCTTGTCCCACCCCCTGCCATGGGCAGGGACACCTCCCACTGTCCCAGGTTGTCCCAAGCCCCGTCCAGCCTGGCCTTGGACACTGCCAGGGATCCAGGGGCAGCCACAGCTGCTCTGGGCACCCTGGGCCAGGGCCTGCCCACCCTCACAGGGAACGATTCCTTCCCAATATCCCATCCAGCCCTGCCCTCTGGCAGTGGGAAACCACTGCCCCTTGTCCTGGCACTCGAGGGCCTTGTCCAAAGTCCCTCTCCAGCTCTCCTGGAGCCCCTTTAGGCCCTGCAAGGGTTCTGAGGTCTCCTGGAACCTTCTCTTGTCCAGGCTGAACAACCCAACTCTCCCAGCCTGGCTTTGTAGTTAAGGGGCTCCAGCCCTCAAAGCATCTTTGTGGTCCTATTGAATAGGAACATCCATTGAATAGGAATATTTGATCAATTAAGCTAAAATCAATTAAGCTGAAAAGCCCATCAGCATTCCTTGTTTCCTTTCATTCATCTTGAGACCTGTGCATTGCTTGGCTTTCAGGAAATCCACATTCTGCACCTCTGGACTGGGCCCATTCCCCTCATGGCCTCCTCCTCCCCACAGCCCTACAGCATCAGGGGTGCCTGGGGTCAGTCCCTGCACAGGAGCAGCACCTGCACTTTGCTGTGCTCTAGGGGGGCACAGCATGTCCCAAGGGCTGTGAAATGCCCCCAGAAAAGCCTTTCAGTCCCCTTCTCTTTACACCCTGTGACCATTAATTGCTGTGTGGGTCAGCACCTGCACTCTGTGCACTTTGGAGGCTCAGGCTCTCCAGAGCAGCTGCTCAGCCCGAGCCCCTGTGAGGGGCCACTTCCACCCCACCAGCTCTCTCTTGGTGCTGATGCTTTGTATCAAGGGTGCTTTTGACTGAGAGGTAAAGCATTTTTCCTTCCTTATCCAGAGCATGCCTCAAGCATTTTAGCTTGGGAGCTCAGTGTATGCCACAGGTCCTCTGCCAGACACGGGCCTTTCGTGAGATTTTTTCTGTTTAATCACACAAAGAAAAATGCATTGGCCATTCCTAGCAGACTGTTTCACTGCAGTGCCTCTTTCTTCTTCCCCCGATTAACTCATGAGTTTTACTCTGTGTGCTCATGTTTTGCCAAATGTGAAGTGAGAGGGTGATGCTGTTTCAGAGACAGACTGGTGAGGCCCATCTCTTCCCAGTACAAAGCTTACTGCTAACACAGGGTTTCTCCTTGGGCTGCCCATCAGCACATTTATCTCCACTGGAAAATCCCAGAAGCCTTAACCTCCAAATCTTGCTAATGAGAGGCAGTCACATAAACCTTGGGCTGGCAGCAGAGGCTGCTGATACACATCACCACAGTGTGAGTGTTCTTAGAATTTTTTAACTGAAATTAAATGCTCTGTGGCTCTGCAGCACGGCAGGTGGATGTGCACAAAATACCAATGGGAAGAACACAGAAATTCAGTTCCCTGTCTAAATTTAACAGAGGTGTATACAGTGTGTTCTGGACTTAACACCATTTGTTTGGTCCAGGGGGACACTGGGTCCATAACCTCTCATGGGCACCCTGCACTGCCCATGCAGTTGGACATCACTGAGAAAACACTATCTAGCCCCAGCAAATGGACAAAGCCAATTTTTGGGCTGGCTGATGAGGCTGCACAAAGGGGCCCTAACCCTGCTTCAATCTGCATCTCTGTGCACAGGTCTGGGGCAACACAGCAGGAACAAAGAACAACCTGCAGCTCGCTGTTGTTCTGCACTGCAGCACTGGGCAGCAGGGAAGTGGTGATGGCCGGGGTCTGTCATAGAGGAAGGTGATGGAGCTGATCCCCACGACACTGGCACAGAGGGATGTGCAGTCCCAGCACACAGGGGTGCACAAAAGCACTTTCCTAAACCCATCAGAGCTGTCTGCACTCCTGTGCCTCGGTGCATGTGGGTGGTGTGGCAGGCTGGGCTGGGGGCTGCAGGGCAGTTGTGTCTGAAGGTGGGCTGTGTCTGCAGGGGCTGGGGACTGCAGGCTCCAGCTGGGAAGCATTACCAGCTCCAGCTGCATCACCAGTGGAAAGCAGGACAAGCGGTGGAGGGGAAATGAAATGATCAGCAGGGATGGAGGGAGCACAGGGAGGAGCAGCAGCCCTCAAAGAGGAGCTTGTAGTGATGGCAAAGCAGTGTGACTCCTTGATTCTCTGGTTTCTCTTAGGGTAACAGGAACCCCCCCAAGCCATCAGAAGTGCGGGTCTGGCTCCCTGCTTTGATGCAAGGGGACCCCACACGTGAGCTTGCAGAGCAGTGCTTGTCCTGCCTGCAGCCCACAGCATCCTGCCTGTCTGTTCACGAGCACTGTGGGTTTGCACGATTTAAAATTAACACCAAACCTGGGATAGCATTTCACTTTCTCCAGGCATCCTGCTCTAGCAGATGTCTCCAGACTCTGAGCTTAGAACCACTTAAGAGCTAAGAAAAGGCACAGGACGATTTCCAGCGAGAAGCGCGGGCGGGGTGCGGAGGGGCTGCCCCCGTGCCCGTGCCCGGCGGGGTTCGGAGCAGCTCCGAGCACTTCCCTTGCCCTCCAGCAGGCTTGGGGGCTTTGCTGCTCCCTGCTCGTTCCCAACGCTTTAAACAATGTTTTCAAACCGGTTTTGTTAAACTCGGGAACGAACTGCAACGGAGCAGCGAGGTCCCGCCGCGGCGGAGGCACGGTAAGCGCCGCCGGCCCCCGTGCGGCAGC
>WEIT01024167.1:10576-156720 GCA_013389985.1 Dryoscopus gambensis
TGCCCTCCCTGCCGGCGGTAGCGGGGCCGCATCCCGGGCGGGCGGTCCGGCTGCGCCGCGGGACGGGCCCGAGGGACGGCGGAGCAAGTGAGCGGGCTTCTCCCCCTTCTTCCCTCTTCTCTTCCCTTTCCCCCCTCCTCTCCTCCCTTCCTCGTAGGTCCCCCCGCCTCGCCCGTGGCTGTCGGGAGCGCAGGGCTCTGCTGCAGGAGCCCGGGAGTTGCAAAACATCTCCTGGCTTTGCAGCACGTTTTAATTTTTTTTCCTTTCCCTTTTCCCTCTTACACTTGGAGTAGCTAATTGGGTAGGAAAACACGAACTGCAGGGGTGGGATTACTTCATGCTCTTGCAATGCTGTTTTGCTGTTCGATTTCAGTCCTTTCGCGTGAATAGAGCCTGCCTGGCGGTGCTGCCCTGCGGCGCGGCGGGGCCGGGCGCTGCTCTGCCGCCAGCGCCTTTTTTCCTTAGCAGGTTTTCACTTTTAAGGACGATTTCGTTGTCTCTGTTGCTGCCTTGGTTTCGGAGGAGATTTGCTCTTTTGAACAGTGGGTCCCGCAGTAATCCCGGTCCATGCTGCGTGCCCAGAGGCTTCCTCATCTGGCAGGTTCATTCCATCACTAGGGCTTTTCTCCTTTAGTTTCGAGATTTCCATAGAATATGTGACCTCCAGGGAAGCGGCGATGCCGGCAGCGGGCTGTTTGCTCCCCAGCCTCCTGGCTGGTGTCCTGGCTCCTGCAGCCATGGACTGTCACTGTGTGGAGCAGCTCCGATTTTTCTCTGTTGGTGAAAGCTGGATTTCTTCAGGTTTATCTGAAATGGGGGAACAGGGGAATTTCTCGTGCAGGTGGCATTCAACTTCAGCCAGCCAAACCAGCAGAAACTGCTCCCCTGAGAATACAGTATGTGCAGATGTGCTCCTTGAACAGTTTATTCTTGAATATGAGCGACAAGTTGTGTGTTTTTTATAGAAATAAATACAGAGGAGGTGAGTGTTGGGCATTGATTCCTGAGGCCTGGAGTCAGCAGGGTACTTCAGCGTGGGGATGAGCAAGTTGGAGCTGGTCCTTGGGTTGGCTGGATGCATATTTACACCACTGGAACATGTGCAAGGGAAGGACGAGTTTGTGTTTGTCTAATGCTCGGCTTTCCTGTGTATTCCCCTCCAAAAGGGGATGATGCAGTATGGTGCACAGGAACTCTCTTCTCCCTGTTCTCTTCCCCCTAGGGGCACTGTTTTTGCTCTCAACTGGCAATTCCAGCGGTGAAATAAGAAGGGGGTGATTTGTCTTCCTTCTTTATCTTAAATATTTTACCTGTAAAACAGTAACCTCAAAAATAATTAAACCCAGGGAAATAAGCTTTGTACTTCTTAAGCCTGGGCTTTCTTCAATGGTATCATGCTCTGGGGTGTGGCTGTTCTGCTTTATTTCCCTGAATTAATTTTATTGTGGCACTGAGAACTCCCCTGTGGTCCCTGGAAGTTGTCCTGCATTTTGAGAAGTTCAGAGCTTGCTGAGTAACTGCTTTTCTTCCCTAAAATATAAGTGGGAAATTTCCTATCCCAGCCTGTCCCTGGGTACCTGAAAGTTGACTTTTGCAGCTTTCACTTTAGGAAAGCTGGGCTTCACTGGTAAATCTTTTTTTAAAGTGACTTGCCTCATCTAAAGTAATGAAAAATTGGTATTNTTCTGCTAAGTGAAAATCCACATCTGCTTTTATGCTGACAATTGTTTAAATGATTCCCAGCCCCTGCAGTCCATGAACCTGCAGTCCATTCCTGTTTGCATCCTGGAACTGTGTCAGTCTCGGATGGTCCTTCCCAGTGCAGGGAAGGCAAATGCTCTTGGTGAGGTTGCTCCCCAGAGAGCCAGAGCCCTGCAGAGAAAGCAATGTCACCTTGGTGTCTCTTCCTGGAGAACAGCCTCGTTGGGAGGAGGCATCTCCATCCTTGTGCAGTGCCAGGAGCTATCACAACTTTCTCCAGTGACACCTGCTGTGATGTTCATGGGGAACTTGGGGTGTTCATCTGGGAGAGAACTCGGTGACAATGTCCTGTGTGTTCCTCCAGGATGGTTAGAACAGTGGTCAGAGAGGGGTCAGATGTTCTCCCCAGCATGGCAGTCATGATAGCAATGGGAATGGCAATTCTTAGCTCTTTACCTCCAGTGAGTCATAACTGAAGAACGAACACTCTTCTTGTTAGCTCTAAGGTTTTAATTTTTTAAGAGGGCAAACTATCCCCATTTGCACAGAGCTCAGCTGCAGTAACTCCCGTCCCTGCCGTCCACGTGCAGCATTGCTGGTGTTGGGAATGGCACGGCAGCAGTGCAGGGCTGTCTGGAGCCAGCAGCAGAGTGGCTGGGGAATCCCAGGCAGCATCTGGAGGCAGAGCTGCAAAGAATGTCACTTGTGGCAGGGAGCTGAGCCAAAGTGTAACCAAGAGCCCTGTCTGTCCTGGCTCCTGGCAGCAGGAACTGTCAAGGACCTGGGGACACCCTCGGAGCACTGCTGGCAGGGCCTGGCTGCCCTCAGGTGCAGCAGTGCTGGGGTAGCTGCTCGCTGTGGGGCTGTTTCTGTCCCAAAAGGAGAAATGTGTGTTGGCAGCTTCCCCAGCAGCGGGATGGCAGCGAGGGCCAGAGCTGTGCTCAGCTTGGGATGGAGTTTCTGCTCCTTGCAGCCTGCACCCTCTCCAGGCTGGTCTTGCGCTTCCCTTCCAGCTTGCCTCAAGTGTTTCCCAGCTCTAAAGCTGAGATGTTAAATGACGTCTTTGTGGTGAGCTGTGGCAGGTGAGGGATGCTGTGTCCTGCTGAGGCTCTGTGGAATGCCACAGCCTGTTTGCTGCAGCCCTAAGGCAGGAAGTGACAAGTGCCAACCCCTGTGGCTCCTGGCCCTGGGCAGCCCCGTGGTCCTGTCGCTGCTTTCCTGTATTCCGTGCCTGTCTGCCCAGCAAATGCTGCAGGAGTCTCCCACTTACCTGTGAGACTCTTAACCTGTGTCTCACTGGGCCAGATTGAGAGCATGGGGACCAAATCCTGTGTTAGCTGGCACTGCTTGGTTTTTTCTGAGGATACAAAAAGATATGAGGAATGACCACAGAGGATGGGCACAGAGCCGGGGAACAGCAGTGCTATTTAGTGGCACTGAATTGTCCTGGACAGAGTTACCGGGTGGGCTGGATGCTGTTGCTCAGGTGGAACCAGTTACTATGGTCTCTGCTTCCCTTCAGCTGCTGGGTGGGAGAGGATCCTGTGTGGCTCGGGCCCTCAGGCTGCTTTGCTCCTCCTCTCCCTTCCAGAAGGAAGTGTTGGCAGTGTGTCTGGGAGCTCTGGAGCCATCCAAGCACTTTCACACTTTGCAATTGCACCCGTGCTTTGCTCAGCCACAAGTTGTCCCTAAGGACACGGGACAGGATGTTGCTGGGATCATCTCATGGGTGACCTCTCTCCAGGATGCTACCGAAAGGAAAGGCAGTGCAAGAGCACAGGTCTCTTTTTTGGGGGGGAGAGTGAGGGTCCTCTCTCTGCCAAGACCCCCTGCACAAGCAGGGGAGGTTGTCCCACTTGGGTCCCCTGCAGAGCGGTGGCTGATGTTCGGTGGCAGCGGCTGTGGGCATGGCCCCATCGGGCTGCAGTGGCAATGCCGTGTCGCCCGCTGGTGCTGGCAGCCCTGGACAAGCAGGGCTGGCACAGCTGGCTCTAGGTGGAGTGTTTGCACTGGGGAGCCCAGGCTTTCAGCAGCTTTAATAGGAAGTTACTTTTTGTGATAAATTGATGGCTTCATTTTTTGACCTTTCAAAGCTTTTCATGCATTAGCTACATGTAGGAAATGTAATTTTCCATGCTGAGAAACCAGCTCTGAAGCAGAATGACTGATGTGATCTTTTTTTGGATGTCTGGCAGACCAAATTTAGTGTGAAACAAGGCTCGAGTCCTGGGCTGAGCTCCTCTGCCTCAGAGATTTGGTGTCTGCATGACAGGGAGTTGAACAGGGAGAATTCACTAGAATTGTTTTCTTTTGATGCCTGTGAAGCTCCTGGAGAGACACCAAGGCACAAGGGCTTCCAGACTTAAACAGGGATTTCAGTGACTGAAAAGTAACTTGAGGGGAAAAAAGAAATGCTAAAGCGAGGAAGGCTGAGGACTGCTTGGTCCTGAGCACCTTGGTCTGCAGGGCTCCTCTGATGCTGTTCCCACTGGCAGTGGCAATTGGTGTCTGATCCTGCTGTGCTGAGCAGAGTTCTGGCAGCTCCAGTGTTGCTCTGTGTGCATCGAGGCAGCTGCCTGCGAGCTGTCATCTGTCCCCTTGCTGTTTTTAGTTTACTAGGGTTGTTGTGCTGGGCTGTCCCTGTTTTGGGTGCTTTGGGTTTAGCATTTATAAGCCTTCTTCCAAAAGAGAGGCAGAAACCTGCCTATCCTAAGGACTTGCCCGTGTTTTCCCCACAGCTGCCATGGGTTACAGAGCATTCAGATGAATGTTCTCTGTGTGCCTGCAAGTCACTGTGGTGCCAGTATCCAGCCCGGTTCTGGGGATGTGTAACCAGTCTAACACCCAGTTTTGGTCTGTGTTTGTTTACAGGAGGTACCTGGGGACATCACTTAGAGGTGCTCTGTGCCCGTGTCTGCAGCAGATTGTGCTGGCAGAGGGTGACTTTGCCTCTCGGAGCATCGCGAGTGACACTCTGAGAGCTGCCCACACGTGTGAGCCTGAAGTGGTAAGAGCCAAGCAGTGCAGGTGCCTGTCTTGTTTTTAATATTTGATAGAGTGCTAAGAATGTGTGACCTGGATAAGAGAGCCCAGAAGTCCCAGGGATGTGAGCTGTGCTTTCCCTCGGAGCTCCCCCCGCCGTACAGTGCTGTGCCGGCTCAGTGGGAAGAGGGCGGCTGCCCTCTGGCTGTGCTCGTGCTTCTTAGATCGGACCTCTTTGCTATTTCGCTGCACAAACATCACTTTCTAACAGTGCAGAGGGGAAACTGGACTAATCCTTTCTTTAAATGCATTTAACCTGTGTGTGAGCCTTGGCTGGGAACTGTGAGGCGCATGGCCACAACCCCCCATCACCTCACAGCAGATGCAGGCAGCACTCCTCGTGCAGCCCTGCAAGGCCAGGTGGGTTCAGCTGCTGAACTCCAGACAAGCCTGTGGGGACTTCAAGCAGCATCATCTCCTCCTTTTGCGAAGGTTTTTCCTTGTCTCTGAGATGGGGAGAAGTGATTTCCCAGCCCTCCTCAAGAGCAGAGCTGTAAGATCATGTTAATTAGTGATTAGCAAGTGCTCGGAGGCTTTTGGCTACAGGGCAGAGGGAAAGGCAGGCTGGGGGATGGGGGTGTTATGTGGCAGCACTATCTTGAGGTCTTTTTGTCCCTGCTGTTCCAAGTGTAGGGGAAATCTCGGCTTAGCCTTGGAGTGGGAGCTGTGTAGGGACGGGCCTGAGGTGCTGAAGCACAGCCCTGTGAGCAGGTCACTCGATGACAGCGGGTGGGTTAAATCAGGCCCTGACTGCAGGTGATTCTGAGTGAGAAGTGTTTAAGCCCTCCCTGTCCACAGCTGGTTTCCCTATCTGTCTCCTGCTGCAGAGCAGCAGGATCTCCACTCTCCCGAGCAGCAGGACCCTTGTCCCAGCCCTTAGGGGGTCTTCCCTCTGCTTGGTCCCTGAAACCTGACAGATCTGAGCTTCTCTTTCTTGGGCATGAGGAGAGATGCCCTTGCTGGGGCGGCTTGCTCTGAAGCTGATACATGCTGAACGTCCCTGGGGTGTCTGTAAGTACACAAATGACAAAGGGGAAAACATAATTTGAAAAGGTGACTCTTCATGGAAGTAATTGGGAAGGATCCTTGCCGGTGTGCTGGTGGCTCGTGTAGGAGCTCAGACAGACTCGAGGGCAGCTGGGAGCTCTGTTCAGTGGCTAATGCCTCGTAAGAGGGGAGGTGTGAGAGCTTTAGGGAGCTGCTGGTCAGCTCCACAGCGTGTTTCCTGAGTTTAATAACTGGGGTGAAACGTGTCAAATCTCGGCGGGCCCTTACAGTGAGTCTGGATGCCCAGAGTTGTTCTCTTCATTCGCAAAGCAGAGATGAGCTGCAGGTTTGTGATGGCGAAGGAGCAAACCTGCTGTGCAGGTCTGCCAGAGAGCTGCCATGGCTGCGATGTAGCAGCCTGTCAGGGTGCCTGCTTTGAAGGGGAAGGGAAGACTGCCTCGCACAGCAGCCCTGCACCTCGGGTTATTGTTCCTGGCTGCAGGGTGATGTTTCTCCATGCTCTCAATCCAGACTGCTTCCCAGGGAACAGCCTCTGGATATGCGGGAGTTGGCTTGGGTTTCCTCCTATGCAAATGAGTTTATAGGAATGTACTAAGCTCCTTTACAAAACAGCTTGAGCTCTAATGAAGGACATCACTGTGTAAGAGAAAAATATTGTTAGCACATTGCTACCATCGTTAACGAGGTCAGATCATTGCCTTGGAACAACATTAGTTTGTTTTGCTCTAATCAGTTTTAGTAGCTAGAGTGCTCAATAATTACTCATGTCCTTGTGAAAGGGATGGGACAGCATGACTAGAGCTGCTGGCAGACTGCTCTGACTCTGAGATGAATTGTGCAGATGATTTTTGGGAGGGCATCTTTCCAGCTGCACAGTGTCCCTGGAGTGCTGCTGGCAGAGCCCAGCTTCAGCCAGGAATGGTCATGGTCCATAGCACGGCTCCTCTGGAAAGAGTGTCCGGAGGGGGATTCAGAGAGGCATTAGCAGCAGGAACATCTTTGGACTCTGCTGTAGTCTTCATGTTTATGATCCTCTTTGACTTACAGCATGTAAATGTCTCTCTGAACTATTCCTTTCTCTAGTCTATGCAAATTTTCAAGACTCCAGGAGCTCTCAAGTACAGCTGCTCTCTAAACCAGAAGATTCACTCCTGGGTATTTGCACCTCTAGAATTTTCTCTTTATTTTTTGTTTTGTTTTGTTTTGTTTTATTTTTCCTGATGTCACTGGTGTGTTCCTGAAAAGGCAGCCTGCGGCCACCAGGATGGATGGAGAGGGTGCTGAGAGCCACTGCTGTGGTGGTGCCCGGGCTCAGGAGGAATGATTGCCATGGTTTCCCTTACAGGTGTGATGGCTGTGTGTGTGCCTTTTGCATTGGCAGCTGCTGCGCAGCCAGAGAAGAGCTGTGCTGATGGGTACCTGTGCCTCGCTCAGGGCAGTCAGGGTGGGCTGCGAGACCACAGGGCCTACTGTGCCCTCTGTCTCTCTCACTAGTCCTGTACCTGTAAACTGAGTCAGAGTGCAGCTTCTGATCAAAACTCAGGCTGAGCTCCACCCATGCTGGAGGTGAGAGGTTCTTTGGTTCCTCTCCAGCATCTGCCTGGCAGCTCCCTGGGAGTGCAGTGCAGGCGTAGCAGAGCTGCAGCATCGCGGAGCTGGAGCAGGGATGGCTCCTTCTGGCACTGCGGCCTCCTTTTGGTCGTGGTCTCCCTTGTCCTTCATGGGTCCTTGCAGGAACCTGGGTCGGGCTCACAGTGCCACAGCTCAGCGGTTTCTTTCTAAGTGCTTCTTTCCTGCAAAAGGACAAGTTCATGCTGGAGCCCCCAGCTTTCCCTCCCCTTAATCCACTTGCTGACTTCAGCTATAACGGTGTTAATCGTCGCTATACTTTCCATTTCCTTCCTCATGTTTCCTTCTGGCTCGGCTCAGATGTGTTTTCTCCCCTGAAGCTGAGGGAGCTGCTGCTGGGCAGTGACTCTTTTGGAGGGGTGCCAGGCGTGCTGGAGCTGGGGCAGTCTGAGGGCTGTACCTCTGCCCCTCAGGGTTTGCCTGTCTGCCTGGCTGGGATCAGTGCAGTGTCACTTGTCAGGAGCACACAGGGGCTGGGGCTGCTGCTCCATCAGTGCCCCCCCACCCCATGGGCACTGCAGCCAACACTGCTCAAGGCCTTCACATCCCTGGCCAGTTCTTCCCCATTTGTCAGTGAGGCCCAGCAGAGTGTCTCTTCCCACTGTCCCCTCTCTCCTGTATTAGGGAGCTGTCACCAGTGCTGCCCAGTAACCACCTGACTTGCTTGAGTCCCACTGTGGTGTTCCTTCAGCATGTATCTGGGTTGTTGGAATCCCATGAGGATCAGGATCTGCAAACACGAGACCTCTACCATTGCCAGAATGTCTCAACTACTTTGCCCTGAGCAGGTGGTCTGTTGACACCCACCACAGAGTCACCTGTGTTTGTCTGTCCCCCAGCCTTGAGCTCCCAACAGGCTCATCAGCTCTCCTAAGGCACCGCCTGATGGGCTCTAAGCAACTCCTGCTTGCTGTCCCACAGAAGCCATGTCCATCCATGGCAGCACGTGGTCACTCAGCTGTCCCACCATGTCCTATGGCCCTGGGGAGGCCACAGCCTCAGCTGTGCCCCAGCCCTGCCTCCTGTGCATGGGGGCTCGAGCCATGCACTGGCTGCACTGTGGGGCCTCTCCCTTGATCTGTTTTGAATTTCCCACATTTTAATTCCATTGAATGCCCTTAATTCCTGTGTCATGGAACAAGGAGAGCTCTGTCCAGAAAAGCTCTGTTAGAGACGTGTATTTTGGCAATTCTAAAAATACACCTCGCTCGCCCAGGCTTGTGCAGGGTAGCCATGGCAACGTGGCTCCAGGAGCAGGGTTAAAAACAATTGCACCAATTAAGGGGGAAATAGAGCTGTTCAAACTTATAAAACCTAAAAATTTAGAAAATATGAAGTAAGAAATACCATGTGTGATGCCAGGGTCTGTATTGGCTTGGTTGAAACTGTGCCACTTCCACTCTTAAGGAGCATCCCAAGTGCTGATAGAGCTGGGGATGTTCAGTCTGGAGAACAGGCTCCAGGGAGACCTCAGCCCCTTTAGGCCCTGGAAGGGGCTCCAGAAGAGCTGGAGAGGGACTTTGGACAGGGATCTGAAGGGACAAGACAAGGGGGAATGGCTTCCCACTGCCAAAGGGCAGGGATGGATGGGATATTGGGAAGGAATTGTTCCCTGGGAGGGTGGGGAGGCCCTGGCACAGGGTGCCCAGAGCAGCTGTGGCTGCCCCTGGATCCCTGGCAGTGCCCAAGGCCAGGCTGGATGGGGCTTGGAGCACCCTGGGACAGTGGGAGGTGTCCTTGCCCATGGCAGGGGGTGGAATGAGATCATCCTAAAGGTCCCTTCCCTCCATTCCATGGCTCTATGAAAGAGAGCAGCCTGGCTGAAACATGGGGCGTGTTTTGAGGACAAAAGCATGGTCTGAAGAACAGTTTTGGCCTGCAGTGCTGGCCTGTGAGGGGGCAGGTGGATGTTATAATTCGTGTGCTGAGCCAAAGTCCCTCAAAATCAATGGAGATGCTTTCATTGATGGATTAGCTTTGGGCTGGGAACACAGGCTTGGTAAAAGTGACTAGATGAGTCTGAAAGCAATGTGCTATTGTTTTGAAACTAGATTTGCTTTAATTGTACTTGCTGGGCCCTGGCCACGGCCAGAGGAAGCCTCAGGAATGTCATCAGCTTGCTGGGGATGGTGCTGGGGAGTGTCTGTCTAGTGGAGCTGACTGAGCAAGGTGCTCCTTCAAAAAGCTTTAAATAGAATGATTTCAAGCACCGTTTTTTTTTTTTTTGCTGTGCCTCACAGGAAAACAGAGTGAAAGGATTCAGAGCATCTCTTTCCAAAATATTTCCAGTTTTTTGCCGATGTTGCAGGCATTTTCTTTCCCTGGCTGATTGTGCTTTGCCACCTCGGCATGCGGATGCCATCCCATGTTTTGTGGGGGATGGACAAAGGGGTTTGGGTGCAAATGTCAGAGAAGTTTCTGAGCTCAGGGCAGAGTGGTGATGCTACTGCTGCCTGTTCTTGGGATTGAACCTGAGCTGGTGAGGGATCCTGCCCTGCCTATTCTCCCCAGGAGCTCAGCTCTGCTCTTGATCAGCCCCATTGACCCTGAGGAGCCCCTGGAAGCTTCTTGCTGTGTGTGGAAGCCCTGGAGAGGAGGACCCCAGGGAGGGGTCCCAGTCACTGACTGCTTTGGGTTGTCCTGGAGCACAACCGGGCGAGCTGGAGGTTAAAGCCCGGGCGCGAGGGGTGGATGCAAGGCAGAGGTCCGTGCAGAGGAAGGAAGCGGGGGCGTGCAGCTGTGTGGGGAGGATGCTGCGCCCGCTGGAAAGCAGCAGCGGGGTCTCCTGAGACAATTTAGGTGAAGGAAGCTGCAATGAAGTCACCGCTTTCCTTGGCTTGGTGGTGGCAGGAGGTGTTGTTAGCGGTGCTGGGGGGATGAGGAGTTCAGGTTAAAGGTGGTAAGAAGCAAAGGGGCACATGTGGTGTGTGCAGGGCACGGTCCCTGGGCTGGCAGCTGCTGGGCAGCGCCTGCGCTGTGCCACACGTGGGGAGGTCAGTGTTTCAGAGAACCACAGGCTGGTTTGGGTGAGAACAGACTTTAAAGGTCATCTCATTCCAGTGCCTTCCGTGGGCAGGTTTAGCTGTCACAGAGAGGGATCTCTGGTTTCCAGGATCTGGTCCTTCCTTTCCCTCCACTGGGTTTGAGCAAAGCCTCAGCTGTGCCCTGTGAGCACAGGTTGTGCTGGTGCTTTGGGCAGGGTCTCAGGTGGGTGCAGCAGGGCTGGTGGTAGCTCTGGGGAAGGCAGGTGTGGGTGTCCCCATGGCTCCTGGGGGCTTCAGGGGTGCCATTGGCCCAGGTGGAAGAAGTGCAGCCCCTGAGACCCTGCAGCAATTCCTTCCACTTGCAGAGAAGCTTTGGGCAGAACAGGAACTGGAGTCTTTAAGATGGTTTAGCCAAATTTAAAAAAAATTAGGGTGGGTGTCTTTAACTCACTTTGAATTCTGGTTTGCATCAATTTGGGTTAATGGAGCTGGAGGCCATCCTGTAGTGTGGGTTTTTTTGCATAAGTTAGACCAGAAGTGTGCATGGAGCTGTTCTGGAAGCTGGGCCAGGCTGGGGAAGAGGCAGAGCTGGTGGGGGAAGGCCCGAACAGGGCTGGTGGTGAAGCTGGAGGCGCACGATGGTGCCAGGAGCCTTCCCAGGCTCTGACTCAGGTGCTGGCTCCTGGCCAGGGCAGGTTTGGTGGGTGAGGACTTGGAGTGAAGCTCTTGGGGAGGGGATTTACCTTGTGCTCAGGGAGCAGTGAGCTCGGAAGGGCAGAGCAGAAGGGCCGTGTGTGGAACGGCCGAGGGCTCACCCTGTGACCGGACCTGGCCCCCCCTGGAGGCCGCGGGAGCGCTGGTAGGTGCAGGCTTGGCTCCGAGCCTTGTCGGGTGGAAGGGAGGTGGGCAGTGGGATTTCACCCCGCTCCACAGGCTGCTTGGAAGGGCTGTCCAAGGCTGGGCCTTCCCACACTGGCTCCTCTCGAGCTGGCACACCTTGCTCAAAGCTCCAGAGGGGTTCAGCGCTGGTTTTCCTCCGTGACTTTGTGTGGTCTTTCCATGTTACTTAATGTCAGTCTGGTCCTTCAGCTCTCTGCAACCCTTCCTCCAGTGGCTCTGCTGTTTGTTAAGTGTCCATGTGCCTTTCCTTTTCCCATAGCAGGGATGCTGTGGAAGTGAAATCCTACACTTTCTTCTTTCTATTGCCTTGGTGGCCGTGGGCCCTTGTGAAATGCCTCTGCTCTTCCAGCTGAGTCTGCACGGGGGGCTGCAGAGGGATGATGTGTGTGTAGGGAGAGGGCGAGAGGTGGCATAAAGAGCTCTGTACCCTCCCTGTGAGGTCTAATGTTAAGAGGATCTCTTACAACGTGTGCTTGCCCTATTCCCGCAAATTTACAATTAGCTCTAATTAAGTGGAGGTTAACCTCCACTGTGCATCCTGCAAATTAATGGAATGTGCCATTACCTTATCTTGCAGCACTAGAGGTTCTTGAAAATTACTTGGAAAGAAGTATATTCTTGTGTGTGGTTTGAATTTTTAATTTATGTTAATAGTTCAAGCTTGAATTAATTAATTTTAAATGACGGACCTTTGATCTTTTTTTAAACACTCTTGCTTCTGCAGCTTGATATAGCTTTCCAGCTCTTCTCCCATTGTAGTGAAATGAATTGGATAGACATAATTAATATGATAAAAATGTGCAAATACACCCTGAACCAGCCGGGGTGGAGAAGCTGGTCTGGTCTCCGTGTGTGGTGTGCACTGAGGGGGCCCTGCTGCTGCCACTCCAAGGGGGAATGCAGCAGGATCCACAGGTTTAGTGCAAGATGTTGCGTTACTTCACCTTGGAGGGAGATCTGGGGCCACAACTCATCTTGTGGCTTTGGGCTTGCCTTTGGCGGTGGTAATTTGGGTTTGTGGTTGTGTGTTTGAACAGAGCTTCATCTTTCCTGGGCAGTCTTTCCTCGTGTAATGCTCCCTGCTGCAACAAGCAGGGAGCACAGGCAGGTCAGGCATGGCCCCAGGATGTGAGGTGCCTCAGCAGTGCCCACTGCAGGGGAGTGGTCACTGCCCTGGCTCTCTGGCCACACTGGTGCTGGTGCAAGCCAGGTACCAGTGTCCTTCTTGCCCACTTGGGCACAACTGTCTCATTCAGCTGCACCACTTGACCAGCACCCCCAGGGCCTTTCCCACTGGGCACATTCCAGCCACTGTGTCCCAGTCTTGGAGTGTTCCATGGGGTTGTTGTGACCCAAGCGCAGGACCAAGGACTGAGCCTTGTTGGATCTTCTTTCAGGGGGGTTGGCCCATGGATGCAGCCTGTCCAGATCCCTCTGCAGAGTCTTCCTGCCCTCCAGCGGATCAATACCCTGCCCAGCTTGGTGTCCCCTGCGATCTGAGGGTGCCCTCAGTCCTCTTGGCCAGCTCATCAGTAAAGATCTGGAGCAGACCTGGCCCCAACACTGAGCCCTGGGGAACACCACTAGTGACTGGCTGCCAGCTGGATGGAGCTTTGTTCCCCACCCCTCTCTGGGCCTGGCCATCCAGCAAACAGTGCCCCTGTCTAAGCCATGAGCAGCCACTTTCCCCAGGAGAATGCCGTGGGTAACAAAGGCTTTACTGAAGTCCGGGTAGACACATCCACAGCCTTTTTCTCCCATCAGCTGAAGGGATCACCCTGTCACAGAAGGAGGTCAGGTTGGTCAAGCAGGCCCTGTCTTTCATGAGCCTGTGCTGGCTGGGCCTGACTCTCAGTTGTCCTGAATGTGCCATGTGGTTGCCTCAAGACAATCTGCTCCACAACCTTTTCCTGCACCAAGGTCACACTGGCAGTCCTGCAGTTCCCCAGATTCTCCCTCCAACTCTTCTTGTGGATGGGCATCACACTGGCACCTCCAGGCAGCTGGGTGAGCCAGGACTGCTGGTAAATGATGGAAAGTGGTTCAGTGAGCTCTTCTACCACCTTCCTCGGCATCCTTGGGTGGATCCCACCCAGCCTCAGAAAGTTGTGAGTGTCTGGGTGCTGCAGCATTTTGCTAACTCTTTCCTCTTTTGGAGTTTATGGGGCCTTCATTCTGCTCCTTGTCCCCAGCTTGGGGGGCTGAGTACCCAGAAAACAACTGGACTTATTATTTGAGCCAGTCCTGCAATGTTCTAAAATTAAAATAGCAGACATCATCTCAGAAGTTTCCCAGTCCCTGCCAGAGCATTGACCTTGGGAGACTGACTTCAGCTGAAGCCAAATCTTCTGAGCAGTGGGGAGAAAACAGCCAAGCTTCCTTTCCCTGTGCACTCCCAAGATGTGGGGACCCACGGGTGTCTCTGAATCCAGATCCAAGCCTGCCCTTCCGGACTGATGTCAATGGCCTTGCTCCCAGCAGTCCCCAGCTCTGGTGGGAAGGTTTGGTTGTGCTGTTCCCAGCTCCTTATCTCACAGTGCAGGGACTGGCAGTGGCTTCACCGTGGTCACCATCCAGCATTCCTGTTTTCTGCCTGCATCTGGCAGCTGCATTACCTGGGATTGAGGGGCTTCTGTCTGGGAAGAGCAAATTTACTGGGGGGAAGGGCAGGCCTTAAGGGTGAGCTTGTTATTTTCTCAGCACACGAGAGGGATTTGGAGAAGCAAAATGGTTGGCAGCAGTGCCTAGCAGTGCTCTTGCTCTTTATTTTTGTGGTCAGTTGCTGTCTCTGAAAGGACAGTGGTGGCTGCTGCCAGTGTAGCAGAGGAGATCTTGCAGGAGGGGGAAAGAGATGCTCAAAGGGGCTGCCATAGCAGTTGCTGCTTCAACAAAACGCTCTAGATGGACTGGGCACATCATCCAATCCTGGATCATCCAGCCCAGCCCCTGGCCCTGCACAGACACCCCAACAACCCCACCCTGGGCATCCCTGGGAGCAGTGTACAAACGCTCCTGGAGCTCTGGCAGCCTCGGGCCGTGCCCATTCCCTGGGGAGCCTGGGCAGTGCCCAGCACCCTCTGGGGGAAGAACCTTTTCCTGATATCCAACCTGACCCTGCCCTGACACAGCTCCAGCCATTCCCTGGGTCCTGTCCCTGGTCACAGAAAGCAGAGATTGAAGCTGTCCCCTTGAGAGGAAGCTGCAGACCCTGATGAAGTCTGACCTCAGTCTCCTCTGGGCTGAAGAAACCCTGAGCTGCTCCTCGTATGGCCCCTCCAGACCCTTCAGCATCCTCATGTCCCTTCTTTGCATGTTTTCCTGTTTAGGTCCTTCTAATATTGTGGCACCCGAAACTGCCCCCAAGACTCGCGGTGAGGCTGGACCAGCACAGAGTCTTGGTGCTGGTGTGATGCTGTTGGGCAGCAGTTCTGGGAGCTCATTATGTCCAGAGAAACAGTTCAGAACTGTAATGGTGGTGTTCTGGAGTGACGTCTCCCGGTGTGGCTATGACATGGGCTGGTGGCACCCAGTTTCTGGCCATAACTCATCTGGCCCTGCCCTAGCCCAACTGTTTCGGGGCTGAGGTTTTGAGGGGGAGGGAGAGATGCCTGGGGCTGGATCAGCGACTCTGCTCTGCTGGAGCCAGAGGGGCTTTTCTTCAGCCTTACAGGGTGGGGGAAGCTGCCTGACCTTTAGTGCAGATTTGTTTCTGCATTACTTGCCCTTTTAACACATGATTGAAAATAGGCTGTAGGGGAGAGGGAGCCAAAGCTCGGAAATCAGGCTACTAGGATTGGTCAGGAGCACTTCTAGGAGAAACAGAGCAGAAAAAGGAGCATGTAGAGAGAATAGATTTTGCTGTTGGTGATGGATTGCCCGCCTGTGTGGAGGCACAGACCTGGCTCTGGGGTGCTGCCACGCAAACTGAACATGAGGGTCACAACCCATTGTGTCACCGTTCAGTGCGAAGCGCTTGAGAACCTGCTGTCATCTGGCATTCGGGGAGGTTTTGGAGGAGGCTCCAGAGGTGTTTGCTGTAAACCTCACCCCCTGAAAGTGCTGGCACTCACCTCCAGCCATGGTTGTGCCCGTGCTGGCTCAGTCCTCTGGGATGGCTTCTGCTGGGCTGGGGGGACAGTGGGCACTGACACGGACAAGCTGGTGTATGGGATCTGATCATGATCCCTGGGGCTGGCAAGGGGACAGTGACCAGGTGGGCACGGGAGCCCACCGTGGCACTGGCAGTCTGGGTCCCTGGCTGCTCATGGATGCCAATTGTTTCCCTGTGGCAACAGTGCCTCGCTGGTGTTTGTGCTGAAGTCTCATGAAATCTTTATATCTTAAGTGTACGTGACCTGTTCATTTATCTTTGGGCACTGGGCAAACACGGAGGGATATTGGATAAAACACTGCAAATATTTGCGGTTCCCTGGGAAGAGAGCTCGGTGAAACTTGAGGTTTCGTGTTACATGTGGTCCTTTATTGCTCTGCTTTTCAGGTTTAGATCTTGAAGTGCTTGGCAGAGGGGCAAGGCTGACCTTCCACAGCCAGGGAATTGCAGGGCCCTGTCACCTCTGCCAGTCCTGTGCCTCACACGTGTGACTGTCTCACAGTCTGCGTGACACCAGGATCTGCCCGGGATGGAGGTGGGCACAGGCGATGGACCCTTTGTCCAGGGGCTGATGCTGCAGCCCTGTGTGGAATCCCAGTGGCATGGCCGAGTGCTTTGAGACCTTGCACAGGGATTTCTGTCCTTCTGGACCATCCTTTGGGCCTGGATGAAATGGTGAATAGAAATACTGAGGTGCTAGGCATGCTCTCCATATAGAGGGTGGTGTGATGTGGTACAGGAGAGACCCATTCCCAAGGGCAGGGATGGCATAAGGTATTTGGAAGTCAAGTTTTCTTCTCTGTCATGGACAGAATAGGAGAAAGCCCCATACCTGACAGTGTTGGCTGGAGGGGAAGGTGAGGTGCTGGCACACCATGGGCACGAGGGTACTGCTTCCAACCCCCTTGGAGCACCTCAAGTTGGAACCCAAGGATGCTGGGTTTCAGCCACTGTTCACTGACACATCAGCTGCTGTGAACTCTGTAGTCTTTCCGTTCCACCTTTTGGAAACTTGGAAGAAATGTTTCCATGTCTACCCCAAGCAGGTGGCGTGAGATGGGAAGTTCCCAAGCTGTGAGGGTTCTGAGGGATGGTGGTTTGGGGTGCAGTCATGTGCTGCATCATTTATAAACCCCAGGCACTTAAAGGTAGGGAAGTGGACAGTTTAAGGACATCGTAAATCTTACATCCACCCTTACTGGAAACGTGAAGAGTATCCTTCAAACCCTGCACAGGGAACACTGTTTAAAAGATCACAAACTCTCCTTTTTGTTGGGACATTAAAATTCAAACATAACTAGGAATTCTCCTGCAGAAGTGACAACTGCAGTGGCAGCAGAGTTGAGGGGGGAGGTCTTGCCATAGACTTGAGTGTTTTTTGACTGGGAATACTTGCCATGTGTGGCACACATCAGCTCAGGATGTGCTAAACCAGGGGTCTGTGACCAGCTAAGTGTATCTGAGGATGTTCCCACTTTCCCTCCCCTTCTCCTGTTTGAGCTCTCAGCTGAGCCCCAAGCTGTCACTTGTTCCCAGTTCACTGTGAGCCATGTGAGATGGATTTGCTGTAATCTCCGAGCCGGAGCCCAAGGTTTTCCAGCTAAGCTATAGTTACAGAAATGTTCCCAAGAGATGTTTTCTGGGAGGGCTTGGAAATTTAGTTGTAAACAGAGATATCAGAACATGTGATTACATTATTCCTCTGTTTCCCAGATGATGACAACAATGTTTTCAAGTGACAGAGCACGGCAGTCCTCCAGAGCAGGGGCGTGGGAGTCACTCCTGCAGGGTGGCCTTGTGG
Source organism: Dryoscopus gambensis (assembly GCA_013389985.1). Lineage (NCBI taxonomy): Eukaryota > Metazoa > Chordata > Aves > Passeriformes > Malaconotidae > Dryoscopus > Dryoscopus gambensis. Next base: position 27,753 of record WEIT01024167.1, read on the forward strand.
CCACCTTCAGAGTGGTGGCTGTGGCACTCTCTCATGAGACCCACCTGGGAGTGCCCTGGCCAGAGCATTTGTCAGTGGATTTGGGAAGAAAACTGATCCTCTGTGTGCAACTCCAAGGGTCCTGTTCATCCTGTTTGGTTGGAGCCATCCCTTCCCACTGGGCTTGAGCTGGGGCTGTCAGCGCTGCTTCCTCTGGAGTCATGTGATGAACGTGTGATTCCAGCTTTGCTTAGGAAAATTCCAAACATCAGCACTAACATTTAGGAAACATCCTAGAGTAGGGCTCAGGTAGAAGTTTATACTTGTGCTTCCTCACATGTTTTCAGATGTGTCCCTCCACAGGCACATGTTAAGTTATAGCAAATATCTGGACTAAATTTCTACCCTCATGCACTTTCCCTACTCCTCACTGGGGCCAAAATGGATACAAGGCTCTTGTTTTGGCAGTCGTTCTCATCTGGGTTTGAAAAGCAATGTATGCTTTGAGTGGGCCCTTCACAAAACCACAAGGTTTCCCTAGCTCTCAGCAATCATCTGTTTGAAAAATATTGAGGGTTTTTTTTTCCTTCCTCTGGATTTCCTCCAAGCTGGGTGCTTTGGGGTTTAGCAAATGTCGAGAAGCAAAGACGTAGCTTACACTGGGATCACAGGGTGTTTAAGCAAAGCCTCCTGGTGAAGCCGCAGTGATACTCGGGCATGCCCTGAGGCTGCAGGGTTTGTTTCATTTGCTGGGCTGCTCTACTCTTGGGATGGGTGACAGCCGTTTGCCCAAACTGTGGCTTTGCTGTTGGTCATAGCAGCAGGAGAGTGAGCCAGGAGCTTTGCACAGAAGAATTGAGAGTCCCCGTGCCTGATCCAGCCGGCAGCCAGACACACAGGAGGTGCACAATGTGTTTATCACTCCCTCAAGTGCCACCAGCTGGCTTTTCCATGGAGTCTGGTGTGTGCTGAGGGGTCCAGGTGCTGCCTGGGTGGTGAGATGCATCTGGAAAGGTGCTCTCTTGGGCTAGCAGCACCCTTGGCCCCATGTGCCCCTGCAGGATTCAGCTCAGTCGTTTCTCACTGCTGGTGCTCCGGCACTCAAAGATGTGGTGAACATGGTGGTGGTGCTGGGTTGGTGGTTGGATTTGGTGATCTTAAAGGTCCTTTCCAACCAAACGACTCTGTGTTTCTAAGAAGGGTCTTTCAGGTGCTGGAAAAGAGTTGTGTGATAGAAGGCAAAGGGTCAGCTCTGTGTCACCTTTGGAGTGTTAAGGATGGAGAAGTCGGTGGCAGTAATACCTCAGGACTGGTGTGGGGGCTCCATCAGCAGTCTGGAAACAGGAGTGAAATGAAATGTGCATTGACTGAATGAAAATGGAAATGAAGACCTGGTCCAGACTTACAATCATGAAGGTTCCGAGTCAGAGGAAGGTGTAACTGTCGCTCACCTCGTGTCTCAATATAAAAACCAGAAGCTGGCAGTGAAGCTTGGGGGTAGTTAATGGAAAAAGAGCGAAAGGAGGTGCTGCTTCCCCGAGCAGGTAACAAGTGCCTGGAGCTGGTACTGCAGTAGGCTGGGGAGGCAGATGGCTTATTTGAAAGGCACTGGGCAGATTCTTGGCCAGCAGGTCTATAGATGGATCCAAAAAGGACTCACCTGGGATATATCCACTGTCATACCTCATCCCATAGTTGTGGATGCTGGGAATGAACCATGGAGAACCCAGGTTCCTGGGTTCTCCCCAAGCAGCCTCTCTGGAGAAGAAGAGCAGAAAAACTGGCAGTTACTGATGGCCTTTGGGGGTGCTGAAATCTGCTGTGGACACTCCGAAGGTCAGGACAAATGTGTCTAGGGCAAGAACTTCCCCAGTCTGTCTTGAACTCTGCTTGACCATAAAATGTGTCTGTGGCACTGCCAGGCTAAACTGGCTCTACTCAGATCAGGGTCTGCCTCCTGTAAGGACTCTTGTTTCTGGTCTGTGGACTGGATGTCTCTGTTATTAAATGAATGTTCAGGGCTGCAGCAGGTTTCACTTGAGGTCTGCAAAGGTGTTTTGGAGCCCAAACCCCCTTGAGAGAGCAACTTCTCTTCCCAAAGCCAAGTGTGTGCTGGTCCGCATCACGTAGGTCTTTACCCTCTGCCAGGGCTGGGGCTGGCAGAGCATCCAAGTGCAGCAGTGGGAGGGCGTCAGGGGAATAGGAGGAGATCTGGCCTGGGAGGAAGGATGCTGTTTACACTGGGTTTGTTGCAAGCCAATGATTTGTCACTGGCTTTAATGGTAGAACAAAGCATATTTACTCAGCTTGTTTGGCCGGTGAACAAGTGCTGGATAAGAAACTGTCAGATGGGAATCAATTAGAGACTTCAGCTCTGAGTGAATGATCCTATTTGACATCAGATGCCCTGTGAAACCCAGTAAGGACAATGCTGCTATTTATATGGTTCTTTTCTTGTTCCTTCCCTTCTTCCCTGTCATCATCTGTGCTCTAATATTAGAGCTCTGACCCTGTGTGTTGCTCCCAGAGCAAGCACTGACATCAACCCTTTCACGTGGCTCCTGTGAAGAGGTCTTTGTGTTTGTGAGGGGGAAGGAGGCGGCTGAGCCTTGTATCCCTCCTCCCTGCTCCTCGGGGCTGGGCAGTGGTTGCAGAGGGCTGACTCCTGGGGAGAGCAGCACAGGTACCAGCGTGTGCCCTGCAGGTGGCTGGGAGATGGGGCTTGCATGGCAGCTGGAGCCCTGGTTAGCAGGTTGTTAGGGGGTGGTGCCTGGGGGCTGGCTGCTGTTTCAGCTCTGAGTTCCCTGCTTTGGGCGGCACTGCAGCCTTTTGCTCCTGTCCACTTGGCTCCTTGGTACGTTGAACAGTGACGCGACTTCCCTCGCTTCTGCTGGGAGCTGTCCTGCCACAAGAGCAGATGAAGTCCCTTCCCGTGTGAGGGTGGCCTGTGGCATGAGGAGGTGGGAGTGAGTGCAGAAGAGCAGAGGGGGGGTGATTGCTGCTGCAAACAACCTCCTGCCGTCCTGGAGAACCTGTAAGACTCCTGTGTTAGGGGACAGTCACTGAGTCCTTGTCACCATGACATCTCCTTGCCTACAACTCAGCCCGGGCTGCCCAAGTGAGTGAGTCAGCAGGCAGTGACTCAATCAGGTCACCGGACGGATCTACCCTCCAGGCAGAGACATTCCTGGCTGCATTTATGACATAACTTGCCTAAAAGTCTCATCACTAACTGGTGACTCTTTATACCCTTGCCCAGGGCCTCTGGGCAGGCTGCTGCTGGGGAGCCTGTGTTCAGCAGGGTCCCAGGAACTGCAGCTATCAGAAGGAAAAGCACATGTGAATCCCTTCCCTGTCCTGGAGAAACATGGCAGCTGGAACTGCGAGCATCATGCAAAAATGTGAGGCTGTGGACGGTTTGCCGTGGGCTTGCCTCTGCCCTGCCTTGGTACCACTGACTGCATCAAAGAGCAGTTCCCCTGAACACACCCAGTCCTGAGTGGGAATGTTCCCTTCATGGGTAAAAGAAAAGCTTTTCAGTGAGGTAATTACTTTGCGATTCTTACCTCGGGACTTAATTTTGAGGTTTGCTTGAGGCTGACAGCACTTGATCTTATATCTTTTAATCTCATTTTCCTCCCTTTAATGACAGTGCAAATAAGATTTGCAACTTCTTTTAACTGCGTGGCTCTCTAGGAATGCTCTAGTGGAGGTGCAAAATCCAGCAGGATCTTCTTAGATCTGTGGGTTGGCCTGTAACTGTGGTGTTGTCCCTTATACATGCCTTAGAAATAACTTCTAGATTTGAAGGGGGTTTGAATGGGTTTTGGTCTGCAAGCTGAAACCTCCTCTTGTAGCAGGGGTGTGCTGTTAGATGCGGCAGAACTGGGGAGGTCAAAGCCAGCCCTGCCCTCTCTGTGCCTGGTTTGCGGGGCTCTTTCTCCACCCTCTGAGCGAGGTCTCTGTGCCTGGCACAGCCTCAGGCAGCGAGTTGGGACCAGCCTTGGAGCCAAGCATGGGCACTGGTGCAGCTTGGCTTTGCAGCACATGGGGGTGGACTTGGAAGAGACGACGAGCGGGTGAGTGTGCTCCAGGAGAGATCCTTGCAGGTTGAAATGAGCTCTGGTGGCAGACAAAGAACAGTTGGAGGTACTGGGGCTCAAACCCAGCAAATCTGTCCTGCTTGTCTCTGATCCAGCCCCTCCTCTGTACGGCTGGAGCCGATGGATCAGTGGATAGGGCACCTGGGAGAGGCAGCGTGACCCTGCTTGCCTGGGCAGGTCATGTCACCCCTCTGTGCCCCACTTCCTCAGGACAGGAGTCCTGCTTTGCTCTCCTTGGGTGTGCACCCTGAGGTGTGTGCAGAGGGGCCATGATGAGCTGGGCAGGCTGCCTGGGGCTCAGCAAGTGGAAAACCACTTTTACCTTCTTCCCTGAATTTGAGCAAGGCTATCCCTGCACAGAAACACTGATAGCTGGCCAGGTAATAATTAACTGGGACAGGCAGCCTTGTAATTACCCCTCCTGGGTGCACTGCACTGCCTGCACAGAGCTTGATGCAGGGGGCAGCAGGGGTGAGGACTGGGTTTTGCCTTCCTTAATATTTTCCAGGGAAATCTGAGCATGTCCTGGCAGTGAAGGGTGGATGTGGAGTGCCTTTGGGTACAGTGGTTCCTGAGGCAGCTGCTCCTCCCCTCCTGGTGGGGAGAGATTAGGCTGTGCTCTCAGAGGGGACACCTGCCATGGGTGGTAGGCATCCTGTGGGAGCTCTGGCTGTTCTTGTGCTCTTGGCTCATCATGGGGAGCTGGACGAGGAGAGCGGGGGGTGGGAGAGCAGCTGAGGGACACATGGCCTCGTTACACAGAGTGGTTGTGAAGCTTTCCCAGTCCATATGAGTGTGTGCACCCCGGAGCAGAGCAGTGCCTGTGCCTCGGGGTTTGGAGGTTGGCCTTTTCTCAAGAGAAGGCCCAGGCTGAGGTGCTGGAGGCTGTGGGAGATGCCAGGCTGGCGGGAGGACCTGCTGTGGTGGCACTGCCAGCACCCAGCCCTACCCCGGGGGGGCTCCCCGGCCTGGCCCTGGCTCCAGGCAGCTGCTGGGAGCCGTGGCAGTGCTGAGAACCTTGGCAAGCTCTTACTGTTGATTTTGCCTCCCGTGCCAGCATCAGGAAGCACACTGAAATGAATGAAGATGACTAGAGGAAAGCCAGAGTCTCTCCATGGCTCCCGCTGGAGGCACTCCCACCAGAATGCTGAAGGCCTGAAGTGTCCCTCTGTGCGTGGCTCAGCTCCAGGCTGTATGTCACACTGAGATGGGAGCTGATGAGCATTCTCTGGGTTCCCAGGAGATGTGCATTGATTAAATCAATCCATACACCTGTAAAGTTGTAACTGCACAATGTATTTACAACGCATTGCAGCTTATCCTGGCAGCTCTGTGAGCTGAGTGTCCAAAGAGTTTAGAGCTGTAATGGCCAGGTCCTGTAAGGACAGTGCTGTTCTTTCACACTGCTGCTGGTCAGTTTTTAACAGGGAAGTGGCTTTTCTTTTGTTAAAGTCTGCTTTAAGTGTCCTGGTTAACAGCTCTGCTCCTGCCAGCTCTTAGCCTGGCCCTGGCTGCCAGCACATCCCAGCCAGGATGGCAGCACTTCCAGCAGCACAGGCACATCCAGGTCCCATCCCTGTGCCAGGCCCACCGTGCCACAGCTGCTGCTGAGCTTGGCCCTGGCTCTGTGCCTGGCATTGCTGCTCAGGTTCTGGGATTTTGGTGTGCTGTGAAGGCCGAGCAAAGGTGAACGCTGACTGTCCAGTGTCTCTGGGCATGCAGGGCTTGTGGCCTGCCTGGATCTCACCCTTTGCTCAGCCCCACCTGGGTCCTGGACTTGTCCTGCTGCAGCAGAGGATGCTGGAAGCTCATCAGTCAAATATCCTGCTGTCTCTTGCCCACAGATTTTATTGGTGTGACTTGGCTTTCTGGCTCATAGGTGAACTAATAAGAACAAAGCTGTTTTCTCTCTTTTCTTGCTTCATGGATTTGATTTGGGTTTTATTTGTGAGGTGTGAAATGGTGACAGGTCACTAGAACTGATGTGCAGCCTCCCAGAGCCACTAGAAGAGGGAGAGGTTGGATGGCTGAGGAGAATGAGGCCTCCTGTGCTAGACCCAGCTGTTAGATCAGAAAAATGCTGGCAGAGGCTTTAGGGAGCTTGCATTGCTGAGTCCTCCCTCCGTGCTGGAGTGCGTTGTCTGAAGCAGCAGGATGGTGCTGCAGGGCCTGGCTGCCGCCCTGGCACGGGGAGAGGAGGAGGATGGTGCCAGCCTGGGTTGGGGGAGGCAGCCCAGCCCCCAGAGTCCCTGCCTGACACATGATGGGTATAATGACCATTTTTTTCATACTCTGGTACTCATAAATTGTTACATCTGAAGCTGTAGAGGTCTCCTAGGCTTTTGGGGGGCTGAGTTTTGGAGAGGGGAGACTCCCCTTCCTGCAGCTGTGCTGAGCTGCAGGAGGATCCTGCAGTGCCCAGATCACTGGCACTGTGATACCCAGATATGCAGCCTCAGATCACTGTCAGTGCTCTACCAGGAGAAAAACCACCCAGGCAACCACAGGGGGTAACTTGGCAGCCAAGAAGTGGATGGTTTGGGAATTGACAGCATTTTTATCAGCAGACTTTGGTGTGTGTATTCCCAGGCTGCTTTATTGCTCAGGGCTGGGCTGCTTTACTGGTCCAGCACTGGTTATTGCAACTCATTACTCTCAGGAGTAATCAGGCCCTGGGGAGGATGTTTGCAATCATGAGCCCTTTTCCTTTGGTTTTTTTTTTTCTTTTGTTTTCCCTTTTCTTTCCCCTAGGAGCTGCTGTGCTGGAGCTGGGGCCCTGTCAAACCCGTTATCTTTGAATGCATCCGTCCCCACGAGGGGTGGAGGGCAGGGCCCCGTCCCAGTGGAGCACAGGGCTGGGAGCTCTCAGTTTCTTCTGGAGGGAACCACGGCCGTCACGGCTCCACTTGTGCCTCCTCCCGTCCCTCTGAGCTGCCCCTTGCCTTGGGGATGGGTGACTCCTGTCTTCCAGGACCCCACTGCTCTCTGCACATGCCATTCCCCAGGGCCAAGGTGTCCTTACAGCCTGGTGACAGGTCCCATGGTGCTTTCCTTGGGAAGCTGTTGGAGCACTCAAATGAAGAAAACAAATGTCTCCTCTTTTTTTTTTATCTTTTGGTTTTAATCTGAGGATTTTTTTTGAGCTGGCAAATTAAAGAAACACTGTTAATCAGGGTGTGGGGGAAGAGCTTTGCTCTGAGGAATGAGGCTGGTCCCTGCAGGGTTTTGCTTAGATAAGCAATTTTATCAAATCACCGAGGATACCTGAGGCTTTGGGCTATTAATGCTGGATTTACTCCTAATGCAGGTCAAAAAAAGGTAATTGTGTGTGTGTGTCTCATTACCCTGCAGTTTTGTAGAGCAGCTCCATGGTAAAGGAAGAAGCTGAACAAACAACAGAGAGAGCTGTGAGATGCTTAGATTAGGGCAGCTGCCTGGTGAGGAAGTTTGTGCTTCTGTTTAATCAGTGATGTTGGCTGTGTAGGGCTCAGGCTTGGCCTCCTCAGCCTCTGGGCCTGTGAGGAAGAGAGATTTGGAAGCAAAACCAGTGAGAGATATACATGCGTATCTCAATCTTACTTTTTAAATATGTATTTTATGTGTTAAAATGGCTTTCCTGGCTTTCCTTGTGCTTTGCTGCTTTATTATGGGGAGTGATGTGGCTTAAACTGAGGTTTCCTGCACTTTGGGCAATGGCCTCTTCTCTGACCTGAAACAGAGGGAAAAGGTGGGAACCCAGGGCAGGTAATCCTCACCATCACGAGGGCATGGAGTGACAGGACATGGGGTAATGGCTTCAAACTGACAGAGAGGAGGGTTAGGTTGGATACTGGGGAGAAATTCTTGGCTGTGAGGGTGGGGAGGCCCTGGCACAGGGTGCCCAGAGCAGCTGTGGCTGCCCCTGGATCCCTGGAGTGTGCAAGGCCAGGTTGGATGGGGCTTGGAGCCACCTGGGTTAGTGGAAGGTGTCCCTGCCCATGGCAGGGGGTGGAATGAGATGAGTTTAAAGTCCCTTCCAACCCAAACCATTCTGGGATTGATGATCCCCACCATGAGCAGCTGCAGGTTGGAGGGAAGAGAAGACAGCTCTCCTTCCCTGCCAGTCCCTGGGACACCTACTGCTTCCTCATCACGGCTCTGGTCTCAAGGAAAGCTCCCAGAGGTTTGGGAAGAGGCCCCACAAGTTGTTCCTATCAGAGAAATCTCTCTGACACAGCAGAAATAAAAACAAAGAGCTCTTCTTCAGTGTTTACTTTTATTTTTAGAAGACAATAAGCGAGCGGAGGGATCTGCAGGCGGAAACGATGGCTCCCAAGTCCAGGCCCCCCCTCCGCCCTCGCCAGGAAGCTCACGCTGCACGTGCGCCCGGCTGGGATGTTTGTAGACAAAGAGTTTCTTGATGCTTTTTTTTCCTCCCCGCTACAGTTCCCTTGCCCACAGGCAGAGGATTTGCTTGCTGACATGCCGGAGTGTCGCAGGGAGCCGGGCTCCGAGTGCCGGGGCAGCACAGCTGTGCCAGGCCGTGTCTGTTAGCAGCCTTGGGTGGCGGCAGAGCTTCCAGAGGCCTCTGTTTCCTTGGATCAGTGAATGAAGCTGCTGCTGGGTGGTGCTGGTGGTGATGAGGACGGGAGGCTGAGGTGGCTCCCACATCCCTCCATCGGGCCACCCCTCCTCGGCGCGACCGACCTGGACGGAGCTTGCGCTTCCCGGCTGGGCCGCGGGCTGGCGCGGGGGCCCGCGGGGGTCCCGCTGCAGGATGAGTACGTAGCCCTGTTTCTCTTGCTCCTGTGCTGTGCCCTGGGCTGCCGGCGTGTTCCCGGGGAGCCGCAGGGCTGTGCCGCAGCGTGGTGGGGGTTTGTGTGTGGCTCCTTTGTGTTGGCTCTGGCCAGGAATCACTGACAGCTCCTGTGAGGCCCCTTTTCTTCTTCCACCAAGAAGAGATACCGTGAAAAACCAAGCTGAAAACCGAGGAATATGATTCTCCTTGTCGTGCGGGTGACCAGGGGTGTGGTTGGGCCGGGCTGTGTTGATTAGGCAGACAGCCCAGCCTGCTCCTCCGGACCATGTGCTGCTCGGTGAGCCAGGCTCTGCCCGGGGACACACGGCCTCCCGGTGCCTTGTTTGGAGCTGTGGGAGTTGTGGTGCTTGCTTTCCTTGGGGGTTGGAGTTTTCTCTCTGCCTAGGATGTCTCGTCTGTGTCTGTGGCAGAGCAGCCCGATTTGAAGCAGACCCTGGGCAGTGTCAGCTCTGGTGTGGCAGGTGCCCCTTGCAGCAGCTGTGACCACATGTGGGGGCCCTGTCCTGCCATGGTGCTGGGGACAGCTTAGCCAGGGCTGTGGCTGGGTCACGGACAGAGAGAATTGGTGTTTGTGCACAAAAGCAGCAAAGGCTCTTTCATGCAGCCTGCGACTGTCATAGCGTGGCACGGTCCCTGCTCTTCATGGTCTGGTCCCCTTGCACGGCTCCAGCTGGGATCTGCAGCCTCGGAGGCCAGCTCTGAAAGCAACGAGCTGTCTGCCTTTGCAAGGAGGAGGAGGGCATGGCTCCTGGTTGGGAATGAAATGGAAGAGCTGCTGCTATTTTAGGGACCTGGTGATGCAGCCCACCCTGCCTGCATCTGCCAGGGTGTGGCCCACAGCTCCCCATGCAAACAGGCTGCTGGGTGCCTGGGATGGCTCGTCCTGCCTAGCTCTGCATCCAGAGAGACTGTCTTGCCTTTAATGAGCTTTCTCCATCCCCTCGAGTTGGCAGGCAAGGGAGTAGCCTGTTCCTGAGTGCTTGCCAAACCTAACAGAGTGAGTGTTTTACATGGACTTCGCGGCAATCCCCGTTCCTGCTGGGCAGCAGCGTGGAGGGGAGGCTGCAGAGGAGCAGGGCTGAGTCCTCCCTGCCGCGGCAGGGCTGCAGGGTGGCAGGCAGTCTCTGGCAGCTATCGGCTCCCACCTCTGAGCTCCTCCAAATGCCTTTGCCTCTGAGGGATGTGGGGTTAATTCCTCTTCTTGGATTCTGGCTCATCCCCTCTGCTGGTCCTGTGGGTCTGGTGCTGCCTGCTCTGGTCTTGGAGGGTCTAACCCACAGCAGAGCAGCAGCTTTCTCAAACCAAGGTCCCTTTGATCTCAGCCTGGGGAGCAAAGCCCAGCCCAAGGGGTGTAAATGCTGTGTGTGCAGCACTGGCTGGTCTCTTGCCCCTCTGCTGTGGTATTGAGGAGATGTTGAGCTGTACTGTCCTGTGAGTAGTGTGTCTGTAGCCCTTCCTGCGGACAAGTGCAGCTCTGCTCCCTCCCTGAGCTGGGGGAAACTTTATAACCCACAGCAGTCCTCTGCCAGATCCCCACCCGAGCTGGCTGTGGCTCTGGCAAGAGTTTATGGCACTGCCCTTATTCCACACGAAGCCTGACAGTTTCTCCGTATTTTGTTTTCATCCTTATCTTTCCCAGGTGCCTGCTCTTGGAAAGGGTGAGGGGATTTGCAGCTTGGGCAGCCCCTTTGAGGGCTGCAGGGCTGTGCAGTTCATGTGACATCAGTGCTGTCCCTGCCCAGGGACGCGGCGCTCCTCCCCTGGCTCTGGTGGGGTACGGGGGTTCCCCGGTGCCTGGTGTGGGGTGAAGCTTTCCCTTCTTAAAACGGGGTGGGTGGGCAGGGATTGAGAGTCCTGCCCTGTGCCAGCTCCTGCCAGCTGCTCTGGATCAGGTTGGCTGCAGAGGCTGGCACGGCTGCGTTGCCCTCCTCCTGTCTGAGCAGTGACTGTGTAAGTCTCATTTCCTCCTCATTAAGTGCTTAGCTGGTGGCACATGCAATAGTTAAGGGCACAAAACTCTTTCAGTGACTATGAATTAAAAGCAAGAGCAGACAAACAAAACCAACCCAAGCTCCCAGGAATCCCTGAATGGTCCGTATTTGCTCTTGGCAAAAGGGGTTTTTCTCTCCTGTTCTCTGAAGGAACCTGCTGAAACTGTTTATTTCCGCACTCTGCTTGGCTGGCACCGTTTTATGCAAAGAAGTCAAAATCATTAATGTAAGAACAAGTGGTTGCCAGGCCAGTGATCCTCACTCTGCAAATACTGCCAAAGATTTGGGTAAAAATGCAGTAACTGGGCACTTTATGAGCTAAACCCGCTTTTGAGAGAAGACAAGTGTGGCTGTTCCTGTACGGGGTCCTGTGTGGGCTGTGGGCTTGCATCCCTGGCTGTCAGGGCTAATGTCTTGGGATGTGGTGATACCTTGAAGTGGGATACCTGAAAACAGAGGCTAGACAAGATTAAGAGAATAAAAGCAGGTATTTATTTGAAGGGCCTTTAAAGGTACACCCTGAACAGTCAAAAGGCAACACCCAAGATGGACCCTGGGTCACGGGTTCTTCACCCTTTTATAAATTGGGTCCATTTGCATATCAGGGTTAATTGTCCAATTATAACCTCAGTTAAAGATGTAACTTTACCCCAAATTTGCGCTCCTCTTCAGAGGCTTTAGTTTACATATTTTGGGGCCTGGGACCATCTGGGTGTCCTTGCAGAGCAAACCTAGCGAGGGTTGTGGTGTCTGACCAGCACGAGAGAACAGCAGCTACCAGCCCACATGGAACTTCAGAGTTATACACCAGACAGTGCAGGATGTGAAAAATATAAAAGTTAAAACCTAAGGCATCAATGGAATAAATCCTCTTCTGGGAAGCAGCTGCTGCAAGACCACGGGACCAAACCTGCAGAGAGCATCCTTTTGGTGCTATGTACATCTGGACAGTTTGACTTTGTCTGACAGAACAATTTCCCAGGTCCTGTGGCAGCACTGGAAAAGTGGAAGGAGTAACCCAGGTTTTGCGGTAGCGGAGCTTTGTTGCTCTTTGGCTCTGTCCTGCAGTGACAGCAACAGGGAACCTTTTCCAAGCTGGGTTTGTGCCCAAGCAGCCTCTCTGCAGAGGGAAAAGCCAGGTGCCTCAGAAGTCAAAGTGTGGGTGCTTGTAGCTTCCTGCATGTACTTTCCTCAGTCTCTTGGCCCCAGCTGAGCAAACCTATGGCCAGAGGTGCCAAAACCTGCTCTTGGGGAGACAAGAAGCAGCATCCCACCACAGCTCCTCTTGGGTCTGTCCTTTAAGGGCAAAAAGTGGTTTTCTTTCGATTCCATGACAATTTCAATTGCATTGTCATGGCTGTGGAGGAGATGTGTTTCTATGGTAAAACCTGGTTTTGCATGGATTTGGGAGGAGGGCTAGGAACCACTCCTTCCCACCCTGGGTGCTGTGGTTCCCTATCCACAGCCACAGGTGGGTTTTGAAGTGCTCAGCACCCACTGGAATCCGATCTGTAGCTCTGATGTCAGGTCCTGGCAGGGAGCCCTGCCCAGCTCTGTTACCATGTGAAGGGGTTTGCCCCCACGTGGGCTCTTCTCTAGGTGCTGGTGCCAGGACAGGGGTAGAGGGCACAAACTAAAGCACAGGAATTACACTTAAAACACCAAAAAATGCTGTTTTACTGGGCTAGTCCCAGAGAGGTTGTAGAGTCTTCAGCCTTGGAGATACTCAAAACTCAAGTAGAAGCTGTCCTGAGCAGCTGTAGTTGGTTCCGCTGGGAAGGGTCTGGACTGGGGGATCTCCAGAGGCCCTCACTACCCTCAGCCATACCATGACCTTCATTCCTGAAGCACCAGGTGAAGCTGGTTCCTGTGGCTGTCATCATTCGAGGAACATCTCCAGCTGCTTTGGCTCTTCCCCACCTTCCTTCCTTGCCTCAGGACCTGGGGCTTCTGTCACTGGCAAGCTGAACGTGAGTCACGGGGTGGCCTGGCAGCCAGCAGGGTCAGCCATGGCCTGAGGTGCATCGGGCCCAGCATCGCTGGGGGAGGGAGGGGATTGTGCCTCACCGGGGTGGCCTCACCTCGAGTGCTGGGGGCCCTTTGGGGCACCACAATATCAGAAGGATCTAAAACTGTGAGAGAGTGCCCAAGGGGAGGGACACGAGGATGGGGAAGGGTCTCGAGGGGAAGCCGTAGGAGGAGCAGCTGAGGGCACTTGGTTTTTTCAGCTGGAGAAGAGGAGATGGAGCACAGAGCTCAGCAGGGCTGCAGCTCCTCCTGAGGGGCAGTGGGGGGGCAGCTCTGGTCCCTGCTCTTTGTGACCAGGGACAGGAAATGGCTGGAGCTGTGTCACAGGAGGTTTAGGCTGGAGATCAGGAAAAGGTTCTTCCAGAGGGTGCTGGGCACTGCCCAGGCTCCCCAGGGAATGGGCACAGCCCTGAGGCTGCCAGAGCTCCAGGAGTGCTTGGAGAACATACCAGGCACAGGGTGGGATTGTTGGGGTGTCTGCAGGGCCAGAAATTGGACTTAGGATCCTTGTGGGTCCCTTCTGACTCAGGATATTCCATGATTCTATGATTTTGCTCCTCAGCAGCGCAGGCCCCATGTGTCTGTCGGTGTGTGGGACTATCACAGAGTGCCCAATTCCCTTTGGTGCTGTCCTCTGCCTCCAGCAAACCTCCCTCCCTGGCTGCAGGAGCGGCACGGGTGGAAGAGGAGAGTCACTGGAGAGAGAAGTGATGACCGAGGTCCCTTCTGGCTGTGGTCAGGATGCCCTTCATGGCCCTGGCAGTTATACCCATCCCACTTGCTGCACTCTTTTTGCCTGCATCTTGCCTTTTAAATTCTCTGCAGTCTGCATCACTTGAGTGTGCAGAAGTTTTCTTCCAGACTTTCTTCTTTGTCAAAAATTTGGTGCTTCCCCTGTACTTCGGGAGCCCAAGGATGCCTCAGCTTTGTTCCAGCTTTCCAGGCAAACCAGGGAAGAGCATCCCTTGGCTGAGAGATGCTCCGAAGGTGAGAGGGGAAAGCAGTTTTGTAATTAGCTGCCTATCCCTGCGCTGCACTCGGGATGTTGCTGATGGTGCTGCTGTGTGGTGAGGGTGACCAGGAGGGACAGATGGGATGTTTTCTTCTGCAGGTCAGTTTAAGGTAAATCAGAGAGCTGCTCTGCAGCCTCGACTTTCCAATCTCTAATTTGTCCAAGTGTTTCTTAACACTGGATAATGAACTGGAAGATTTGTCCAGTGCTTAAGGGCAAACCCCATTTACTGCATTGCAATAAAATTTCTCTGACACCTTTCTCCATGTCAGACACAGCGATTCGATCCACAACTGCTTGGCTGAGGTTGCAGTCTCCAATTTACAACCAGAAAAATACTTCTGGCAGAAACTGGGGTTTCCAGGCTCCCACCTGTCAATTGTCATAGAATCACAAAAGAGACCTTAAAGATCATCTCATTCCACCCCCTTGCTATGGGCAGGGATACCGTGGCCTGGAGTTTGTAAGATTTTCTGAGGGTAAATAATTTTTGGAAGATGCTTTCTGCTGCCTGGGCAGCCCTGGCTGGGCCAGGAACAAGGGAAGCAGTTCACTGGTTCCGTGCATTAATCCAATTTCAGTCCTGGCTGGGTGAGAGCAGGAGCCCTGATTAGCAGGTGTGACTGAGGGTGTGATTCAAATATTCCTTTTGCATCAGTGTCCAGCTCTAGTGAAGCAAAATAATGATTTGCACATCATGTTCTCGGTTGTGTTTTTTCCCCCCACAATTTGCTTTGAATATAAATGCTGGAGCAGCAGCAGTTCTACCTTGGAGACTGAAGCCAGGCTCAGATTTGTCTGAAATTCAGTGATGCTGAAAGCTGGCAGCCGCCTTTTTCTGTCTGTCACAAGGTGAATGTGCAACAGGCAGTGAGTGACAGGCATGTCAGGGTTGGGGGGCTAAAAGCACAGGTGTCACGAGCTGAAACAGAGGAAAATGGAGCAATGTTGTGCACAAAAAGCACTGAGAGGCCTCTTTTGAGTGGGTGAGTTTTTCCTCTATTATCCCTAATGGAGGAAAACTTGATGCTGAAGGTTTCTCTCCTGACAGCTTTTGGCACTTCCCTGTCCTCGCTGGCTGTTGCTAACAAAATCCCAGTGAGCATCCCCTCGAGGAGCCTGCACGGTGCCGTGGGAGGGGTGTGCTGCCACAGGGGCTGTGGCTCCCGCTGGCCGAGACTCCCTCTGCATCGACTGCTCCCCTTCAGCAACCCCTTCAGCCCACAGCAGTGGCTGCTGATGGTCTCACCCCATTTAGCCCTTTCCCTTCCCATCTCCAGGCTCTCTGTAGGGGCAGGCTGGCCCGGAGCCAGGACAGCCTGGCTTCGTGCTGCTGGGCTTTTTCCCCCTAGAGTGTGACTGATCCACACCAGTTCCCACTCCTGGGGGAGGGTTTCTCTTTCCCCAGCAGTTCATCCTTGTGCCTTGGCTTCTGAACAGGGCACATCACCTCTCTTAACAGCCCAGGCTGCAGACTAACAAGCATGGGGCCATGTAATTAATAAATGACCATCAGCGTGGCAGTGAGTGAATGCATTGGGCGTTCTTGCCAAGCCATGCGTGTCTGCTGGGGTCAGGAGGAAGCATGAATAAATTTTGGTTGCTGGTGCCAAATAGAGGGGAGAAAGGATATATGAACGTAAAAGCCCGTAGTTCTTACTCACACATCTGCTTTTTACCACCGAATAAGAAATTAATGTAATCCATTAGCTAATGCAATCTATCATCAATCCAGTGATTGATAATCATCCCCAAAGAGGACAGCACTTCCTCAGAGCAAGGAAGGGAGGTTTGTCTCCTCACAGAGTGCGCTCAGGCTCATGTCTGCTGGGATCACAGAATCATGAAATGGTTTGGGTTGGAAGAGACATTAAAGTTCATCTCATCCCATCCTCTGCCATGGGCAGGGACACCTTCCACTATCCCAGATTGCTCCAAGCCCCGTCCAGCCTGGCCTTGGACACTGCCAGGGATCCAGGGGCAGCCACAGCATCTCTGGGCAACCTATGCCAGGGCCTCCCCACCCTCTCAGGGATGAGTTTCTTCCCAGTATCCAATCTAAATCTCCTGTCCATCAGGCTAAGGCCATTAAGTTCCTTTAAACTGAGCTCATTGCTCAGGCCTGAGAGATGGGGTGAGCTGAAGCTGCTGGATGGGACCGTGCTGGACCAGAGGTCCCTGGGGTTTGTGTCCCTGTGTGGGTGGGAAGCTCAGCTGTGCTGGGCACGGGGCTGCTCTGCTGTGCAGGACTCAGGTGTCACTCAGCTCTCCCTGACTCGCTGCTGGTGTGGGAGGCTTGTCCGGGTCCCTGCTGGGCAGGGCGTCCGTGCCTCTGTCCCTTGCCGTGGCACAGGCTGGCCGGGAGGCAGAGCACGGTGGCTGTGTGCTGGCACACGGACTCGGCTGCCCGGAGCCCAGGAGGAGCTGCTGTGACAATCCCTGGGCCCAGGGGCGGGATGGACCCTGCCAAAGGCTGACTCAGGCCACACTCCCTGGCTTTCCCTCATGGATGGCTGGTGGAAGAGCTGTGCTGGTTTTGGGGAAGCTGAGCCAACCGTTGGCCCTCCAACGTGCATGTTTGGTGTGCACCGTGCCTTAGTTCCCTTGTCACACTGCAGGGAGAAACAGGGGAGAGGCTGCAGGGACAGACCGTGCCTCACCACACGGGTGCCGCCAGGGCTGGGCACTTGCAGCCTTGCCCTGCATTTCACTGTGTTCCTGCAGCCTGACAAACACAAGCACAGCCCTCGTGGGACACGGTGGGAGCTCTGGGGATTGTTGGGCAGGTTTTAATGGGAGCAATGCCACGTGAACTGGCTGTGACTGGGGAAGGTGCGAGCACTGGGGTCTGTATGAGGAGTGAGAACCAGGTACTGTCACACCTGACAGTTTCACTGCAGCAGTGGTTTGATCTATTTGATGTCCATGCATCATGTCCACTTTCCAGAGTGGGGAAAACAGTTCTTCCTGATTCCCTTCATATTTGGTCTTATTTTTTTGCATTAAGATGCGGGGAGGGTTTGCCTTTTCAGGAAGGATCCCTTGGGAAGCGTGTGCTGGGCTCAGCCGTCCTTGCAGTTCAGCAGCCAGCAGTGGTCACTGCTAAATGTTCCCACCTGTGAGATCCATGCTGCGATCACTTAAGAGTGACCCCAGGGGTGTGGGGGAAAGGCAGTGCATGTGCTGCTGTGTGACATAGGCAGCAGAGAGGACAGGCCGCTGGCTCGCTGCAGGCAGCAGGGCTGCTCTCATCCCAGAGCTGGGAAATGAAGGAAGTGGGATCAAACCTGTTGTCCGTGGGGGTTTGTTTTTCTGCATATGGAAATCATTGCTGGCGGGGATGTGAAGTGCAAGTGCTGGGAAGGGACAGGATGGGCCAGGTCCAAGGGCAGGAGCGCAGGCGCTGCTTGGCTTTGCTCCCCTGAAGGAACTCTTTGGAGCCCCTGGCTCTCTGCCAGTCTGGGGGAAGAAGAAAAACAGGGATGATAAACGGATTTAAGCTGGGATGTCTTAAACTGTACAAGAGGAGGGGCTACAAGAGAGCTGGAGAGGGACTTGGGAGAAGGGCCTGGAGGGACAGGACAAGAGGGAATGGCTTCCCACTGCCAGAGGGCAGGGCTAGATGGGATATTGGGAAGGAGTTCTTGGCTGTGAGGGTGGGAAGGCCCTGGCACAGGGTGCCCAGAGAAGCTGTGGCTGCCCCTGGATCCCTGGAAGTGTCCAAGGCCAGGTTGGATGGAGCTTGGAGCCACCTGGGATAGTGGAAGGTGTCCCTGCCCATGGCAGGAATGGAATGAGATGGGCTTTAAGGTCCCTTCCAACCCAAACCATCCTGTGATTCTATGAAACCCCTCTTGGCCTGGTCTTCTCTTGACACGAGTATGCTGTCATGGCCCCTCAGTGTGCTCCAGGCCCTTTCACGAGGGGGTACCTGTGGTGGGTCCCCTACCTGGTCTCAGGAGTGGGGCAGGCAGGAGAAAGGGAGTGTTGGACCCTTCTGCTGCTGTCTGCACGTGGGTTACCACCTCCGAGTGAAAAACAGCCAAAGCACTGGCTCCAGTGGTGGAACTCTCTCTTGTCTTTTCCCCAAAGCTAACTTTGCCTTTGCAGACACAAAGGCGGGTCTGTGTCCCTGCCTTGGCAGGGCTCGCCATGCCCAGCGCTGGCTTTGTGTGCCCCGGGCTCCCGGAGCTGCAGATGGGCTGGGGCGAGTGGCTGCTCAATGCCACCATTGTCTGTGGCTACCCCGCCTCCCTTGGGGGGACGGCAGGGGGTGCTGGCCATGCCCCCCTTGCTGGTCCTCTGGGTCCCCAGCGCCCCCAGGAGCCAGGCACTGCCTGGGGGCACAGAGCTGCTGTGCCGACCCCAGCCCCGCTGCCTGTCTGTCGGCGATGGTGCCTTGCAGGGACCTGTCCCCTGGCTGCCCGCCCCCCGGAGCAGGGAGCAGGATTCATCCCAAAGGCACGTGGTCCTGCTCGGATGGAGTTGCACCAAGCCCAGCCTTTGCCATCTGCACTGCTGCCATGTGGGTGAGAGAAAGGAATGTTGGATATCCCCATTCCAGCAGGGCTTTAGTGCTCCTGCCACGGGGCCGAGGGAGGGACCCCTCGGTGAGTGCGCAGCCCACCAGCTGTAGGGACCAACCCTCTGCACTGTTGCTCCCTGACTCCCTGCCCTCCTCTGCTCTCCCTTTGTCCGCATCTGTCTCAGACTGCAGAAGGAGAAGGTGTAAAAACCAACCTGTGAATAGTGCAGGGACAAGCTGGGAGTGCAGGAGCTGGGACAGGGGCTTGGTGGATGTGGATCCACACGGGGCCTTGCGGGATGTGTGCTGTGTGTTCTCCAAGTGCGAGTATGGACTGCAGCATCCTTCAGGTGAACCTGAAGGAAGAGACAAGCAGGTGTGTGCTCAGGGAGAGCTGGGGAGGAGCGGCCTGCAGACATCGTGGTCTTTGCGGCTGCTGCAAGAAGAGGTGGCACAAAGCAGCACATGGCAGGCGGGCACAGCATGGGCTGTGTCCCTTGCCTGGTTTCTGCCACCTTCCCTCTGTGGATCTGCCTGTGAACACCTTCTCGGGGCTGGGCCTATGCCCAGAGGTTGTAGGAATGGTGGTCAGGGTTGTTTTAATGGCTGAGCAAAGATGAGAGCAGGTTTCTATGGGTCTCTCCATGCCAGGCTCTGGGCAGGAATCTGATCCCTCTCTGTTTCCTTCCTGCATCCTGTCGGGGGGCGGGTCTGGCAGCTGTCGCTAGAGCCCTCTGCCCCCTCTTCCATGCTCCCACAGTGAAATTTCAGGGTGAACTCTTTTCTTGAGAACTGGGAAACTGCAAGCACCGCCCCTGTCTCTGATCCCCTATGCAGTCCCCCCTGCTTCCTGGATGAAGGTGGGAGGAGAGAAAGGTGTAGCAGGAGACTGGAGCTGTTGCAGGGTGGGTCCCCAGGGGGGAAGTGGGTTATGTCCCCATGGTGTATGAGGTGGGGACATGAGAGGGCAGCGAGGCACTGCTGCTCCTATGGCTCTGGCACTTGTGGGAGTGGGATGCACTGCTGGAACCCCTCACCTGTGCTCAACCCTCCACCCTGTCTTGATCCCGCTGCCCTTCTTCCACCCCAGCTCTGTGTGGTCTTCACTCAGCACCAGACTCTTTTGGGTGGCAAAATACCTGTATCGGTCTCATGGAAGTTCCATCTTTTTGAAGAATCACTTCTTGGTTTTCACAAGGGTTGTCTCCTGAGGAGGACAGACCTCGTGCTTTTGGAGCATTGGATACAGCTCCTGCTAAAGGAGTGCCCTGTGGGAGCTGCTGCTGTCCCTTGTGCCAGGTCACCTGCCTGCCCCTTGTGCTGCTGGGCACAGTGATGGATGTTACCACATGGGTGGGCTGAGAGAAGCTTCATGGAGGCTGCTCTTTCTTGGGTGCTATGAAATCTGGTGCTCCTGGGGCTTCTGCTGCAAGCTCCATCCCTGGGCTACAGCTCTGGGGAGAGGGAAAAACGCCTCTGCAGAAGAGGGTGGCTCAGACATCAAAGGCATTGAAGTGGGAGGGACGTAACAAATATAATTGTCATGGGATGCTTTCCTCTCAGTGCTGGGAAAGAGCTGTATGAGATGGAGAGAGATGCTCTGCACAGAATGTGCTCTTTGGTGGTGTCAGAGGCAGCTGAGGTGTCAGAGATGTCGAGATGACAAGGTGCGATTCCCATCTAAGCTCTTGCTGCAGAGGTGCTGGCTCTGGCAGGGAAAGGCAGAGCAGGGTGCTAATCCCTTGGGAATGAACAAGAGGCAGAGCATTAAGGCTCTTTTTCCTGTTTTTTCCCCCTCCCCAGCTCTTGTAGTTCTGACCTAGAAATTCCTTACTACATTTGCTGAGCTGGCTTAGTTAAAAACTTGACTATTTTCTTAGGATTAATTATTCAGAGAGTATGAGGAAGAAGGGTAATGTCTGCTTCTAACACTGTAGGCCAACCTGCTCAAGGTTCCTGGCTTGGGGACAGGTGCTGGTCTGTCCCCAGGTGTCCCCTGGGCATATCTGCTATGCAAGTGCCTGTTGGGGAGCACATCATGATGTAGTTGTGTCTTGCTCTGGTCCTTTTATTTGTTTTCAGTGTTTAAGCAGAAAACCTAATTCTGGTCTTCAATGGCACCATTTCAGCTCGTGCTGCTGTTCCTCCTCCCTGGAGGTCCCTGTGACTGATGTCCCCAAGGCCCTGTCTCAGCCTCCCAGTTTGGGGTGGGCACCTCCACCTTGGCCAGGGCTTTCACAGAGGGCCTTGGCCACAGGGATCTCTGGAGTCCCCTGGAGAGGGGCTGCCAGCAGCAGATCTGCAGAGATCTGGTGGTAGTGCTGGGTTTGGGGGATCCATGTGCCCTGTCTCTGTGGGTGGGATGGTGCTGGTGCTCCCTGCAGCTGTGCCTGCATATCACTTGCCAGTCTATCCAGAGCCACTTTGGAGGGAGCATGCAACAAGCTGCAGTGTGGGTAGTACTTGCTCCTTTAAAGCCAGGTCGCTGTGCTCAGGATCATTCCTCAGATGTGCAGTGACAGCAACTGTTTTTCAGGTTGCAAATAGCTCCATGCCCCGGAGAGTGTACAGAGGAATATATTTCCTTGATCTCCACAGGCTCTTGATGTGCTGATGAAAGCGGGTTCCCTGCTTAATAGCGACGTAAGGGCAGGTTGGCAGTTTCTTTCCTTTCTGTGCTTTTCCCATGGTGTTTTGGGAGGAAGCAGGGTGAAGAGGCTGTCAACAGCCCTTGGACCCATCTGCAGTGCTGGGGATGACTCGGGGGCTCGGTCCTTGGCTGCAGCTGTGGGAAGGTGGAGGAGAGACCCACAGCCCTGCTGGGTTCCCTGCAGCCCTACCAAAAAGTGTCTGGAGAGAACATGACTACAGGAGAGCTTGTGCATGGAGTGATTTTGCTGCTCTCTGTTCCTCTGCACAGGGGCTTTGGCAGGGGGCAGAGATTGTCCTGGACACCATCAAACAGGCACAGCTGTCACAGCTGGAGGAGCCTGGACCACCTAAGGTTCTGTACACCCCCTTTTCAGAAAGCAATACCCAAAACGTCTGTTTCCCTGACCCATGTGAACAGGCAGCTTTACTGGTAGTGACTGCAATGCTTTTTGTTTGTGTTTTGGCAGAATGATTGCAATAAACAGTAAATGATTTATTAATAACCTGCAAATAGCTGCTCACCAGCTGAGCAGTGGGATGTGTTTGCACTCTCTCCTTGGCCGCAGGGAGCTGCCAAGAGCACCAGTGTTCAAAGCCGACACGTGTAGCTGACAAACAGGGGTGTGCAGCTGCTGGGGCTGCTCCGGGGGCTGCAGTCGCTGGGTGCTGAGGCTCTCCCCAAACCCAGCTGCTGTCACGAGGCGCACAGGCAGGACCGTGGCTTTGGGGAGGAGTTTCTCTGCTGGATCCATGCTGGTGCTCGTAGCACAAAAACACGGAGGTGAGGAGCGCTCTGCCTGCAGCAGCCCCCGTGAGCTTTGTGGGTGCTGGGGGACATAGGTAAGGAGCTGCTGTCACCCCGAAGGGCCAGCCCAGGGCCGTGCCCCGCAGCCTGCCCATGCCTCCCGCACCGATGGCAGAAGTTGGCATTTCACCCCGAGTCGTCATCTCAGGCGGTGTGCAGGCATCTGTGTTCCAATTTTTCCAACTTCTCTCCCCGCTGGAGTTCGGAAATCTGTGGGCATCCTTGCTTGGATCAGAGCAACTGAATTGTAGCTATTATTTCCTTCTGTAAGTCCACCTTCAGCTGGGTCCTGCAGGAATTTTTACACAAGCTCCTAAAACATGAGGGGTTTAAAGGGAGTGAGAAAGGGCTGGGAGAGGATGTGAGTGGCTCAGCTTCACCCTGATGTGGGAAGCTGGGAGGATCTGGAGGATGAGGACAGTGGTGGGGAATGAGTGAAGGATGGGCTGTGTTCATGAAACTGAGCCCAGCCCTGCGGCATGCGGAGCAACACCACAGGGTCGTGCTTGGTAGCATGGGACGTTCCCAGAGCCAGGCTGGGACTGTGGAATGGCCTTTCAAGGAGCAAAGCACTACAGCAGTGAAGGTGGGGGGGGCAGTTGCTTCAAGCACCTGTCTCTGGGTGGGTGCAGCATGTGGGAAGCAAACCACACTGGAGATCCGCTGCAGAGGAGCATTATCCACGAGTGTAACCCTCCTCCTCCTCACACTGTGTGCTTCCGAAGGCACCTGCATCTCTGCAGGGGAGCCTGGCACAGCATCCAAGCCAACAGGTTCCCTTGGAAAGGAGTGGGAATTGGCAGCTGCAAGCCCAGAGAGCAGGAAAGAGAGTGAGGTGTGTAGGTGAGTGGACCTGGAAATTCACACTCAGGACCTGGAAATGCTCCCTGCATCTGTGAGCGAGCCCAGGGTGTCAGCTCCGGTTCCCTGAGACAGTTATCTGCAGGTGCCTTGTGCTGGGTGGATGGGTTTGCTCTGCAGAAGGGCTCTGTGGATGCCAGTGGGAGCTCTGCTGTGTGATCTCTTCCCCTGCATCTGCTTCCTCTGGACAAGTCCAGTGTTTCACTGCTCAGGCTCCATTGTGAAGGTGCTGAACACTGAGGGGATGTCGGAGTCCAGTTTAATGCAGTTTGTGCTGCCTAGGAAGTGGCACTTGCTACACCCTCAGTAATGCTGCACTAAACTGGATTATCTCCCCACCATGAGATTGTTTAGCATCTGATGTTCCTGATGCTGTGGCAGCCTGCGCTCCTCTGGTCCCATCAGCTCTGGGCGAGGGAGCCGGGGTTAATTCCTGCCTGCCTGTCAGGACAAGCACCAGCAAGTGCTCTGGATTCCCAAAGTGCCACGGTCTCGAAGGGGATGGCCGTGTCACCCACTCTTCTCTGGGAAGGAAGACCCTGTGAGGTGCTGAAGCTCCCCGCTGCCCCTGGCCTGGGGCTGTTTGCCCTGTTCCTGCAGCCTCGGGAGCCCCTGGATTCCGGCAGGAACCAGTGAGCGATCGCTGCATTCCTTTGCTTTTTCCCTTGGAATCGAGGTCTGTCTCGCTCTCCGCAGGCACGGCAGGGCTGTGTCTGCACATTTGCTTTACTGCTAATGGAGCTGCTGCTTTACCCATTGGTTCCTACATCCAGAAAGGGCTCATGAGAGCGACTGCAGCTTTTCCTTTGCTCCACAGAGCCGCCCGGGTACCCAGATAGCCGCAGCGTTTGCTGGATTTCATCAGATGAGAGGCGCATCTTTCTTAATAGGCTGTGTAATTTTTTCCAAAGGGACCCATTGCATTAAATCTTTAATCCAGCCAGCTGCTAAGGGAGAACAGTCAGGCTCCCTGCCTTTGCTGTGGAGCTCCAGTACAGCCCTAATGTTACCCGAGAGGCTTTCCCCTTCGGAATAGCTGGAGCTGGAGCCTTTGGAAGGGAGCTGGGGTGGCAAAGGGCCTCGTTGCTCCTCTGCTTTCTCCCTGTCCTTTGCTGTAATGCCATATCCATTGTGTGCCAGGGGAGCAGGATCCTCTCTGTGCTGTGTGTACTTGGGTCACATCAGCTGGAACAATGTGAGATAAACTGCGCAGGATTTGGGATGTGCTGTTGCAGGGCTGCTACCAAAACCCCGTTCCAGCAGGTTGCTTCTGCTTGTGATTTCTTTTCTTTCCATCCTCAAAAATCCTTGCTTGCCCCAATTTCTTAAGAGTTTCAGGGTTGCTGACTGTCATTTTTGGTAGCTTTTTTAATAGAATGCCTTTTGGAAATCAGGTGACATTTTGCTGAGCCTGATGCTGCCTGCCCTGCTCCTGGGCAGGGGAGAGAGCGGGCTGTGCTGGCCCAGCTCGCGCTGTCCCATCCTACTTGTGCTGATTTGACTTTTATGTTGCATTTGCTGCATGCTCTGACCTTTTCTTCCTTCCTGTCCCCTGCTTTCTGCCCTCGCAGCCTTCTCTGTGAGGCAGGAGTAATTTGGGAGGAAAGCCTCGTTCATTTTCGTGCTCAGCCACGGGTGCAGCTGTTGACTGTGCTGGCAAGTGCCTTTGATAGACATTTACAGAGACAGTGACCCGTGAAAGAGTAAATCAAAGACTCAAAGCGGGTGCCTGGGAGGCACCTTAATCTGGTGTGTTCCTCTGCATGGAGTGGGCAGGTAACAAAGCCACAGCTGCAAATCAGAGTTCAGCAGGAAATGCAGCTTCCCAAAGAAAAGGGGCCTGAGGATGGCTGTGACACCTTCAGACTTATCATAGAATCATGGAACGTTCTGACTGGGAAAGAACCCATGAGGATCATCCAGTCCAGCCCCTGGCCCTGCACAGACGCCCCAGCAATCCCACCCTGGGCATCCCTGGCAGCGCTGTCCAAACGCCCCTGGAGCTCTGGCAGCCTCGGGGCCGTGCCCATTCCCTGGGGAGCCTGGATATCACTGGTCACCAGAGCTGCGAGGCTGGAGGGAAGGTTATTAAGCTTGGCTTGCACAGCTTGGCTCCTATAGCTGTAGTTCTGCATGAGGCTTTTCTGTGGATGAAAAAGATGCTTTGCATCTTTATTTATTTATTTTTCATTTTCATGTTATCTACTTCTGTTTGCATGTTGGTGCCTTGAAAAAGCCTTAGCTGTGAGTACCCCTCTGTGCTCCCATGGCTGGGTTCTTGGGATGCCAGGACCTAATCCAGAGGAGTCCTGGCCCTTATCCTGCTCCTGGGTTGGACTCACTGCCTACGTCTCGAGGCGATTCAGATGGAATTCAGCCATGGCCAACCTCCCAGGCAGTGCCACCCGGTGTGGTGGATGTGCCCCACGGGTGACACCTGCCTCAGACACCGCCACTCCCGTGCTCTGGGCCGGAGTGTCTGTCTGAGCAGCAGGAACGCTGCTCCGAGTGCCAGAGCTGCCTTTTTATCACTTCATCTTTTTCCTGAGCCCCGTGGGGCTGCTTGTGCTGTTCCAAGAGCGTTCATCCATGAGCGTTCACCGGTCTGGCTGCTCTGCTGGCAGCTCCCACCTCTGCCTGGCTGGGACAATACCAGCCTGCCAGCAGTGACCGTGTGGCCTGTCTGATGTCCTCTGGTACTTGCCACCTTCACTGCTTGTTTGCAGTTTTCCCTGCTCCATGCATGAGATGCAGAACAACCTTTCAAAACACGTTCTCCTGGATGTGTGTGAGGATTTGTCCATAAGGCATATGTGCCCTGCCTGCTCTGCATCCCTGGGGGCTGCACGAGAGATGCCAAGCTGTTTGCACTGGGCAGGACGTGGGTTACGTTGTCCTGCTGACTGTCCCTCCTGCAGGACAAGAGCTGCTTCCCTGGTGCATTATTCCTGCTTTAAGCTGCAGGTGCAGGGTTGGGGAGGTCGGTCCTGCCGAGCAGCGTTCCTGCGTGGTCACCCCATGGGCTCTGAGCAGCACCCTGACACCCATCCAGGCAGGCTGGGGAACCTTTCCCAGCCCTGCTGCGAGCACCAAGCAGAAAATCATCTCCTGACCTCTAGGTCCTACCCATTTGTGGCCAAACCTCTGGCCAGCAAGGAGGCTGAGGGCATGGATTGCCATGTACCCCTGCAGTGCCCGGTCCTGCCATAGCCCCCACAGCAGAGGGGGCCTGGGTTTCACTGCACAGGGAGGCAAAGCTAAGCTTTGTTGGAAAATGAGTGGCTGGAAAGACACAGCCAAGTTGGAACCATTGCCCAGCTGGGCAGAGCCTGGGGATATTAGAGTGAAAAAGTCCCAGGCTGTGTTTGGCAGCCTGAATGCTGCAGGGCAGCACAGGGTGGCCTTGCCCACGGTGGGTGCTTGTTGCCCTCACTCTGTGGCCCTGCTCTGTCCATGCCCTGCAGCAGCTGATGTGAAGGAGCCCCAGGGGTTTGCTGAACATCCCAAAACTGCTGCTTCCTGTGGGGTTGCACAGCTGGCCCCGAGACAAGGGCAGAGCTGTGGTGGGGCCCATGGAGATGAGCCATGTGAGGCTGCACCAGGGAAACCCATCAGCTTCTGCGTTCAACATGTGTCTGCCTGTGTCCAGCTTTTGCTTTTTGTGTGTTGCCGGAGGGCTGCCATGGGCAGATCCAAGTGGTTTGGAACAACTCTGAAGAGAAAGAGGGCTCCAAATTTTGGTGAGGTTGTGACTTCCTTTTCCAGAATTTCTTTTGGGTCCTTTGGCAGTGAGGAGTTTTCCCTGCGTGCCCCAGGCCCCAGCTGACACTTGAGGATGCAGACCAGGGGCTCACAAAGGTGCTGGCTCCTTCCACTGGAGGTGAAGGCTGAGGTGGGTTTGAGGGTCTGACAGTGGATGAGACCGTGCTGTGACAAAAGGGCAGAGAGCTGCTGCCAGCACTGGACAGCATGGGCTAAGATGCAATCTTCCTTTTTTCCTTCATTTTTCTTGTTTTTCCCCTTTTTCTGTTGAGGTGCTACAGCTGGAGAAACCTCTCCTGTGCCCCCAAACCAGGCTGGCACCAGGTGGGGAGCTGTTGGCACCTGGGATAACCATGCAGTAAAATAGAATCCCTGGATGATTTGGGTTGGAGGGAACATTAAAGCCCATCTCATTCCACCCCCTGACACTTTCCACTATCCCAGGCTGCTCCAAGCCCCATCCAACCTGGCCTTGGACACTGCCAGGGATCCAGGGGCAGCCACAGCTGCTCTGGGCACCCTGTGCCGGGGCCTCCCCACCCTCTCAGGGAACAATTCCTTCCCAATATCCCATCCAGCCCTGCCCTCTGGCATTCCCCCTTGTCCGGTCCCTTCAGATCCCTGTCCCAAGTCGCTCTCCAGGGCCCATTTAGGCCCTGGAAGGGGCTCTGAGGTGTCCCTGGAGCCTTCTCCACTCCAGGTGAGCACCCCCAGCTCTCCCAGCCTGGCTCCAGAGCAGAGGGGCTCCAGCCCTGGAAGTGGCCCGAGAGACCTTCCTGAGCCCGGCCTGGGAGGGAAAGCAGCACCCTGAGTTTTGCCTTCGGGCCTGTGGGAGGGGACATATCCCGGTTTGAATCATGGGGGGACTGATTGCACAATGCCGAGCTGCGCCGCTGAGCTCCGCCTGCCCCGCAGCCCGGCCGGGAGCCCGGGGCGATTCCCAGGGCCCGTGGCCGAAGGACTGCTCTCTGCCCCGGTCAGTTCATCTGCCCTGGCTCAGCTTGGGGGCCTGGGACCCGGGGAGGAAGCGGGAAGTGCAGGGTTGTGCTGCTGTCATGATGCTCCCTGTGACTCCGACCCGTGTGTTCTGCAAGCCTCAGGCAATGAGAGACCTGGCCGTGCTGCCCGCGGGGGAAAAGGGCAGACAGGTCGGATGGGGCTCTCCAGCATTTGAGGGGCCACGGCACAGCTGCCAGAGCTGCCTGAGGCGTCCTGCAGAGGCGTCCTGGCTGCTGCGAGCTGCTGGGTGGGACAGCGAAGCCGCACAACCCTGCAGGCACCCTGGTGCTGGTCCCATCTGTGCACTGAGAGATGGGCTGAGGTGTGGTGGTGCCTCTGCTTGTGCTGAGCTAAGGTTCACAGGAATGTGATGAACAAATCTTTGGTGTATTTCAAGCTTTTTTTCTCATTTGGGGATACTAAGGGATGGATTCCTTGGCATTTTAGCTGAAGACAACCTGTGTGTTGGTACTCTGATGAGAGCAGATGTGGGAAGTAGCCTGTTCTGTTCACACTTACGATGCTGATTTTAGGTATTTTACAGGGAGAACCACTGACCTCAGTGCCTTGTGCTCCACCATCTCCTCTCCCATGGCAGCTGGTAACTGATAGAGAAGTTTCAATTTCTAATTTGCTTTCTCTTTTAAGCAAAAGGTGTTTCCCTCCTGTCAGTGGCTGCTGTTTCCTAGCAGTGCCTGTGCAGAGCATGTGCTGTGAGTTATTTTTCTCACCACATTGACATCATGAGGTTGGATGTTTGGGGGGTTTTCTGCTGTGGAACGTGGCTGCGATGCTGGACCTCCTTCCTCCACACTGCAGGCAAGGTGTGCTCTGCTTCCCCTGTGGGCACAGCCGGACAGACTCCAGCAGGGTGTATGTAAAAGGTGCTGCCTTACAGCTGTTGCCCCCCTCTCTCTGGGGAAGGGCACTGAATTATGGTGGGAACCCAGTGGATCCTTGACCCCGACTGTTTGGCAGAAACCCCCTTGGCTAAACCCTCTGGCCAGCAGCACTTAGATGTTGGGGTTTGAGTGTGCTGGATGTGCAGTAGTTATGGTGCCTTTCCTGGCGTGGTCCAGGCTCTGGCAGGATTCTAGGATGCTTTGCAAAGGCTGCAGTGTTGTCTCCCCACAGCTCCTCAGGGCACAGCTTCACATTGCTCATCCCCTGGTGGGTGCTGGGGCAAGGTCCAAAGCCCCCAGCCCTGGAAGGAGCCCCCTCCCTCCCCTGCCCCTGTGTTGGGTTCAGTGCTTGCGTGGCCGTGGGATGAGTCGGCTCACTCTGGTGCTGGGGAGGTGTGGTTGGACTGGGTTGTGTTTTGGTTCACAGCAGATCAGTTGAGCTGACTCATTTCTGCTCCTTTCTGCTGGTGGTGTGAGTTTCACAGCGTGACACAGACCTGTCCCACAGCCAGCTCCCATCAGCCTGCGCAGACACCTCCCTGGGGTTTCCCTTCCCTCTGTCAGCACGGCAGCATCCTTTGAAGCAGCAAGGTAAACGTGGGAATAGAGGTGGGAAGAGCTGATGCTGCAGATGCTGCAGGATGCCAGGGTCTCCCTCCTTCTCTGCCTCCTTTCTCCGCAGCAGCGAACCCTTGGTCTCACCACGCAGGCTGTAGTGTCGGGTTTGAACCACGTGTTTCTGGCTTGAGCATAATGTGAGCATGTGGGGCAGAGCCCTGCAAGCAGTCGGGTTCCTCAGGGCTCACGCTGGAAAACCGGGAGCTTCCTGGGACCCCGGTGTGTGGCTGCCCCATGCACAGCTAATTCCAGGGCCTGTGTGTGTGTCCCTGAGGTGCCAGAGCTCAGGGAGCTGCTGTGAGTGCCCGGAGCAGCTCCGTGACTGGAGCTCTGTCCCTGCTGCCTGCTCGTGGGCACGTGAGCAGGGACAGCAGCAGAGTTCCTCTCAGGTGAGGAGCCTCACTACGCAACTTCTCATTTTGGTGGCACTGACCATCTGGATAATTGTCTTTGTCCTGCCCAAAGGGGCTTCAAATATTTTGCCTATATTGTGAAGGATCGGATGTGATCTGCTTTGTCAGTTGTCTTATTTTCCTGAAATAAGTCAAGGTATTTGTTTTCCCTTAGGTGCTATTTGGGCTCTGTACTCTGGCAGTCCTGGAGGTTTTAATTTTACACAACGAGCGTTTCCCAAGTTTTAGAGGTTTGTTTTGACTTTGTTTTAATTAAATTGCTGTAACCTGGGGGAAATCTTTGGCCTTAATTTAAATGGAAAGCCTTATTCTGAGTAAATCCAACATCCCTGTCTAGCTGGTGATTGTGCTGTTCAGAGTTTTGACAGGAAAAGTTAAAATTTGACTCCAGGCCTTTAAGTCTGCAATCATTGACTGCAACAGGTGGGCCAGCTCAGTGGCGTAAAAGGATTACGTTAATCTATTGTTTGGGAAAGAAGTAAGATTTTAATAGAGTCTGTTTTGATGCAGAAATGGGATAATTACTGGTTGAGAGGTGAAAAGAAAACAGCTGGAAGTAGAAATGGTGCCTGGTGTTGGATCCTGGGCTTGTTGAGGATGTCTGTGCTACTCTGGGCCAGTGCTCCCTGAGGGATGTGGGGAGTAGGGAGGATTCAAATTCCCGTGGGGTCTGAGCACCATCTCCTCCTGGAACAGCCTCTCCACCACACAAACCTCGGCTGCCAGGCTGTGTCTGCTGCCAGTTCACAAAAGTCCAGGTGAGCTTCAGTCGTGAAGCCCTGGGAAGGGGAGGTGCTCAGGACTGTGCCTCCATGTCCATGGGATCAGTGGAAGGACTTCACACAAATCAGAGGGTTTGAGGCCGTGGATGGGTAATTTCCCAGAGAGGCTGTTGCATATTAGGAAGAGATTCTTCTCTGTGAGCTGGGGAGGCCCTGGCACAGGGTGCCCATAGAAGCTGTGGCTGCCCCTGGATCCCTGGAAGTGTCCAAGGCCAGGTTGGACGGGGCTTGGAGCAACCTGGGATAGTGGAAGGTGTCCCTGCCCATGGCAGGGGGTGGGACGAGATGAGATTTAAGATCCCTTCCAACCCAAACCATTTGGTGATTCCACAATTCTATGATTTATCCATAATTCCCTTCCAAGCAGGCCATGCCAAGTGCTGAGAGGGAGCTGGTCAGATGCTCATCCTGCTCATTTGGTGGTCTATGAGGTGATCTCCTCTGCCTGGCTGTTGATGGAATTTGGATCCCTCTCCAGCCTGTGGCCACTGGCGGCACCTCCCTGCCCTGGCGAGCCCCAGGAGGGCACACAGCAGCCGTGGGCAGTGCCCAGCAGTCACAGGTGGTTCAGGAAGCCGTGGGCACAAGGCTGGGGTGAAGGGAGCAGCAGGGGCTCACTGAGCAGCCACCACGGTGTGCACAGGACCAGGAGGAGTGGGGACAGTACAACACAGTGAAAATTGTGTGGCCCGGACAGCTTTGCCCCACGGGCTGGCAGCTGGGCACAACCCCTCCGTCCCTTGTCTGCCTCGTCTTTCTCTGACCACACCACGGCGAGTTCTGGCGCCTTCCGGGAAGCCTTGGGGGTTATGTGCTTGCTAAGGAAACCCTTGTAACAGCCCCCCAGGTCTGACAGGGCTGGTGGGGGACACAATTGTTGGGAGCCAGCCGTGGGACAGGGCTGCTCCTGCTCAGAGCTTTGCTGTCTGTGAGATGCCAGCAGCTGCATTGATCTGGTCCCCTGGCTCTCCCAGCCTGGAGACTGCTTGCTCTACATTGATTATAATTTTTTTTCTGAAGACTGATGAAGTTTGCTGGGCTCTAATTGCATGAATTATTCTCCTTTCCATTTTCTGAAACCCTTGATCATGTTAATGAGTTTTCCAATTTTTGCTTTGGGTTTTGTCAGGGCTGTTTTTTCAGGGAAAAAGAACAACTGGTGTGCAGTGAGCTGGGTCTGTTCCCAGGCTGCTTGAGTATGTGGGGATTACACATGTCCCAGTTTGTCCCACTTGGGCAGGATCTGGGGGTTTTGTCCTTTTTGATTTGAAGGAATCATAGAATTAAATCATAGAATTACAGAATGTCTTGACTTGAATGGGACCCGTGAGGACCATCGAGTCCAACTCCTGGCCCTGCACAGACACCCCAACAATCCCACCCTGTGCATCCCTGAGAGTGTTGTCCAAGTGCTCCTGGAGCTCTGGCAGCCTCGGGGCTGAGATCATTCCCTGGGGATCAAATGAATTTTGGGTGGGTCTCAAGCAGTGTGAGGGCAGAGCCACGTGGCCACTTTTGGGAATGGTTCAGCAGAGGCAGCACCCCTTGCCCATAAGAGAACCCTGCCAGCTCCAAATGTCCTCAAATTATCCTGCCTTTGTTTCTCCTTTGGCTCTGTTTCCTCCCATCACCTTACTGTAGAGTTTTATACTTTCTTCAGTCCTTTTGAACTCAACAAACTATTTTTAGGAGGTATCAACAAATTTTCTCTCTCTTTTTTTTCACTTAGCAAATATCTAAAAGCCTATGTGACTCCTCCGGCTGCCTGTGCTGCTGGCTGCTTTTCCCTGCCCTTATCTCTTCCTTGCAAGCCTGAGCCAGGTTTTTGTGCAGCCATCAGGGAGCAGCACCAGAGACAGCCCCGCTTTGGGAGGTAATTGTCCCTGTGTGCCCATGATTTAACTGCTCAGTGCTGCGAGTGGGGAGAACCTTTTGAAGTGGGATGAAATAACCTGGTAATTTCCATCGATCCGGGGGGTTACAAAGGGAATTGGATTTCAGGAGCATGCACATCCCACGCTGCTCCAAAAAGGGACAGATGCTGATCAGCTGCTGCAGGTGGGTCCCTGGATCAGCACCGGCATCTCTGTGCTGGGGGCCGGAGCTGCCTCTGTGCTGCCACGCTGGATTTGGTGGTGGTTCCACCTCTGCTTCCTGGGTGCTTCTCTGGGGAGGTGAATTTTCATAGAATTATAGGAAGGACCCACGAGGATCACAAGTCCAGCCCCCGGCCCTGCACAAACACCCCAACAACCCCACCCTGGGCATCCCTGGTGTCCAAACGCTCCTGGAGCTCTGGCAGCCTCAGGCCGTGCCCATTCCCTGGGGAGCCTGGGCAGTGCCAGCACCCTCTGGGGGAAGGACCTTTCCCTGATCTCCAGCCTGACCCTGCCCTGGCACAGCTCCAGCAGCTCCCTGGGTCCTGTCCCTGGCACGGGGAGCAGAGATTGGAGCTGCCCCTCGGGAGGAGCTGCAGCCCTGGTGAGCTCTGTGCTCCATCTCCTCTTCTCCAGCTGAACACATCAAGTTCCCTCAGCCTCTCCTCCTACGGCTTCTCCTCCAAACCCTTCCCCATCCTTGTAGTGCAAGGCTCTCCCTACGTGATTCTATGTTATTTCCAAGAAAGAAGGTATTTTAATTTAATTTGAGAATGAGGGTATTTTACCTTAATTTGGGCGGCACATCTGGATTTGCTGCTGGTATTAGAGCAGTTGTGCTAAGTGATACATTGGGTAAATCAGTAAATTGACGTGGTTGGCTCATGGTAGGTACCGGCACGGAAATGTGTGCGTAATGCAATAGAGCTGGCAATTACAGCAAAGTGCCTGCTTAGACTGAAATTATTGAGCCTCTTGCACACTCTGCGCATTATTACAGCTGTGTTGAGATGTAGCACTTCCCAGAGGGCTTCCAACTCTGCCAGCAAGTGTGTGTCGTCCCAAGGCTGTGCTGTTCCCAGGAGCCTCCAGATGTGTTTCTCCAGGGCTCTGGGCACCAGAGAGGACCTGCAGTGCGTTGTGCCACTGTGGGCTTGTGTTTGCACAGAGCATGGGCACATTTAGAATTAAGGTGAAATGCTTTGATGAATTCTGGATGGAATTGTTTAGGTTGGAAAAGTTCTCCAAGATCATTTGAGTCCAACTGTTACCTCAGCCCTGCCAAACCCACTCATGTACCCTCACAGAGAAGAATTCCTTCCCAATATCCCATCCAGCCCTGCCCTCTAGCAGTGGGAAGCCATTCCCTGTGTCCTGTCCCTCCATCCCTTGTCCCCAGTCCCTCTCCAGCTCTCCTGGAGCCCCTTTAGGCCCTGGAAGGGGCTCTGAGCTCTCCCTGGAGCCTTCTCTTCTCCAGGTGAGCACCCCCAGCTCTCCCTGCCTGGCTCCAGAGCAGAGGGGCTCCTTGGAGCATCTCTGTGGCCTCTAGATTTGTTCCGATGTCTCTTGTGCATCTGTTTCTAAATCAGCTCATACTTGCATTCAACATGTTTCTTTGCATGCACATGTTGATAATTGGTTTTGAACATCCCGTGAAATAATGTATTCCAAATTAATTTTTATAGCTATCCCAAAACATTTGATGTTCCTCTGGTACACTGGGTTACCCAGCAGTGAAAAATAGGGCCTCAGTCACTGTGGGTGTATTTAGAATAGGGTGAAAGAAGTTTATTTCCTAAATGCCAAGAATTAGTGCTCAGAATTTTTTAAAAATAGTGATTATCAAAATCCTTCAGTATTGGCTGAAAGATTTGACAGGGAGCTGATGTGTGACATCAGTGGCCAGTTTTCAGCAGTTTGGGAAATTCCCACGGTGCTTTCAGGTGACTTCCCAGCTACCTTGGAGAAGCCGGTCCCTCCCCAGCTGGCACGAAGAGAACGCTCATGAGGAATTCTCTTCCACCTGACCTGAGGACACAGATGTTCTAGGGAGATTCGGAAACTTCCTCTCACCCAGTTTTGGGGATCTCAGCAGGTATTTGTCCCTTGTGGGGAGAGGGACTCTGATGACAGCAGTTGGAAACTGGGTTACCAGGACTCCCACAGTGAAATGAGCCCTCTGCCACAGGACATCCTGGGTTGAGCAGGCAGCAGTGCCTCCTGCTTCAGGCTCTGTTCCTGATGAGCTGCTCAGGCTCCAGCTCCTCCTTTGGCCCATCTGGCAGCCTTTCTAGACAGTTCTGCTGTTGTCACTGCTTAATGTCACACCTCCAGTCTAGGACTCCACTTGTGCATCCTGCTGGGCTCCATCCTCTGCGTGGCTGGAGTTCTGCTCTCCAGGTATCAGCCAGCCTGAGAAAGGGACAAAGGGAAAGGGAGCCTTAAACCCACCAACGTTTTGCTTGTAGAGATGGGGTTGCTGCTCCCACTATGGCTTCAGCCTGTTTTAATTGCTTCCCCCAAGCACTGGGAGGTGGGGTACTGGTGAGCATCCCCGCGCTGGGCTGGGGGAGGGATAAGCTGCTGGAAGCACGGCTGAAGGAGGAGCAGGATGGGCTCTGCATCAGCTGCTGAGTGGCTTTTGGGGATGCAGCTCCCCAGAAGAGCCAGGGCTGGAAAGTGGGTGTGTTTAACTGGTGCTGAGTGGTCTGGGTGTGGAGTGAAACTGGAGCCCTGGAGAAATACAGTCGGGGTCCTCTTGGGCTTTAGGAGTGGACAGAGGAGCTGTCAGCTCAGAACCCCCTTTTCTTCTTTCCCTGCTTCTGCCTGTCATATTTAAGAAGTGTAATTGGAGCAAAAGCTGCTTGAGGAAGCCACAGAGATGTAACCAGATCTGGTTTGCTCACACGGGGCTCAGGAGCACAGGGACTGGGGGCTGCAAGGAGTCTCTGGGAATGGTGCAGGGGCCACCTTCCAGGGCTGGCTGGCTTGTCCCACTGTGCTGGCTGGCCACAGGAGCTGGCAGAGAAGCTTCCCAGTTCACACTTAGGGTGCCTGAGCTGCTGGGACGTAGCTGTGATGACTTCTGCCTGAAAAAGCATTGTGGTTATTTGCAAGCTGGGACCGGTGCTGGTTCCCATATCTGCCATGGCTTCGCTGTGTTTGGAGGGTTCTGAAATGGGGAATGTTGGTCTCTAGGGCCCGAAGCAGTATATACACAGGAGTGTGTGAGGTGACCCAGACAGCCAGGCTGTGTTTGACTTGTAGGTATTTTTCTCCTCGCAAAAGCTGCAGCCAGAGGTGGGAGATGCCTGTGCCAGGGCTGGGTGATGGCTGTGCAGCCGTGCTCAGCACCCCCTAAGTCCCAGCGCCGTGCGGGTTCTGATTCCTGCTTTAACATCTCCTCCACAGCTCCTCTTAAAAATCAGTTTATGTCTCTGCAAATTAAACCACTGTTTCGCTTATGAAGTGTTTCATTCCACTGATAAGTGGAAGTGGGAAGCTGTCGTATCGCTGAGTGCGTGGCTGCAAACCCCAGCACAGCAGATTGTTAATGTGAAATTAGAGAGTTCAGCAATATCTTGGCAGATTGCCTCTGCTGCCTAATAGGAGGCACCGAGCTCCTCTGGGAGCCAGCTGGTGTGACAGCCCTGTCTGAAGGGCTGACCACTCATTCTTTGAGCAAGGAAGGGCCTGAGGGCTGTTCCATGTCCTTGGGGCAAAGGAGACAGCCCTTCCCTTGCCCCAAGCCACCAGCACAACAGCAGAGACTGTAACTCAGAGGAGAGGTGTGGGAGCTTGTGCTGCCTCTGCCCCAGCACTGGTTGTGCTTTCAGCCAGATGGGTCCCAGTCAGCCTGGTCCAGGGTGATGGAGTGCACTGGGGGGGCTGTGGGGCTGTAATCCCCTCTGGAGTATCACTTTTTGGGCACAGATGGAGGTGTTTATGGAGCTGTCTGATCTTTCAGGCACTGGTACCTTCAATGCCACCATGCCCAGCTTATCCAGAGGTTTCATGAAGGTTGCGTTTCCTCCTGTTTGTTTTCCAGGTGCTGGCACTGTTGGGCTCATGGACTAAGCTCCGCAACCCTGTCGGGAGCCTGACTCCGTGCCAAGAGCTGTGGCTCCTCCCTACCCCCACCGGAGGGTGCTGCAGAAATGTGTGGTGTCCCTGGCGGGAGGGGTGGCCCCCACGCAGCTGGAATGCTGCGGAGGTCTGGTTTGCTCCTTGGATTTTGTGTCCACCAGTCTGTCGAATCCTCCTGCTGCTTTTTCTACAGTCTTCCAAACTGCCCTTTTGTCCCCAAATAGTTCTGCTTTGCACATGCCAAAGGAGGATCCCTGGTCGCTGCTCCTCTGCCCTCCCAGCAGGTGGTGGGAGGAAGGGGAGAAGAGAGGGATTCAAATTAACGCCACTCTTCCTCTCCACTCCTCCCGCTGCCCCGTCCAGCCCCCCTCCTGTTGCCTTGGCACAGCTCAGGAGCAGGTAACATCACCGCTGCCAGGTGACCCCGCTGTCCTCCTCACACTCCAAGGTGTGCGTGCCTCAGCCCAGTTTCCTCCAGGAGAGCCGGTGCGGTGCCTTTTTCCACAGCAGGGAAACAAGAGTTTGTCCCCTTCTGCCTCCCCTTCTCTGATCTTCCCCTCGGCTGCTTGCCGCTGCCTCCTGCCAGCCCCCTCTGCTCTCCCCCGGCTCCTCCGCTCTCCTCCGGCTCATCTGACCTCCTTTGACGTGTTGCATTTCACCGTGGTCGGTAACGGGGAGCCGATGGCAGATAAGAGGGGTGACAGTGTTACCGGCTCGCGCTGCACCGCACAGAGCCCGCCGGCGGATGCTCTGCCCTCGCCACAAACCCATCGATTTGGGGAAGCGCCCTGGACCCCTCCCCAGCTGCGGCGGAGCCCCTCGGAGGGAGAAGGTGGGAGCCGGGAGAGGGTGGCTGTGCGGAGCAGTGCGTGAGCAGCCTTATTTCCCCAGCTGCGAGAGGGGAGCAGCCCCCGCTCTCCCTCCGCCGTGCGCCCGGCAGGGAGAAGGTGCCCGGGGGACGGAGTGCCTGCCCGGCGGAGGTGCTGCCAGGGTCCCCCACGGCCGCGGGGCCCCCCCGAGCACCGCCAGCCCCCGGCTTTGTGTGCAGGTCTGCGGCGGCTCGCTGTGTTCNCCGGGTGGCCCTGGGCCGTGCTCCGCGGGGCGCACCCGGCTGCTCAGGCATTTAATTCCAAGGGGAAAGCGGAGCCAGAGGCTCCAGGAAAAGAAAGAAAATAAGGGAAGAGGGAAGCGGAGGTCAGGAAGGGTTTTCGGCAGCGGATGGCCGTCCCTGCTGGCGAGGGGGCTGCTTGCAGGGGACGGCTCTAAGCAGGGAAATAGCAATGAATGCAGGTTGTTTATTTTTTAACATGGCATCCACACCGGAGCGATAAAAGGGTGTGCAGGGAGCTTGGGGCTCTGCCAGCTGAGTTAACACCAGTTTCCCTTGCTGTTTCCTCTCTTGGCATGGCTGGGAGTCGCCGTCAGACACCCCTTCCCCTGGATATGCTACACTGACTTGATCTGGCTTTGCTCCATGGGGCTGGAGCAAGGTTTGGGTGGTTTTTTTCTGAAGCCCTTGTTTTTTCTCCGCCCAGCTGGCGTCAGGCGCCGAGGATGCAGAGACAAGTGCTCCTGACTAGGGGAGGGCTGGCAGGAGGATTTCCCTTCGGGTTCGCAGCATCCCCGTGTCTGCTGTCTGCTGTGGAAAGGCTTTGTGCTGGAGTGTGGGGAGCAGAGCTCACAGGTGACCTCTACCTGGATCAGCCTCTCTTTAAATGCCTGTTCCTCTCCTTGAGCTCAGGTATTTCGTGACAGGCTGGAAAGTCATGGTAGGTAGGTGCTGCTGGCAGCTGAGGGTGCCTTCTGCTTTGGAAAACGGGGAGGGAGGAAAACTGGTGGACTCTGAATAGCCTTGGGAAGAGCAAGCAGGGATCCTCTCCACGCTGTAAGAGCAGACCCTTTGGAAATTCATCTGAGCAGCTGATTTCTTGGGGTTTCTCATCGCCTCTGAGATCAAACCCCATCCCATTCCTCAGCCGAGGGCCATCACAGCCACGCTGGGCCACCTCCTCAGAGGGCAGCTCCTCCACCCGCCCAGTGCCAGTCGCCGTGGGGACTCGCAGACCTGTGCCAGCGCTACCGAGGGACCCTTTCCAGCAAGCACTTCCAATTTCTCCTCTTTCTTCTTCACTCAGCTCTGCAGCATCACATGAAACATGTGCAGCCGCCAGCTGCTCCGAGCTGTGACCTGCGCTTGGCTCAGGGAGACAGGACTTAGCACCCTCCAGATCTGAGGGCTCACTGTGGAGCACGCTGTGGACTGTCCACGTAACTCCTGGCTGAACTCCTCCTGCCCTGTGCTGGGTCTGCCCGGCCCCGCTCCCTCCCGGTGCCGAGGGCTGGTGGAGCGTGGGGCAGCGGGCACGGCCGGGGTGTAGCATGCACGAGGGCGCAGAAGGACACAGGGACACCGGTGGGAGCCATGGCTTCATTTGGGAAGCTGACGGAGTATTTCAGCCTGAGGAAGTCGAGGCCAGAGCTGCGCTCCAGGCGCTGGGGCCGGCGGAGCGGGAGCTGTTGCTGTAGTGTCACGGAGTGCAGGTACGGGGTGGCAGTGACCCGACTGTCCTGGTGCCTCCGTGTGTGCCCAGGGGCTGCGGGATGGGATGTGCAATCCTTGCTGCTTTGCTTTCTGTTCACCTCTCTTGGGGCTGGGAGGGGGCTGGCAGCAAGCCGAGGGCTCTGGAGGCATCCCCCCGTTCCTTTCTGGGGCTCCCACAGAGCTCGTTGCTGCGAGATGTCTCTGGCAGGCTCTGGGACCTGGCGTCTGTCCCCCTGCCCAGGGCACGTCCCAGGTGTTGGTGGCACATCTTGGGTGTCTGCTGGGTGACCACGTGCACCTGCGCCTGCCTTCCTCTGCCTGGTGCTTTCTGCTGTGCCACTGCACTGTCCCCTCATCAGAGGAGCAAGGCCATTGCACCAAAATTGCCCTTCCCTCCACCTGCCCCGTGCAAAGGCCTCTCTGTAGGGGCAGCAAGAAGTGGCTTCTCAGGTGAAGTGGAGTCTGTGTGTATGAGGTGCTGATGGAGCCTCCTGGCACGTAGGAAGGGTCTGGGCAATGGAGAGGGGAGCTCCTCTGGGCAGACAGACACACGGTTCATCGGCAGCTTGTTTGAGGTATGGACTGATGAGGGATCACAGTGGGGATGGGGAGGGTGGCATTTGGCCTGACTGGAAATCCTCTGGGAGTGTGTGAGTGCTCAGAGTTGTGTTGGGGGGGTGCACACATGTAATGTAAATGTAATGTAAACACAGTTACCGCAATTAAGAAAATTGCTCTGTGCCTGGGTGGCTTCTCCTTGGATGTTCCGTGCAGCCTGTAGGGCAGGGCTAGCACTCGGTGCTGCTCTGAGCTCTCCCCCATTTGCGTGGGCTCAGCGTGTCCCCAGATCCCCTGCTGACCTGCACACGGTGCCTCCCTGCTGCTGTGGGGTGTAGGTCTGTGTAGGGACACACGGGGTGAAAAACAGCACCAAGGTGTTCACGTACCTTCCCTGGTTGTTGAGCAGTTTGTACTCTGTAAAGGTTATTAAAATATCCACAGATTCAGATGAAGTCGGAGCCCCTCCTGCTGCTGCCCGTGTTGCCGCTGAGACAGTGAGACGTGCACAGCCGCCGCTGTCTGCCCTCTTCCCTCGGTGGCTGAAGAGGAGTCGCCTCTTCCCTGCTCACTCGTTTCTCCGGAAACATTCCTGGCAGAGCCAGGAGCTTTGTTCTGCTCCGTTTTGGCATTGTGGACAGAAACCCTGGTTTCTGCCCTCACGTTTTTGCTGTCCTGGTGTGGAGCTGGGTGTGAGGAAGGTCTGCTGTCCAGGTGCTGCTGAGCGCAGGACATGCCTGGGGTTTGCTGTGTGCAGCCAAGCGTGTGCCGGTGCCTGGGCCAAGGGAGAGGAGGAGGAGCACCCCCAGGCACAGGGTGCTACGGCCCTGCACCTTGGGGTTTGGGGTGAGTTGGGTGGTTTCCTCTGTAATGGGAGATGTTATGGTGCCTTCCTAGCTCTGGGACAGGAGCCGCAGAAGTGGCATTGCTGGTGTGTAGCTCATGTACCAAATTTTCCAGGGGATGGCTATGGGTGTGGGACTCTGAACAACCTGCTCTGGTGGAAAGCGTCCCTGCCCATGGCAGGGAGTGGAACGGGATGAGCTTTAAGGTCCCTTCCATCCCAAACCATTCTGTGTCCGAGTTGTCCCCTCATGCAGGACTGTGGCTCACTGTGCATCAGATGTGGCCACCAGGGCCACTGCCTGTGAGGGCTCAGCTCCGTGCGGGGCTGGTGGACACCCTTCCCCCAGGCAGAGATCCTGTGTGTGCCCAGGATGCTCTGGTGTGGCCCAGCTCAAGTTGCAGGGACCTATGCTCTCCCTGTTTTGCCCCCTGGGCCATGCAGCTGCTCCAGGGCAGCTCCTCTGGGCTGGATCTGAGTGTGTGGGCAGATTTCCTGGTGTCCCTGACCCCCACAGTGACAGGGCTCAAGTGCACCTGTGGATGGTGCGCATTCCCTTGATTGCCGTGGCTGATTATGAAAGTAAACCTAAGTGTTGACTGAAGTGTGGGATGCTTTGAAATCAGAGTCACTTCTCAGCCCAGCTGCTTGAGTTTCTGCCTGTTCCCCCCTCAATGTCTGTACCTTGAGAAGCCCCAGGAAATCTCCACGGCTGAGATCCAAAAGCCAGCACAATGCAGCTGCTGCAATGTCTGGCCCTGCCCTTGCTCTTGGTGGTGCTTCTTCCAGCTCTGTCGAGCAACTTTCTGCTTTTACTGCATTTCTTCACTCTAAGGTGGGCAATTGAAGCACGGACATAAGATCCTCAGGTCCCACATTTCCATGTGCATGGAGGTACCTGAGGTCCTGCACCCCAGGTTCAGCAGGGTGACGTCTAACAGCCCTCAGCACAGCCCTGCCGTGGTCTTGCTCAGGGCAGCCAGGCTCCCACCACGCTTCCCAAGGCCGGATAATCCCCTGGGACTGCAGGGAACAGACGTAGGCAGGTACTCAGTCGAGAGCATGCACTGACTGGAGTTATTAAATTCTAAATATAGTGGTCCCACGCATTCTCATAGGACCTAACAGAAATCAGCAGGTGTGCAGTTATGGTTTTAAATAATATTCCTGCATTTTTAAACTATGCCTCCAGATAAAGCAACATGAGTGAGCTGGGATGAGTAAGTCTGCAGGGCTTGAGAGTTTGTGGGCTCAGACTTGCGCGCAGAAGTGGAGCCCAGCAGGAAATCATCTCACTGGAGGTGGTTTTGGGCAAAGGCGCTGCTTGCAGGAGCTCTCCAGCCTCTGCCCCCACCTGTGGCACAGAGCGTGTCCTGATCTGTACCTCTGTGTTGTGTCAGCTGGAGGCTCCTCCAGCCCGAGCCCTGCTGCAGGAGGGGCTGTGGCACAGCTGCCTCCTGTTATTAAATTGATCACCTGGACAGCTGGGAGGCCCCAGGTGTGACAAGGTGGGGATCAGGGTGTCCCCTGTGCAGCTGTGCTGGGACAGGGACTGGCAGCGTGAGTGAACACCCCCAATCCCAGCCCAGGGCAGCAGCTGATTTTTTTGCAGCAACTTTTTTCCATTTAGCAGGAGCAGTGATGGATGTACTAAAAACTCCAGCTGACAGGCTCCGGAGCAGGGCTGCTTTGTGAGGGATGAAAGCCTGGAGCATCGCAGGGATATGAGGATTTGTCTGCAGAACTGGGTGCAGGTGCCTGTGGGTGAAGCACAGGAGGGGCTGGGGGTGCTTGCTGAGGTCTGGGGGGCTGTTCTTTGTGGTATCTTTGGTGCCAGCCTCGAGGTGCTTGTGCCCAGCTCTGTGTGTTGGCTGGAAGGGCACAGAGGATCCGCTCTGGGATGGAGGAGAAATGGAAGGGAAAGGCAAGTTAGACTGAGAAGCTCTTCTCTCAGTGAGCTATTAATAAACCGAAAGGTCTGGACAACTGATTTTGGGTTCCCGCAGCTTTTGCAAAGTAGATCAGGACATGGCTGTTGTGTGAGGGCTGCTGTGCTCTCACTGGGCTGAGAGAAGGGCCCGGCTCTGCTGTGAGCGAGCCAGGGAGGCTCCAGGCTGGGCTGGAACTCCCAGGAGCAGGATGGCACTTGCCAGGCTGCTGTGTTCTGCCAGGGCTGCTTAGCAGTGAGCCAGCCTGGCAGAGCACTGGGCTGGGACCCTGGGCCTGCAGTGATTCTGGGAGGACAGGGATCCCCTGCCGGAGTTAACGGGTGTGGGGAAATTTCTCAAGGACAGTCTTGGAGTTGCTGTCAGCATGGGTGCAATGGGGGAAAGCAGAACTGCCTGAGAATGCCAGTGCTGTCACCAGAGAGGTGACCTCCAACAGTAACTAATTCATTTAAAAAATCATTAAAAATCCCAGTTGAAAGTCGTTAAAAATCCAAAGTCCTGTCCGTGGGTGGCTTTTGAGAGAATTTTTTTCATCTAGGCAGGGACTTGTGGACTGATTCAGTGGCTTTCACTGTTGGCCCAGGACTGTTCTGGGATAGATCTGCTCCCTGGCTGCAGGAATGCCTGTTCCCTCCTTGGCAGCTGCACCTCTCCCCTTCTCTGTGGTCCCCAGGGCCCCATATGGTCCCCAGAGAGGGGCTTTGATGAGCTCCTCAGGAGATCACTGCCAAGTTACAGTAAAGAAGATATTAGGGAAGGGGGAATGGAGGGGGAGGGTGGTGCCTGGGATGCAAAGATCCCACATCCTGCTCCTGGGGGGCACCTTCAGCCCTGCAGGCAGCCGAGCTGACAACCCCCAAAAACCTGCGGGGCGAAGACCCTGTGTCCTCAGTGGGCTCCAGGAGGGAGCTTTTCCCTGGCTTGGGGTGACCTGTGGTGAAACCCAGGGGAGCTCAGCGTGGGGAAGGGGGAGGAGAGGAGTTTGGCTGTGCTGGGCCTGCAGGGTGTCAGCTTTAGGGTTCTGCTGCCTTTTTTCTTTCAATAGCCGAGTTGGAAGTTGGTGTTAATTAACAATGAATTAGATTATGTAAGAATTAAATTACATAAAAATTCCAGCTTGCTGGGCCTGTTTTTGCCCATGTCATTAGATAATCTCCAGCTGCAGAAGTGGTGCCAGCGTGATGCTCCATCTTTGCACTCCCGGGGGGCAGAGGTGGGCCCAGGTGTTCCTGTTGCTCCCAGGTTCAGAGCCTGTCCTCGGCCTTGTGGGAAGCTGGACTGAGGAGCTGCTCTTTGCCATGGGGAGCTGTTACCTCCACTCCTTTGGGAGTCTTTTCCACGCTGATATCCTGATCTATGTCCTCGTTGTGCACTTTGATGGGCTTTGAGAGGGGGAGGGGTAGTGGGAAATGTTTTCCTGGCAGGATTGTGCTTAGTTGTTTTTGGGTGCTTAAAAATATCTCCTCAGCTCTGACAGCACGTCTGTGCTCAAGTGCACAGTTGTGATGGGGGACAGGAGGAACTGGCAAGTTTTGGGGCTGGGAAACTGCACTGAAGGAACAGCTCCTGTGTTAGCAGGGGACAGGTAAAGGCACATAAAGATGCCCAAAGGGGCGGCTCTGAGGGGCTCTCCCACATGGCTGAGAGTTTGACTGACTTTTCCTACTTTGTTTTTTGGCACAATTTGAACAAAACCTTTCTGCTTCCAAGTGACACATCCATATGGAAAGATATCTGGATTGTAAAGGAGAAAAGCAGCGAGGAACTTGGAAGTGTTTTGGGTTAAGCGGGAAGTTTCCACCTGGAATTAGTCCATAAGGTGTTTGTGACACTTGTACTCCAAACTCCGCAGCGCTCACGCCTCCCTTGCCTGCTGAGATGCCAGCAGGACAGTGTGTGTGGCTGCATGGATTCACATTTTTTTGCTGCAGCAGATCATTGCATTAACAAATCGATGTCCATTGCTACTGCATGGAAGTGGTCAGTGCTGGTGCTGGAAGTCCTAAATCCAGTGGTAGTGACTCAGCCCATGCCTGCTCCGCAGAGGTGCTGAGCATCCATTAATCCTCTTAACTGGAACAGGCAGCCAAGCCTCGGCACCTTTGCAGCTTGGCTGGGCAAGAACGAGGGAAAGAGCTTCAGGAGCTGGAGCTGGGAACTTCAGCCTCATTCAGCTGGAGGCTGGGAATGTGGTGACAGGTTCTGGGGTGCCGGAGGCTGCTGTGTGTGGAGCTGTCCTCAAGGGCAGCCCGAGTGCTCCTGGGTGAGGCTTGTTTGGAATGATGCTCCAAAGACTGGAGCCCCTCTGCCATGGAGACAGGCAGAGAGAGCTGGAGAAGGGAAGGCTCTGAGGAGACCTTAGAGCCCCTACCAGTGCCTAAAGGGGGATTATAAAAAGAGGGAAAGCGACTTTTTACGTGGGCAGACAGTGACAGGATGTGGGGAATGGTTTTAGACTACAAGAGGGAAGATTTAGATTAGATACTGGGAGGGAATTGTTCCCTGTGAGGGAATTGTGAGGCCCTGGCACAGGGTGCCCAGAGCAGCTGTGGCTGCCCCTGGATCCCTGGAAGTGCCCAAGGCCAGGTTGGACGGGGCTTGGAGCAGCCGGGGACAGTGGAAGGTGTCCCTGCCCATGGCAGGGGGTGGGATGAGATGGGCTTAGGGTGCCTCCCAACCCAAGCCATTCCATGATTCTGGGCTCTTTCCCACCTGC
Source organism: Dryoscopus gambensis (assembly GCA_013389985.1). NCBI lineage: Eukaryota > Metazoa > Chordata > Aves > Passeriformes > Malaconotidae > Dryoscopus > Dryoscopus gambensis. The sequence continues at coordinate 72,555 of WEIT01024167.1, forward strand.
CCTGTGTGGTTGTGCCTGGCGGGGTCACTTGTGCCCTTCGGCTCTCCCTCTGTGCTGGTGGTCTGTGCTGAGCTGCAGGGCTGAGCCTTCCTCCCCTGTCCTCGGTGCCAGCCTTTCCCCAGGCTGCATCCCCGGTGTCTCATGACGATGACAAAGCTGTCAGATGTGAATGACTGTGAGCAGAGTGGCAGTGCCACGGGAGGAAATGACATTTAGCTTTTGTTGCTTGATTGAGCTGCCTGAGTTTTGTATATTAAACCTAAAGAAGCTTTTTGGCTTCCTTCTCCCCGCTGTTTGCAGCACCGTGCCCGGGATCTGTCAGGAAGGGGCTTGGGGAGCAGCACGGAGAAGAAATCTGTCTCCCCATCAAACCTGTCCTTGCAAGGGGCCTCTCCACCTAACCTTGACTTATCCTGGTTCTGCGTGGTTTCTGTGCACTGGGGAACACCTGAGTGCATTCCCAGTTCCAGCCCCCAGTGATGTGGGCACGGCCCCACAGCGCTCCTGGTCTCGCTGGGGGCTGTGGCTCTGTCCCCTCCCGCGCTGTCGGGGTGCAGGGAGAGGTGGTGTGGACAGAGCCAAGGATGCTCTGGGCCTCTGCCTCTTCCTGCTCCTCAAAACCCTGCTCCCATGGCTGTGGGTAGGGGGATGTTTAAGATCTATCCCATAAAGTGCACGTATGTGTGGCCTGGGAGCTGGCCAGGAAAGCATGGTCTGGGTGACAGACTCCAAAAGCACACCTGAGCTCTCAGGGTCATCTCTTTCGGGTTTGGGGCCGTGCTTTAGCTAAAGACAAGGTTTGCACCCGGTGTTCTGCCTTTCTGCCTGGCTTCCAGTCTCCTTTGAAAGCCAATCTTTGGGATGGGAGATGAGCTTGGGAGCTGCATAATTTCTGCACAAGCTGAAGCTCGTCTTTGCCTGGATTAGGCAGAAAAAGATGAATGGGCATCCTTTATTTTGGAGTGGTGGTTGGATGTGGTAGTGGGAGGAAGGGAATGATACTGGTATTAAGGGGAATTACAGACGGAGCGTGACTGCAGGAGCCGGCTCCTCCAGCAGAAAGCCCTGGCCTGTGAGTCACGCTTTGCTCGAAAGGCTGCTGGATTCCCAATTCCCACTGTTTTGGCACTGAGTCACAGCTGGGTGGGGGCGCAGGTAGGAAGCAGAAGCACCAGCAATCCCCACCGGGATTTGTGCACGGAGAGAAGGGAGGAAGTGACTCCAGACAGCGGTGGGAATGTTAACAGCTTCTGAGAGAAGTGCTGGCTGGCACGGGGAAGATTCTGAATGGGGTTGTCCCTGGGTGCCCTCCTCTGCCTCCTCCTGCCTGTGCAGGGCAGTCCCTGGGGGGTGTGGGGACACTGGGCAGCCCCTGGGATGCGTGGGCACATGGGGCAGCTCCTGGGAGGTGTGGGGACATCAGGCAGTCTCTGGCATGCGTGGGGACACGAGGTGGTCCCCGAGATGTGTGGGGACACCTGTGAGCCCCCTGGGGTGCATGGGGACCCTGGGCGGTCCTTGGGGTGTGTGAGGACACCTGGCAGACCCCAGGGTGCAAGGGGACACTGGGCAGCCCAGCTCCTGGCTTGGGTGGCACGGGTGGCTTTGTCACTCTGCTGCAGGTGGCAGTGGGAGTTGAGGGGGCCCTGCCAGGCACAGGGCAGCTGTGGGGGTGCTGCCTGCCCCGTAACACCTGGGAAATGTCCCGCTGCATCGGCAGCACCTGGGGGTGAAGGGAAGGGGCTTGGTGTCCTCGTGTCACATGGAGCTGAGAGGCGCCTGGGGACAGGGGAAGGATGGATGTGTCGGAGCTGTGAGTGCCCTGGAGCAGTGGCAGAGCCCGGGGGCAGGGAGGAGATGCCAATGGGGATTTGGAGGCGTCTGGGCACAGAATATCCTCTCTCCACCCCCCTGGTGCAGGAGCCCGGCACCCTCCTGCAGGGGGGTTCGGGTGGGTTATGTCCTTCAAACAACCCCTTGGTGGGGGAAGAGCCCCCTTAGGAGGAGAGGGCTGCTCCAGGGAGAGCGTCCTGGTGATGCTGTCCTGCAGGAGGTGGGCTGAGCCAGGTCCAGGAGAGCTGGGGAGGAAGGGAGAGGGGATATGTCAACAAAAGAGATTTTCTCTGGACCCAAGAAGAAGCATTTCAGAGAGGAAAGGAAAAAAGGACGCTACTGTTGGGAATATTTCAAATGGAAAAACCAGAATACTTATTTTAATAATTAAAACATCTTTTTCCCCCCACAAAAAGTTGTGTGTTTTTTCCTGTAGGAATAGTTGGAAATTATACAAATTAATGCAAGATATTTTAATTTGCATTTTCGGGTTTTTTGATGGAAAGAATGCAGATGGGAATAAGCATCTCCTCCTGGTTCCCTGGCTGTAGCAGCCACTGGCATGGGGGGAGCGGAGCAGAGCCCCCACCCTCGGCAGCCCCTGGATGTGGGTGCTGCTGCCTGGAGCATCCGCGTGCTTCCACAGGTGTTTGGAAGCCACTGGAGCTGGCGTTTGTTCCTGTTGGCTGCTTGGATGCTCCGGGCCCTCTGCTGCCTGCCCTGTGTGCAGGATTTCTGTGGCTGCCTCTGGTACATCTATTTTTTGGCCGCAAATCCATGTTTGTAGAAAAACTGGAAAGCTCCAGTGCATTTTTCTGTTGCTTTAAAGAACAGATAGATAAAATTTATCACAGAATCCCAGAATGGTCTGGGCTGGAATGGAGCTTTCAGCTCACCTCGTTCCAACCCCTGGGCAGGGACACCTTCCACTATCCCATCTCAGCTGGCCTTGCACACTTCCAGGGATGGGGCAGCCACAGGTTCTTCACTGGGAGAGCTCATTCCAGCTGAGGGTTTTAGAGGATGTTTTTCCTGCAGCAGGGATGTGTTTCCCCTGGCTCTGTCTTCCTCTGTGGGCGCTGAGCTGCAGCTGCTCACGGAAGCACTTGGAAGCACTGAAAAACATGTGCGGATGTGGCACTTGAGGACATGGAAAATGGTGATGGTGCTGGGTTGGTTGTTGGATTTTATAATCTTAGCGGTCTTTTCCAACCTTGATGATTCTGTGACTCTCCAGACAGCCTGGCAGCTGAGGCTGTGCCAGGGCTCCTGCCTGGAAACAGGAAGTTTTTGGGCTCTGCTTCCTTGCACCCCGTGGCCAGCCCCCAGCCCAGCCCCGTGGGTGCGTTCCTGGTGTGCAGCGGGGCCCTGGGGCTGGCTGGCACCCAGGCCTGGTTCTGCCCTGGAGGAATCCCGTCCCTGAGTGCCTGTGCCCGGCTGGGCTTCCTCCGGGCAGTTTTGGGGCTGTTTGCTCCTGTTCTGCCCCTCACAAGACAGATAAAATGCGCTGTCCCAGCCACGAGCAGCTGCTTGGCTGTGCTGCCTTTGCCAGAGCTCTCCCCAGCTCCCCTCGGCCCCTGTTACCCCTGCACTGAAAACCATCTTTTAAAGGAATTTTACTGTGATACACTGGGAGCAGAACCAGTATTTTCTGTTCAATGAGCTTGTCTCTCTGAGCATGGTGGTGACCTGCCTCTTGTGCTTCAGAGGGAAATGAAAACCAGCCCAAGGCTCTGGTTGAAAGGTGGTGCCCAGGAAGGTTTAAAACAACAGCATGCCTATGACTGATTATAAATCTGCTTTTTGACCAAAATATAGATATAAATAATTATCTTTGGCAGGGATTAATAGTCAGAGAGGGATCAGCTCGGCCCCTGTTTGCCTCCAGTGCTGGAAAACTTGGTCATGCTGCGGAAATTACAGAATTTCAAGCAAACCAAGCAGCTCTGCCAGCTGTCTGAAGTGTCTTTCTGTGCTGGAGCACGTCAGCTTCAGGCCTGAAGCATCTCCCCTGTGGTTGTCAGGAGCAGCGGTGTCTTTTCCAAGATGATCTCAGCAGCTTTTTGTCTCCTCTGCCGTGTGACTTGGATTTTGAAGCAACAGGGGAGACCAGTCCTGTGTCATGAGACTGGGAACGGGACCAGGAGCTGGGGAGTTGTGGTGCAGGAGCATCGCGGCTCCAGTCCTGCTCCAGGGATTCTGCTGGGAGTGCAGGGTTGACGGGAGGAGGGCAGGAGTTGGGTGCTGGTGGTGGCTGTGATGCTGGACCCCTTCACACCCTCCCTGGCAGGTGTTTGTAAATGCAAAGGAGGCAGCTACGTTATTTTTCTTGTAAATTAGCCAGCCTTTTCAAATCGGAGCCCGGATGTTTGTCATCCATTACTTGCGCTTCGTTAGCTTTTGTCTCCGAACTGTTTCGGGGGAGACAGGCGGTGCACGAGCGCCGGGAGCCGGGGCACGGGTGGCTGTGTCTGGGGAGCCCGGGGACGGGGAGGTGTTCGCTCTGCCCCGGCCCTGGCAGGTCACCGCAGCGTGGCTCCTGCCGGGGCGGCACCGGGGCTCTGCCGCTTCCAGCCGGGGCTGCCCCTGCCTGCTCCGCTCTGCTCGGGGCCCCTCTCCCTGCCCGCTGCCCAAACACGCTCTGCTGTGTCTCTCCCGCCTCGGGGCTGGCCAGGCACTGCCGCGTCCCTGCGGGTCACATCCTGCTTGGGAGCCGACTTGCAGCTTGCAGGATCTTTAGCTTGGGAGCTTCCTTCTGCATCTCAAACAACCTTCTTTGTAAGCCTCAGACCTCTTCCTTCTGGAGGGGGACCCCTGAGCCTCTTGTGGAGCATCCCAGATGCCTTTGGCCGTGCTCTCTGCTTCATCTGGATGGCATAGCCTGGCTACAAGCGCGGGGACCCTGGGACAGACACCACACTGGTCCCTGAGGATGCAGGTCACGCTCCGGAGCTGCCAGGAGGGAGGACGCTCGTCTGCTCCACTGCTGTGCTGGGATTCATTTCACCTTTGTCTGCCATCTCTCCCCATTTATCAGAGAGACCTCCGTGAGCAGGATAAATGTTCATGTTCCAGGAATGCTCCTGCTTCTTCCCCTGGCCCTGGGGAATTTTTTGTCTTCGGACTTTTTGTTGTGCAGGTGCAGCTGCAGCAGGTGTGGGCTGTGCCAGAGCCTTCCCAAGCGCCTGGTCCCTGCTCTGCCCCTGTTACCGGGCGGGTGATCAGGGCAGCAGATGGGCAGGGAGTGCACAGGGCTCCTCTCACCTGCGGGGTGTGGAGGGGATGGTCTGGTGCACCACAGGGACAGATCATGACAGAAAGAATGACCGCCAGCAAGGACCCTGTGGGGTGCTCCTGGGCTGGGGAGTGGGGGGAGCACCCCCTGCCTGGGGATGTCATTCACTGCCTGCAACAGAGCTGGAGAAAAAGGTTCTTTTAACAAAGCAACCAGCATACTTTTGACTGAATGAATGGCAGTGTCTGGCTCCAATGTATTTCCTTATCCGTTCAACAATTGGATTCCAGTGAATGGTGAAATGGAGGCGTTGCTACAAAACGCAGCCACAGTGCATAGTTTGGGAGTGCTGACGTGAAGGGTTTGTGTTTTTTCCACCTTGTTTCCCTGGGGATGGCTTTGCCCAGCTCGGAGTGCCGGGATGGTGTCGTGGTGCCAGGGGTGAGTAGCAGCAGCAGGTCTTTAGCACTGGGTAAATACGTGGTGGGAGAGAGGCTTGGGGCAGTGGCTGGTGTGACACGGGCTGTCACACGCCCAAGCACTCAGGCCTTTTCAGGCCTCAAAAAGATCTTCTGGCCCTTTTCAGGGCAGTTTGGTACTTGGCTGCCAGCTCCTGGGTGCTGGGAGCAGGGCTGGGCTTTGGGCGCAGGAGGCTCCTAGGGGGAAATGGTGCTGAGTCCTTCTCCTCCACGCAGCTCTGAAATGTTTTCCTGAGGGCTACCCTCAGCACAAGGGGTGTGTGACCTCCTGTCCTGCCCTCCCACACCCCTCTGAATCAAAATGCAGTTTGTAGGGACAGGAGTAATTATTCCCTGGATGCTGGTGGTGCTCAGTTCCGCACTCAGGTGAGAGCCCCACTGCAGAGATGCTCTGCAAGTCGGAGAGGTGGCAGGAGAAGAAGCTTTTTGAAACCAGCTGGTGGAAACCGTGGTATTTACCAGCTCACAGCTGAGCCTGGGAAGGTATTTTTATAGCTTCACACAGTTGGTTTTTTCCTTTTCTGAACTTGCACACTGAATGCTGTTTTGGGTTTTGTTGTGCTTTGAAACTGTCTCACAGTCAAATGAAAGATGCTCTGTTCCAGCTCTCATTTTCCACTCTTCACACACACACCAGCCAGCCAGAAAGGAAGGTGTTTTGTTTGGGCGTTTTTTGAATGCGAAGGGAAGATTTCTCGGTGATTTTCTCTGATTTTGTAATCCACAGGGTCACTGGAAATAGTGCTGGTGACTCAGGGCTTTGCTCACAGCTGGTAAGGTTCGCAGAGCAAACCGGTGTTTTGGACAGGTGAGGGTGCCCTGCGAAGGCTCTGCTCTGCCAAAATCCTTGGGCTTTGGTTTCCAAGGCTACTCTGTGTAGCCTCTCACACTGCTTCCCTAGGCTTCGCCACTGCTGTGTGATCCCCTTAAACTGCATTCCCTGCCCTCCGTGGGGTCCTGCCACTGCTGTGGGTGTTGAACTGCACTGCTGAACCGCAGGGGCTGCTGCCTCGTGCCTCTGTCCAGAAACAGCTTCTGAGGCACAGCAGCCTCCTGTGCTTCCCCTCTCCTCCCGCTGCTGCCTTCTCCTGCAGAGCCCCTTTGCAGAAGCCGGCTGCAGGTAGGTGTTGGCTTGTCTCCTGCTGCTGTCAGGATGGGGGTGGAGAACATCCTGGCTCAGATCTCTGCTCTGCCCCTGGCTCACAGCAGAGCTCACACCCTCTGAGCACCGTGTGCTCCTGGGGTGTCAGAGGCACAGGCGTGCCTTGCCTCAGGCTTTGGGAGCTGGGCTGGCCTGGCTGCAGCCCTGCCTGGTGGGGTATCCCAGCTGCTCCTTGCAGGATGAAGTTCTGTGTGTGCCCTGGGCAGGGCACACAGTGGGGTGAGGCACCGTGGCAGGACGGGATGAATCCTGTGCCGTGGAGCTGAGCACTGTGGGGAAACTTCACAGAATCCCAGGAGGGTTTGGGTTGGAAGGGACCTTAAAGGCTCATCCCCTTCCACCCCTGCCATGGGCAGCGTCAGCTTCCACCATCCCAGGCTGCTCCAAGCGCCATCCAACCTGGCCTTGGAGACTGCCAGGGATCCAGGGGCAGCCACAGCTGCTCTGGCACCCTGTGCCAGCGCCTCAGCAGCCCCCATCCAAGAATTTCTTCTCAATATCCCATCTATCCCTGCCCTCTGCCGGTGGGAAGCCATTCCCCCTTGTCCTGTCACTCCACAGTCCCTCTCCACCTCTCCTGGAGCCCCTTTAGGCCCTGGAAGGGGCTCTGAGGTGTCCCTGGAGCCTTCTCCTCTCCAGGTGAGCACCCCCAGCTCTCCCAGCCTGGCTCCAGAGCAGAGGGGCTCCAGCCCTTGGAGCACCTTTATGGTCTCCCCTGGAGTTTCTCCAGCAATCCCACATCTGAGGCCCCCGACCTGAACGCAGTACTCCTCCTGCCTCGGCTGTTTAACACCCTTGTTTGCCTTTGGGACTGTGAGCCCTTTGGGACCTGTGTTCTCCCCCTGCACTTGTCACCTTACACCCAGCTGCACCTCCACAAGCTGTTCCAGGAAGGGATGGGGGTGTTTTGTTGGTTCGTTTCCATTTTGCAGCCGTTGTTTGTATTGCCTGGAGCTCAGGCTGTGCAGGAGGTGCTCCCCCCTCCCCACGCCCTGATTTGAGAGGGGGTTTGGTGGGTAATGGCTCCTTCTGGCTCGGAGCATCTTGCATTTTCCTGAATCCAGCTGGAACCCTTGCCGAGTTTTTAAGGTCAGGTTGCTAAGTTACACCTCCTTGGAGGAGTGGGCTGGGAAGTGAGTTACAGGCTGGAGCAGCCATGGACTAGGAAGATCTGGGAGCAGTGTCCCTCTGCAATAACTGGGCTCTCCTGGCCCCTATCCCTGCTACTCTCTCAGTCTGTACCACATTCAGCTGTTCTTCCCCAAACCTTCTGCTTTATCAACTTCCTTTGCTCGGTAGGTTTAGGGAATTAACTGGCTGAAGGGGTAGAGCAGCCCTCTCCAGTTACCCGTGGGATGCTGTGTGGTGCTGCAGGAGGAGGAGCAGCCCTTTGTCTTCTCTGTCTAGTTTTGGTTTGAATTTTGGGGCTGTGAGCTCTTTGGGACATGTGTTGTCCCCCTTGGAGCTTGGAAGTGGCCTCACACGTTCCTCACAGGGCATATGGCTGTCACCAAGCCACAGCTCTGGGGCAGGTGGGCGAGGTCTGGAGGAGCTGCTGCCCTGCAGCTCTGCCCCTTTCCCTCCTTAGCCTCCCTCCCCAGATAACCTCCTCCTCTCCTTGCTGTGTTCCACCAGCAGCCTGCCTCTGGGAGGGGGTTAGCACAGCGGGTTTGTGCCAGAGCTGCTGGGACTGGCGGCTGTGGCAGGATGAAGGCTTCCTGATTCCCAGGAATGGGACTTTTCTGGAGGGTCACCATCCTCGGGCATTTCCAGGACATGTGCAGGAGGTTTCTTTGCTTAGTTCCCGGACAAATCACATAAATCAGTGAGGCTTATTGGGGTCCTTTTTGGATTGTGAGGGCAGTGGGTTTACGGTTATTTTCCCCTCCTGCTGCTCTCTCTGATGCTGCTGGGGTTCTGCTGGGGCTGCTGTGGTGACTCCCCCATCCTGCCCTGGGGAGCTGCAGACTCCATGCTCTCAGGGTTGGGCTGGAAGTGCCCTCCGGAGAGCAGCTTCTCCCTCACAGAAAGGAGCTGGGAGGGGAGGCTGGAGGTGTTTGCACTTTGTTCCCGGCTTGCAGGTGGGCTGCAGGAGCTGGCTTTTAATTTGCATTAACCTTTCCTCTCTCCCTCCCTTCCCTTTGAGCCCTTCTCCTCTCTTTCCTGGGGATGGAGAAGGACATCACCGTGGGCAAGGTGCTGGACACAGCTCAGCTTTGGGGATGAGTTCTGCTTCTTTTCTTGCCGCCTTGCTGGGTCAGGGGCTGTGGCCGGGCTGGGGGAGCTGGAGCAGCTTTGCACCCTGTCTGGCACCGCCACTCCCGCCCCACGGCTGTCCCCGGGGCTGGGCCAGGGCCTGGCCCTGCGGATGTTCCCACACTTCCCCATCTGGCTGCGGCCTGGCAGGGATGGAGCTGTCACTGGGCTCCTGCCCGAGCTCTCACACCCGGCCAGGAGGATTTTTCCACCCTTGTCATGACTCGATTATGTGCTCTCCTTCCTACCCAAATGCCGAACGGCAGCTAAATATAGGCTGTAACAGCGTCGATGATGGCTTTTCTAATTGAGCTTTACACTCCATCAGGGATTCTTACTAATGGGATGTGGCATCCTTGATAGCATCCAGCTGGGACGCCTGCTTGGGGAGCAGACGGAGATGCAATATGACTTCCCAGTGCTGTCACGTCCTGCCTGGCAGTGGCTGCTGAGGCCTCTGGAGCTGTGCACACAGCTCTGGTTTGGCTGGGATAGAGTTAATTTTCTTCCCATAGCTGGTCCAGGGCCATGTTTTGGATTTAGGATGAGAACAATGTTGATAACACAGTGGTGGTTTGGTTGTTGCTGGGAAATGCTCTCCCGAAGTCAAGGACTTTTCCATTTCCCATGCTCTGCCAGCCAGGAGGTGACAAGGACTGGGAGGGATCACGGCCAGTACGGCTGATCCAAACTGGCCAGAGGGATATTCCAGACCATGGAACGTCATGCCCACTATGGACACTGTGGGGGGTGGCTGGGAGAGGCTTATTGCTGCTGAGGAACAGGCTGGGCTTTTTGGGTGGTGAGAAACTGTATTGGGCACCACTTGTCTAGCTGGGATTTGATTCCTCTCTCCCTTTTTCTCATCTCCATTTTCATAAAAATAACAACAACAACAACAACAATAATAATGATAGTAATAATAAACACCATCAACAACTGTATTTCAATTATTACCTCAACCCCAGGGTTTTACCTTTTCCCGATTCTCCTCCCCACCCACTGGGGGGTTGGGATGAATGAGGCGCTGTGTGGTACTTATGCGCCAGCTGTGGTTCAACAATGACAAGTGGGATAGTAAATCCATGGAGCTGGATTGTGCTTGGGAATTTGAGTTCAGATTTCAGAGCTAAACAGGTTTCTAGTTGCTTTGCTATTTCTGACAACATAAATCACTGCCTGAAGATATACAGCTTGAAAATTGCTTCTCTAACAGAGTGAATTCTTCTGTTTCTCCCCCCATGTGACTCTTGTGAGTGGCCCTGTGAGCACAAAAGGAACGGGAGCACTAAAATGCTAATGGGGTTCTGCAGGTGATGGAGCTGTACACAGGTATCCTGGGATTTACATGCTCAGAAAAAGGAATGTTTTGAACTCATTTATGCAGCACAGCGATGTGTTAAGCTCTGTCCCTGTTGCCTTGTGCCAGTGAAATATGTTACGATGAGAGGTACAAATGTTCTGCTGGAATAGAAACTGCTTGGGATGCTAATTCTGGCTTTGTATCTCTTGGCACAGCTTGTTTCCATGCTGATCCCACTGAAGCACGGGGTGTGGGCTGGGCAGGATGGTGCTGAGCGCCTGGCACGGCTGTGGCACTGCCGCTCCACGCCTGGGGCACTGCTGTCCCTGCCGCAGCCCCGGAGTGCAGCAGAGCAGCAGCATGTGGGACCTGAGAGAGAGTGTGATTGATTTATACCAATGAACCGCCGGCCTCGTGTCGGAGTGTGCTGCCCACCCCTGCTCGGGGCTGGCAGGGGGTGCCCGGTCCTGCCCTCTGCCCCAGCTGCTCCCCGTGGCCGTGTGCCCCAGGGGCTGGTGTGACTGTCCCTGGGAGGTGGCTGCACGGCACGGTGGCACTGCTCTGGCCCTGTGTCTGCTCTCCTGAGTGACATCAGACTGGCACCACTTGGGAGCCGCTGCCAAGTTCGGAGTGGGAGTGAAGAGCCACGGTGACAAACATCACAGTGACAGGCGGGCACCGAGGGTCAGCAGCTTTGGCATGATAGACTCTGCCTGTGTGACCCTGAGCACTGGAGTGGGAAATAGGGTAAAATTTAGTGGTGGAAGGTGCAGGGAGGCAGAGGGGTTGCCCTGCTGTCTGCACCAGGAGCTCAGGTCTGCATGGTCACAGGAATGGAGCCCCTCTGCTCTGGAGCCAGGCTGGGAGAGCTGGGGGTGCTCATCTGGACAAGAGAAGGCTCCAGGGAGAGTTCAGAGCCCCTTCCAGGGCCTAAAGTGGCTCCAGGAGAGCTGGAGAGGGACTGGGGACAAGGGCTGGAGGGACAGGACACAGGGAATGGCTTCTCACTGCCAGAGGGCAGGGCTGGATGGGATATTGGGAAGGAATTGTTCCCTGGGAGGGAGGGGAGGCCCTGGCACAGGGTGCCCAGAGCAGCTGTGGCTGCCCCTGGATCCCTGGCAGTGTCCAAGGCCAGGCTGGATGGTGCTTGGAGCACCCTGGGCTACTGGGAGGTGTCCCTGCCCATGGCAGGGGGTGGAATGAGATGAGCCTTTAAGGTCCCTTCCAACCCAAACCATCCTGGGATTCTGTGATGCTCCAGGACACTTGATGAGTCCAAGATAGAGGGAGGGCAGTGAGGGGTGTGAAAACATCCATGGGGAAATGAAAGCTAGTTTTGTGAGATGAGACTGAAGGAACCTGCTTTAATCAGCCTTGAAAAATGCAGGCAGAAAGGGGCTGGGACTTCATTATAATGGAAATTAATCATGGGAGCAAACACCATAGAGGGGCGATAATTATTTAAGCTAAAGGTTAATATTGGCACAAGAACAAATGAGCATAAGCAGTGAAGAATTGAATTTTAGATGGAAATTTGAAGGATCTGTACCATTCATGATGAGATTTGCCCATGGCAGGGGCTTGGAATGTGATCTTTAAGGTCCTTTCCAACCCAAAGCATTCTGTGGTTCCATGTTGGACTAGCCCCTTGGGGTGTGCTGGGGAGCTCGTTTGGGCTCTGCTGTGGGTTCTGGGAAACCAGGGGATGAGGGACAGCCTTGGGGTGACCCTCAGCACTGGACACCCCACAACAGTGCTGCTCCTTTTTATCACGTTTTTGGGATCCTTGGAGCATGGCCCAGGCCAGTGACATCCCCGAGGGGGGCACCTGAGGACCATCCCTTGGCTCTGGGCTGGAGCAGGAGGAGGGGGACCTGCTCCCATGCCCCTGCAGGCCTGGGCTGCCTCTGGGCTTTGCAGAGGGGTGGCAGGGAGTGGTGACACTGCCCCGTGGATGTGTGTCCTGGCCACCCCTGCAGATCTGGAGCCCCATCATCAAACTCAGTTGAGTTTTGACCTGACAGAGACCTTGAGTTTATGTTTCTACATGTTCTGTGACACCCTGGGGACCTCTGCTGTCCCTGCTGTGTGAGGCTGGCTTTCTGGAGTCTGGACCTTCCCTAGTACCTGTCCAGTGACCTGTTTTCTACCGCAAATCCCTTCCTGCTGCTGTGGATGATGTTTAATGGGGGTTTCATTGTCTCAAAGGAAATTTTTATCCCTCCAGTCTTGGACTGCCTGGCTTCTTTATTTGGTTAATTCAGATAATTTGGGAGTTTTGAGGTGGGCTGGGGGCTTGAATTCTTTTTGCGCTGGTTGTGCCTTGCAGCTCAAGATGCAAATCCTAATTGCAGTGCCTGGCCAGGGGAGAAGGCTTCTCTGGCACAGCAGCAGCTTTGCTAACAGAGGGTGAAGTGTGGTGCTGAGCCAAGTGTGCCCAGGTGGGCAAGAGGCACCTGGCCTGTACCAGCCATGGTGTGGCAGCAGGGCCAGGGCAGTGACCGTCCCTGTGCTGGCACTGCTGAGGCACCTCTGGTGCTGGAGTCAGTTCTCACAACAGGAAAGACACTGAGGAGCTGGAGCAGGTCCAGGGCAGGGAACAGAGCTGGGAAAGGAGGCTCAGGGGGGCCCTTGTGGCTCTGCACAACTCCCTGACAGGAGGGGGCAGCCGGGGGGATCAGGCTCTGCTCCCAGGGAACAGGGACAGGAGGAGAGGGAACGGCCTCAAGTTGTGCTGTTAGGGGAGGGTTAGATTGGATTTTGGGGAAAATTTCCTCATGGAAAAGGTGTTTGGGTATTGGAACAGGCTGCCCAGGGCAGTGGTGGAGTCACCATTCCTGAAAGTGTTGAAAAGACCCGTGGATGTGGCACGTAGGGACATGGTTTAGTGCTGGAGTAATGGCTGGACTTCCTGATCTTAGAGGGCTTTTGGAACTGGAACAGTTCCATGATTCCCTGAAGGGCGCTGTGCTCAGCCAGGGGCTGTGTGTGTGTCACAGAGGGGTCCTGGCCTGAGGAACCCCTCCCACCTCCTGACAGCCCTGCCCCGTGTTCTGTGCCACCTCCTGCACAGCCCTGCCCCGTGTTCTGTGCCACCTCCTGCACAGCCCTGCCCTGTGTTCTGTGCCACCTCCTGCACAGCCCTGCCCCGTGTTCTGTGCCACCTCCTGCACAGCCCTGCCCCGTGTTCTGTGCCACCTCCTGACAGCCCTGCCCTGTGTTCTGTGCCACCTCCTGACAGCCCTGCCCCGTGTTCTGTCCCTGCAGGTCTCTGGACAGAAAGCTGCAGCGGCCGCTCCTGGGCAAGTCGCGGACGCTGCCCAGCATCCCGCAGTCGCCAGTGCTGAGCCGGCTGCCCCTGCTCGAGCCCGCGGCCTACAGGGACGAGATGCCGGAGCAGAAGCCCTACAAGAAGCACTCGGCCTCTGAGCACCAGAAAGGCTGCACAGTCCCTTCTGCCGGTGAGTGCCGGGGCGAGCACCCACCCTTCTGTGTCTACAGGATCCCAGCAAAGCTTTCCTGCTTCTCCAGGGGCACAAATCCCAGCCTACATGGGGTTTATTCTGTTCTCAAAACAGCCCTTCTTGGGGAACTTTTGGGGGTTTTGCCCCTAGTTGAGTCTTTCTTTGAGCTTGATACTTGAACCTTTCCATCCTTCATATTGTGCTGGTGAGAAAGAAGAGTTGGTTGTTGGAAGCCACCCAGGGTGGGGAGGTGATGCTTGGAGCCTTCTGCCTGTGGGTGCTGGGGTGAGATACCACCCTGGGGCTCCTTGGCCAATGCAACAGGCCCAGGTACCTCTTTTCTATCTCACGAAGCAGCTTCAGGGCACTTGTAGCTGGTCTCCACCAGCAGCAGTGCCAGGAGCATCATCGCTGAGCTCCTTCCCACAGCCCTGGCCTTGGAGATTTGCAAATGCTCCCAGCCTAGCACTGTGTGTTGGCTTTTGGGCCAGCGCTGAGGATTTTTATGGGGTTCCTCTACTCTCATGCTGATCCTGATGAAATACTAATATGGCTGGGCCAGCTGCTCTGAGCAAGTTTATTGGCAAAGCCGCTGATGGCCAAAGCGTTTCAGTGCTTTTGGTGCCAGCAGAATCACGCTGAGACTATAAAAGTGATGGGAAAGGGGATTATTAACACTGAAACAAAGATAAGGCCTGAAAGCCAGGGCTGACAGTCCAGTGCTGAATAAAATCCTTAAAAAACAGCTCCCTTCGAACAGCACCCTTGGATTTTTTTATCTTTATGGTTTTTTGAAGTTATCCTTCTCACAGTCAGATCCCTGTGTTGCCCAGCAGAGCAGCTGTCCAAACCCTGGATTAATTTTGATGCTTTGCAGGCTGCATTTCATTTCCTAGTGCTACAAATTCTCCCAAAAGTTGTGCACAGAGCAGATCTTAGCACATCGCTGAGCCCATCCTGCCACTCTTGTCGGGACAGAGCTCACGGGTGTCCTGCAGCACCCGAGCCACGGCTTCCACGAGTGGGACCTGGGGGTTTTCCTCTAGCTCATCAAATTGTTAGAGTGGGTCTAGGAATGGGAGGAAAGCGGTCGGGAAGCTGTGTAGCCTCCACCACGAAGGACATGGCATCCAGAGCTCCCTTGCACACCCACAGGTCCCCAGCTGGTCTGTTGATGCTTCCAGGGAGCTGTGCTGGAGGTGAAGGGAGGCAGCGGGAGGCTGCTGTAAGACCGTGGGGTGATGTCACAGAGGGAGTCAGACCCACTGCAAACACCTCACCTTCTGCTGCAGACACCTCCTGTCCTGGGAGTGCAGCCAGGCTCGTGCTCCATGGAGCAGCCACGCTGGGGCACACCCCGTGCACAGTGGGAGTCAGGAAAACTCTGAGTGCGCATAAGAAGTGTTTAGGATCTTACTTTACTCATGGCTGGAAGGAGCCAAGGATGCCAAGAGAAGAAGAGTAGGAAAACTCTTGGAGGCTGGAAGGCTCCCTCACAGCCAGAGCAGTGGATGAACGAGTGTGTTGTTTGCTGTCCTGCTTCCCCCAGGTTCTTTTCCTGGCTCAGTTAGGAACTGCTAACTAGGAACTGAAGGCTCTCAGGATGCTGTCCTGGAGGACAAAAGGAAGAGGTGGCACTGCTGGCAGGGTGGGACGTGTGGGCAGCACGGTGGGAGTGGAGCAGCACGTGGTGCTGCAGGTTAATGAGCCCTGGGATGCTGACGAGGAATGCAGGATTCCCATAAGGATTCATGAATAAGAGCTGGGCTGCTGGGTACCTGGAGGGAGAGAAGTTGGAACAGGTTGCCCAGAGCAGCTGTGGCTGCCCCTGGACCCCTGGAAGTGTCCAAGGCCAGGTTGGATGGGGCTTGGAGCAGCCTGGGATAGTGGAAGGTGTCCCTGCCCATGGCAGGGGGTGGAATGAGATGAGCTTTAAGGTCCCTTCCAACCCAAACCATTCCATCATTCTCTGATAAGGTCCTTTCCTTAAAGAAGTGGTGAATTTGCTGTGAGCAGGTACCAGCACTCCCCATTCAAGGTGGGGGAACACATGACCAAAAAAGCTCAGGAGGAGGCTCATGCTCAGGGACATGGCAGGAGCAGGGCTGTCTGTGGGAGGTGTGATGAGCTCATCTTCAGGGAGAGTTCATGGCTCTCTGGGGAGGAGCGGCTCTCTGGCTTGCTGCTGTTTTGGGGGCCATGAGCAGAGGAATCACCAAGCAAGCTGGCAGAATGATTATCTTCAGCATGGATGAGATGTGACATCCTCATCTGACCAGTGACATGTTCCTCAGCCTTTTCCTTTGTGTCCTGTGGTTCCAGTGTGGCAGCACTGGAGGTAGGATGTGCCCTGGCACTTGATGAGAGGTCACAGGAGATTGTCCTGCTGTGGCACCACAGCTCCTCTGCAGGTCCTTGTGAGGACACCAAGGTGCCTGGTGGGGATCTGGGGCCCTGAAGATGGGCAGAAGAGCTGAGCCTGTGGCTGCTGAGCCTCCCAGACCTCTTCTTTCCCTTCAAAGCAACCTTCCATGTCATTCCATGAGCTCAGGAACTGGCTGGGTTGGTCAGCAGGTCTGGGTTTCCTGCTGGTCTGGTGTTGTTTTTCCCTGGCAGGTCACCCATGACAGTGCTGGTGTGGTCAGCTGGGACAGGCTATGAGCTCTTCCTCTCCTTCCTATATCCTTCAACCGCTTGGCTGGACCTGCTCCAGGATTAACCCCAAATCCTTATGGCTACAAGCCTGGAATGTAGAGAGGGGAAGACAAGCACAAATGGGGCTTGATTGAACAGGGACAGCGCCTGCCCTGTCCGAGCCGTTATCCCTTGGGTGTCATGCTGCTCTCTGCCAGGAGATCTCACACGTGCTGGTGGCACAGAGAAATGAGCTGCCTGTCGCTTCTCATCCCTTCTTCCTGATGCCTTAGGCTTTAACTTTTATATTTTTCACATCCTGCACTGCCTGGTGTATAACTCTGAAGTTCCATGTGGCCTGGTAGCTGCTGTTCTCTCGTGCTGGTCAGACACAACAACCCTCGCTAGGTTTGCTCTGCAAGGACACCCAGATTGTGCCAGACCCCAAAATATGTAAACTAAAGCCTCCGAAGAGGAGCGCAAATTTGGGGTAAAGTTTCATCTTTAACTGAGGTTATAATTGGACAATTAACCCTGATATGCAAATGGACCAAACTTATAAAAATGTGAAAAACTCATGACCTGGGGTCCATCTTGGGTGTTGCCTTTTGACTGCCCAGGGTGTACCTTTGAAGGCCTTTCAAATAAATACCTACCTTTATTCCCTTATTCGTGTCTAGTTTCTGGTTTTAGGTGGCCACCCAAGGCATCACTCTCCTGTGAAGATTTAGGAGTGGGACTGTGGAAAAGCTCTCCTTTGCTCTCTTTCCCCTTCCTTCTACAGCAGGCAGGGGCTTCTTCTAAGCCTTTGACCACCTGCAGCCCTCAGCTGCAGCCTGCACAGAAAGTCACTGCATGGTTTACAGGCCTGGTCCCTTGCAGTTCCCTCCTCTGGTACCTGGAAGGGGCAGAGCAGTCTGGAGCACTTCCCTGCCTCCACTCTCCCTTGTCTGTCAGGCAACATGCAGAACTCTTTGGGAACTGGCTCTGTGCCCTGCTGTGGAGCTGGGAAGAAGCTAACTCATAGCATGGTTGGGGTGGGTTTATTGGGAACTGTGCCCATGGGAGGAAAAGAAAGAAGCCAAAAGGAAGCAGCTGGATTTGAGCTTAGACCAGGACCCTGGAATTAATTTTTCTTCTACTTGTAGAGGGTGTACTGGAGAGGCAGTGGGTCTTTGTCCTTGCTGTTCCCTCCATCCTTTGATGTGTGTTCTCCCCTACACTTCAAATTCAGAAAGGAGAAAGGGTTTGCAGGAATTGTTATTGTCAAGCCCAAGGAGATGGTCACCTTCCAGAGGTGCTGATGTTGAGGGCACGGCTCTGAGTGGCAGAGGGGTGAGCAGCTCCAAGACACAAGAGCATGAGGATCGTTGGCCTCCAGTCTGCGGGCTTGCTCCTGTCCCTGGCATTTCCTCTCCAGGCTGGATGAGACCCTGAGCAACCTGATCTAGTGAGTGCCATCTGTGGCAGGGGTTGGAACGAGATGAGCTTTTTGTTCCCTTTCAATGCAAACCAGTCTGTGATTCTCTGACTTCTTGATCTTCCCCTTCTGACTGTTCTGGACTTGATCATTGATTTACTCATTTGGTAGCAATCAGGACAAGCTCCTTCAGCAGGTAGAAAAGCTTTTTGGGGTAGACAAGGTCCAGGCTCCCTCCTGTGGTGGCTCCCTGTGTCCAGGGAGGAAGGACCCAGTTTGGTGAGGATCACCCGTTGGGCAGGGCGGGGAGCAGCTGCCTCTGGTCCAGCTCCTGGCCTGCGCTGGAGAAGGCAGCTCTTGTAGATGAGAGACGAGACCAAAAGCAGCAAAATCCTTGGGGAACTGGGATCAGTGAGACCAGATGTGGCCCAGCTGCTCTGTGGGATTTGAAACCCAACTCCTCATCCTTGAATGAGGTGTCCTGCCCAGAGGGGTGGGTACAGCGGGTGGATCCTTTCCCTCATTCAGCACACGGCCTTGGCCCTCCCTTGCTCAGGGCAGCAGAGCAGTGGGGGCTGTGTCTGGGTGAGCTGTGGGGCTGGGAGGGGACAGTCTTGAGAACACAGGGTGGCACAGGCAGTGGCTGGGCCATCTCAGGTGAGCACGGGGGCGGGTTCCTTCTCCCACATGCGATTTCCCTGCGTGTCCCCTGCATCTCCCATGTCGGTGTTTCCTGCTGCGCTCCCAGAGTGATGCTATCTCACAATGGCAGTCTGGATCTGCCTCCGATTGACGTGTTTGTGCATGGAATAATCACAGCTTTCAAACAGCAGTTCCTGTTTTGCGTGAGGTGACATTTGGAGAGGAGCAGCAGCAGCTTATTAAATTGAAAGTAGGGGAGTAAAAATCTACATGATGCTCGGTGTGCTGTGCTCTGGGTTGCCTCTTTCATGGAAGGGTTTGGGTTTGAGTTGGAAGGGACCTTGAAGATCATCCAGTTCCACCCCCTGCCATGGGCAGGGACACCTCCCCCTGTCCCAGTCTGAACCAAGCCCTGTCCAGCCCAGCCTTGGGCACTGCCAGGGATCCAGGGGCAGCCACAGCTGCTCTGGGCACCCTGTACCAGGGCCTCCCCACCCTCCCAGGGAACAATTCCTTCCCAATATCCCATCTAACCCTGCCCTCTGCCAGTGTGTGTAGGTGGTTCCTCCTCTGGTAGCTTGCAGTCCAGCCTGTGTCTCATCATATTCCATGTAAACCCCACAGCCTTGCTGGGTAAACTGGACTGCACTGTTGAATTGGGACTTAGGGCCATTATCCACTTTAAACCCCAGAAGTGTTTTGCTCCTCAGCCCTGGTGTAGTGGGATCATGGTTGTTCATGCTCGATGGTGCTGGGTTTTTCAGAAATGAGAGGTGAAGGATGTGGCCTTGGTAAGAGGCTGCAAGGGGAGAGCCTCTGAAGGCAGTCCTGTGAGATGCCCTTTTGGGCTAATAATTGAGAATAGGCTTTTATTGATTGATTGTCATGGCTTGAGCAGTGATTTTGGCTGAGGGGAGGAGGCAGGGCAAGCTCCAGATGTAAAGAGGAGATTAGCAATAAAAAGCAGGCGGCCTCCGAGCCAAAGGGAAAAGAGCGGAGCAGGGATATTCTGGAAACATCTCCCGTTGTTTTGTTGTTTCTCCCTTTTGTTACAATGAAATGTGGCCAGTCCTGCCCTGGGATCACCAGCCCTGCACGGTGCCGACTGTCGCAGTGCCAGCGAGGTTTGTCCCCGGGGCTCTCAGCCCTGCACGGCTGCATCCTGTTGCTGCTGGCGACGGGCGGGTGGAGAAGGGAGGTCTGGCTTCTGTCCTTCATGGGGCTGTTGATTTGCTCCTGGCTGTGCCATGAAGGGTTTTGTTTTTTTTTCTCCTGGAGGAGATGGCAGTAAATCCTTTTGTAATTTGTAACACTTGCGAAGCCTCATTTTTCCCATTCACAAAGCAAGACTTCAAGGCCAGGTTGGACAGGGCTTGGAACAACCTGATGAAGTGGAAGGTGTCCCTGCCCACGGCAGGAGGCTGGAACGAGATGAGCTTTAAGCTTCCTTCCAACAAAAAGCATTCCATGATTCTAACTGCATTTGGCTGATTCCTGCCTGGAAGATGGTGGGGGCTGTGGGTACCTGGGGTGGGCAGGGTGGGAGCAGGGGGTTGCCTGGCAGGGGGTACGTGGGGATTTGCAGGAGGGATGTGCCCCCTGAGTTCCCAGCACCTGTACCCCACGGCTGTGAGATGGGCAGGGGGGGTCCTGGATGCCCACTGAACATCCCCAGAGCTGGGCTTGAGGGTTGGGACACGCCTGGGTCATGCTCTGACGGGGAGGCGTCTCCTTCTCCTCCGCAGGGGAGGCCTGGCGGCTGGAAGATGACTGCTCAGAGCCCCCCAGGGCCCCCCAGCTCAGCACGGCGGTGCAGGACGCCCCGTTCAGCTACTTCCGCACCCGCTCCTTCTACATGAGGAAGAGCCTGTCCGTGGACAACCACCTGGGCTCCCTGAGCTACGCCGTGCACCCGGCCGAGAGCAAGGCTGAGCGCGTCAGGACCAAGCTGCGGCGGCAGTTCGTGAGTATCGGGCTCTGGCCCCTGCCTTCACACGCACGCGGCTTCCCGAAAACACTGACATCTTGGAGAGCTATTTTTGTGCCCAACATTAGCAAAACAACAGAAAGAGAGGCTGCTCCGGCGTGGTGGAGCAGATGGCGGCGGCAGCTCGGCTTTGCCCAGCCCGTGACAGAGCCCCTCTCCTGCCCCGCCGGCTCCCGGTGGGTTCCCACTGGCTCAGGGCAGCTGATGCTCAGCCGGGTGAAGTGTGGGACGAGGGCCCGGGCTCTGGGCACTGCTGTCCAGAGCATGGAACAAGGCTGAAAGTAGGAAATGAGTTTTCCTGTCCTCAGCCTCATGTCCGTGAGGAACTGCACCTTCCCAAAAGTTTGCCCGAGGCCAGCAGTGAGGGGCTGGGGCAACAACGAGCCAGCACCGAGTCCCTGGGGCAGCTCAGACCTTCCTGGCTCTGGGGAGCTCTTGGTGGCAGGACAGCAGGGATGTGGCAGGGCTGCACCGCAGCTGTGGGGGCCTCTGATCAATGTTTAATGGGCTCTGCCTCTTCTCTCTCTCAGAGACACCCAACTCCGCGGTTCGGATGTCCTTGCCCGCCTCGTTAGCGGCTCGGGGTTGTAATGAGGGCTCAGGTGTCGCGGTGAGGAGAAGCACTCGGTGTTGATTGGCAGTGGCTGGGAGAGCCGGTACAACGGGAATGGGGCAGGGAACACAGCTCGCCCTGCCCCGGCTGGGCACGGGCACAGGTGCCGGGACCCTGGCACCGCTGCCTTCCTCTGCCCCAGAAGGGCTGCTCCGTCCGGGCTCACACGTGCTGGGCGTTCCTCCTGGATTGCCCGGGCAGTGTCCCAGCTGAGCAGGGTGGGGCTGGGGGCTCACCCTCCCTGCTTGTGCCTGCACTGCTGGGTGCAGCCGCCACGTTTGCCCCAGGAGGACGGCTCCGGCCTCGCAGTGTGCTGGGGGCAGCAGTGGGTGCCGTGGGCGAGTCTGTGGGAGCTGGTCACAGTCCCTGCACTGCCAGTGAACCGTCTCTGTGGCACCTGCTGCCTCGGGCTCGGGAAGCACTTGAAAGCTCAGGGATGGAGATGAGCCCAAGCGGGATGGGGCACCCGATGAACGGCTGAAAGATGTTGGAGGTGTTTAAGATGAGGCGGCCCTGCTGTGGGGTAAGGAATTGTCTGCTTTTTCTGTCTGCCTGGATCTGAGGCTCTGAGCTGTACGCAGGAGGGACAGGAGGGCGCTGAGATGTTGGGGACCGTTGTCTTTCAGGGGTGTTTTTCCAGTATCTCTGTGGGACCTGTTCCAGAGAACAGGAGGCCCCTGCTGCAGTGGAGGTGGGCACAAATGGCATGGAAACATTTGGGTTTTAAGCACAGTGTTCTGGTACCTGCAGAGAACTGGGTTCTGCCCTTCCAGTGGGGCAGCCCCCTGTCCCTCGCTGCTCGGTGCCATGCCAACACCTCTCCATGCTGTCTGTGGCCAGTTTGGTTTGGCCTTTGACTTCCTCAGGTTTTGGGCACCTTGAGCTTTCCGTGGTGTACCCACAGAGCTGACTGTCTGTCAAGGAACAGAGCAGATTTTTTGTGGGGTGTGAGTTTTTGGCTTGCTAAATCATTTCTGGTTTGTTCCAACGGGTAAAAGTTGTTGCTGTAGAGTCAGCCATGGGCTCTGACCTTGTGAGCCCTGCTGAGGAAAGCAGACTCATCCTGCTTGGAAAGGGCTTCCAGAGGGCCCTTCAGCAGAGGCAGAAAGTGTGGAGGAAGGTGACTGGCAGCACTTGGCTGAGGCTTGGGCCGGGACAGGACCAGCATTCCTGACACAGCCCCAGAGCCTGGTTTGTAAGTTCCACGTGCAGATCCTGCCAAGCTGGGGAAGTTATTTCCAAGAACCGTTCTGGGCTCTGTGTCTTCCCAAGGCTGGGTTAGTTACTTTCCATCTCTCTGCTGAAGGTGTTGCAGCTTCCCCTGGACTCGTGCTGTGCCCCGGCCCTGTGTGACACCAGCTCTGCCCAGCCCTGGCTGGGGGGAATCGCTGCCAGGTGGGATCTGCTCTCCTCATGCATGGCTCAGCACGTACAGGAGAGAGCATGATTTGCCTTATCACAGTGGTTCATCTTTCAGGAATGTCCATGTTTGAAGCCAGATTCATTTTTCTGGGCTGTTGCACTTCCCCAGCCTGTAATGTCGGTTTCTGGCTTTGCTCTTTCTGTGCTGACAGCCTGAGCCACCTTTGCTGTGTGATGCAGCTGCTTGGCTTGGTTTTAAATTTCCCTGAGACCAGAATTTTGGGAATTGCTGAGAGAGGGGAGAGGCTCTTGAAGCCTTGGGTGGGCCCCTACCATGGCAGGGTGGATGGTGACAGGCAGAGCTGTTGCCCACGTGCCTCCAGTGCCGTGTGGCCACCTCACATCCACGTGATTAGATGCTGCCCGACGAAGGCTTCGTGCTGGTCATGGGCACCTGAGCTTGTCCAAGGGAGAATTTGCTATAATTTATTTGAGGACACTGGGGTCTGGCTTCCCTGCTCCCCTGGCTGTGACATGCTGGATGCTGCCGAGGCATCCCTCCATGCAGAGGGAGCATCTGCAAACCCTGCCTGGCCCCACTCTCGTGGAGCGGCTGCTCTTGCCGTGCCTGCCAGGGGCCAGCACACCTGCCTTGCTGCCGGAGCTCTGGGGAGGGTGGGATTTCTCCAGCCATGTCGCTGGTGGCATGTGTCTGCTGTGTGATGGATCTGCACGTACAGATTACTGGAATTTGCATAATCTGAATTTTAAATGAATTCCAATTTTTGTGATTGTCAGAACGAGTTTTCTTTCTAATAAGGCTTTCCTTTTAACTCCTCCAAGGCCTGTAGTGCTGTCAGCATTCCTGCCTTGGAGACAGGGGAGCAGCTGATTGCTTTTGACATCTGTCTCTCACTCAGATCCCCTCCTTGTCCCAGTCACTCCAGCTGTGACAGAGACAACGACCATGGCCAGGCTGGGACTGTGCTCTGAGACCTTGGGCATGTTGTTTGGGGTCACTCGGTGATGGCCAAGGGACTGTTTGGGTTTTGTGCCCAGCTGGCTCCTGAGACAGGCAGCAGGAGCAGGGATGGGACCTTCTGCAGTGTCCCTTGCTGGGAGGAGGAAAAGAGAGACGTGGCTGAGTTACAGACTGTGCTGATCTCTTTGTCTTCACAAGAAAACTGGTCATTAAAGGCAGAATTAACCCTGTTAAACTCAGCATTAACCTTATGGAGCGTTGAAAGAGGTCACCAGGGCTGAGTCACTCTCTGTGGTGGCTGCTGGGACAGTGCAGGTTGCAGCAGAGCTCTGAGGGAATTGTGCTCTTCTCTTTTCCCCACGGGAACTGGAAGTTCTCTGTATCTAGGCCAGTTGTTCTGGCATTGCCCACTCACTTTGTGATGTTATGGCACAGATCCTGCTGCCTCTGAAGACGAGGAGCCAGCAGTGCCTGGGGTCCCACATGCTGACCCAGTTGGGTTCGAGGTCTCTACCCTGACCCCTCTGCTGCTCTGAAATGATGTGCTGCTCTCTGAGCATCTCAGAGGAGTCACTTGGTTTGTGCAGTGAAGGTGGAGGAGAGCAGCCCTTGGCATTGCCGTGGCATCCCTGGTGCTGCCCCAGCTGCCCTGACACTTCTGCTCGCTGTAGTTCCTGCATGTTCCAAGTAGGTGACTCAAGGTTGTGTTGCTTTCCTGCCTCTGCACTAATTAGTTTTACTCTGTGCTCTCACGCACTAATTTATTTTTTAATTATTATTATTTGTGTACGGTATTTTTCCAGGCAGTGATTCTGATATGAAGTGTCTGTGCCCTGCAGGAAACACTTAGATTCTGTTTGTCTTGGGAGTTCTACAGATGAGTTGAGCAGAGGAAATCCCTGCCTGACAAAGCGATGATGACAGAGACAAGGTGAATTGGGATAGCAGAGCCTGGCAAGGGAGGCAGTGAGGGGAGGAACTCATTGTGTGGCAGAGACCTGGTGGTCACTGGAGTCACTGACAACACCTGGGCTGGCGCCAGCTGACAGGTACCTGTCCAGGTTTTCCTATTCCAATGAATAATGATGCGCCCAGAAATGCTTCCTGTCCCTGGTGGTCACTGCACTGATGCTGGGGAGTGCAGAAACTGCCTCACCCCAGAGCAGCACCCGTCCATGGGGTGTGATTATCCTGGCTGGGTTTCAGGTGCCAGGTGAGCTGGAGACTAAGTAGGACCTTGGTAGAACCCATCTGTGCATTATCCCAGTGGTTTGGTCTTGTTCCCAAGTGAGCAGGGGCCTCCCAAGTCTGCTGGCTGCAGCCCATTGTCTCCTGTGTGCAGCTGGTGCTGGAGGCTCTGGTGTGATGCTTGTGGTGACAGCGAGGTCATGTCACCCTGCCACGATCCCTCTGGTGCCAGTGAAATCCCACTCTGTCCCTGCTGCTGGTACCTCTCTCCTTGCTGTATTTTATTGGGTTCTGTTCCGACACTGCTACGAACCATGCGCTCCCATACCTGATTTCAGAAAGGATCAGCAAACAGACAGAGGATTCCTGGCTGTGCCTGTAGTTCGGTGTGATAAAAATAAATAAATATATAAAATTGAATCATAGAATCCCAGGATGGTTTGGTTTGGAAGGAGCCCTAAAAACTATCTCATCCCAGCCCCTGTCATAGGTAGGGACACCTTCCACTATCCCAGGTTGCTCCAAGCCCTGTCCAACCTAGCCTTGGACACTGCCAGGGATCCAGGGGCAGCCACAGCTTCTCTGGGTTGGGTAAATGACCATGTGAGAGGCAGGTCAGCTGTGCTTGGTGAGGAGGTGGAGCAGAGCGATGAGAGGCATCCTGGACCTCCACACACACTGCCTGAGCTCCCAGAGCAGAGGGGCAGTGACTGTGGGAGGTAATTGCAAAGGCAGGTGATGTTTGAGCTCTGTATCACTCCTGTGCCCAGCCCCTCCTGCCCTCATTGCTCGCTTGCTGACTGTTGTTCACTGAGTATTTACCAGAAAAACCCAAACCTGATAAGTAAAGTGTTGCTGGAGCCAGAGAGCAACTCATTCCCTGGAGAGCAGTCCCTGGGAGCTGGGAAGAGGCTCCCTGTGAATCACCCCACTTTGCGAATTAGTGTGGGAGTGAACAGGCACAGCAAAGCTTGAAACCGAAACGTACCCGGCTCATTTCTCTGGTGAACGTGGTTTTATTTACAACAGCAGCTTGTGACGCCCCAGCTGGTGCTTTGTGCTGCCTGTAGTAAAGTAGTGATGGCTTGGGAAGAGCACAGCGTGCTGTGGGACTGCTCTCAGCGTTCCCACACAAAGGGAAGTAGAGGAGCAGTTTGTGGGGAATGCTGCAGGCCAGGCTGGTAGAGAGGGGGTTCTGGTGGGGTTGGCGACAGTGTGAGACATCCCACTTTGTCAAAGCCAGGCTGGGACCAGGTGTCTGTGACAAACACTGAACTGGGTGGGTGAGGCCTCTCCTGTTCGCTGTGAGCAAGGTGGGCCCAGTGCTGGGAAGGTTGAGGGCTTAAGAATCTAAAGTTAACACAGAAGATGTGAGATGCTGAGCTTGAAACTGGAAGGGGTTTATTGCTGAGGACCCAACTCTGGGTTTGATTTCAGTGCTGCTGTTGCAGGGTGGGTACTAGTGAGACTGAGGTGTCGTTTCCCAAGAACATGTGCAGGCTGGCTTTGGTCCTAACCTGGGCCTGTCCAAATCTCTTATGCAAACTCCCATGAAATAACCTCTAGATTCAAAATATAACAACCACTGGGAGAAACCACCAGGTTCTCCCTGCAAACCCGCAGTGTTTGCTCCCTCTGCTGGCTTTGCTCTGGGGAGGAGAGCCTGGATCCACCTGCCAAGGGCTGGGAATGCTGCGGAGCATGGGGCTGGCTGCGGAGGTGGTGGAGGGAGCACCCCACAGCCTGGCAGAGAGAAAAGGAGCAGCTTCAACCAGCCCCAGTGACACGTCCTGTGCCCAGGTCGGGGCAATCCCAAGCACAAGCACAAGTTGGGCAGGGAGTGGATCAAGAGAAGTCCTGAGTAGGACTTAGAGGTGTTGATGAGGGTTGGATGTGCCCTGGCCGTGTGTACCCAGAACCCCCCAAAGCCTGGGCTTAGCCCCCAGCGTGGGCAGCAGGGGAGGGGGGATTCTGCCCCTCTGCCCCAGTCAGGTGAGACCCCACCTGCAGAGCTGCCCCAGCCCTGGGGCCAACAGCAGGAGGACGTGGAGCTGCTGGAGCCAGTCCAGAGGAGGCCACGGAGATGCTCCAAGAGCTGGAGCCCCTCTGCTCTGGAGCCAGGCTGGGAGAGCTGGGGGTGCTCACCTGGAGAGGAGAAGGCTCCAGGGACACCTCAGAGCCCCTTCCAGGGCCTAAAGGGGCTCCGGGAGAGCTGGAGAGGGGCTGGGGACAAGAGATGGAGGGACAGGACACAGGGCATGGCTTCCCACTGCCAGAGGGCAGGGCTGGATGGGATATTGGGGAGGAATTGTTCCCTGTGAGGGTGGGGAGGCCCTGGCACAGGGTGCCCAGAGCAGCTGTGGCTGCCCCTGGATCCCTGGCAGTGTCCAAGGCCAGGTTGGACGGGGCTTGGAGCACCCTGGGACAATGGAAGGTGTCCCTGCCCATGGCAGGGGTTGGGATGAGTTTTAACATTCCTTCCAATCCAATCCATTGGATGCTATGAAGTTTCCAGCCTCTGATGTGTTACCGTTTATATTTCTGCACAAGGAACATCAAATGCTCAGCGAGCAGCAGGGCTGAGGAGGAGGAGAGCAGAGTCATTTGCCAACTTCCAATTTTACTCTGCTTCTACAAGTGAGACTCACCAAAAATGTGCACCGTGTCCTTTGCTATGTGAAGTTTCTGTGAAAAAAAGAAAATAACCACAGTGATTTAAAATGTGAGACACTGTTTTGTCAGCTGGAGTATTCCTCCTCCTTGGCAGGACTGGAATCTGATGTGAAACTCAAAAGATTTATTGGGCTGGTGCTGCAGCCCTGTCTGGGCTCTTGGCAATGCAGGGTGGGCTGGCGATGCTCTGGGCTGCACCCAGCAATGGTCCAGCTGCCTGGAAAACCAAACGTGTTTGGATGGCTCCATCCTGCTGCGATGAGGGCTTGTGCTGGCACGACCCAGATCAGTGTCTGGCTGGTGTGAGGGGATGCTTCAGCTTCTCCGCCTGCCTTTGGCTGGTTGTCCCCTCCCAACAGTTGGCTGTGATGGTGACAGTGGCCACATGTCTGCTGCCCAAGCCCTTCCTGGCCTTGACGTCCAGCCAGAGAGGTCCTGGCTGCTGGGGCTGTTCCTGTTAATCCCAAAGTGCTCACTCTGGTGGGTTTTGTCATCCTGATTTCCCTTTCTTCTGGGGTTTGCCAGCAAGAATGGCTTTGTGAGGACAGGTCCCTGGATCTAGCCTGGTCACTGCTCAGACCAGGTGTACTAAATCCCATCCTCTGCTGCCCGTGGGGCCTCTTAGTCCACGCGCAGACCTTCCTTGTGTGTCCCTGGCAGATCTGTTCCTCTGCTCTTCCTCTCGAGCCCATTGCAGTTGTTTCCCAGGTCTCAGAAGGCAAATGTGGCTGTTGTAGTGTGTCCTCTGACAGCTCAGACCCACAGCCTGCAGCTCTTTGGGTCCTGTTGGTGTGAGGGAGGCCGGTGCCCCAAGTTTGTGAGCAAAGGCTGCAATCCCCAAATGCCTTTCCTGAGCAATTGGAGCGTGCCAGCGAAGGAAGTACTTTGACAGCCTGAGCTTTAAATCCTTCAGAGCACTTTCCCTGCAAGGACAGTCCTGCAGGGAGGTGCTTGTGCCTGAATAAGCCCTTTGGGACACAGCTGTGGCTTCCTAGATACTCAAGTGGATTCAGCTGCAGGACTGGGAGCGCTTGAGTGCAGTGGCTGTGTGGAGGTGGCGCTTTGTGTGTGCCGGATGCCATCAGCCGCTGCTGCGGAGCCTCTCCAGGTGCAGCCTGCCTGGGACGAGCCGGATAAATCCCCAGGGGCTGTGAGGCAGTTTTTGCCTTAGGAACCGCGGAGCTGGGAGCCGCTAGCAGCGCTGGAGCGTGGCTGCAGTAGCAGCTGTGTGCTGCGAGAGGTCTCTGCAGCACCGCTCTTCACGCACCCACCCCGAGCTGCTCCAGCTTTCCTTCCTTGCTCTGGGTGGAGTGCTGTGTTTCACCTAGCCCTGCTCTCGCTGCAGAGCTCTGAGTTCTCAGCCTCTGAATCATGGGATTCCAGACTGGTTTAGGTTGGAAGGGACCTTAAAGCCCATCTCATCCCATCCCCTGCCATGGCAGGGACACCTCCCACTGTCCCAGATTGCTCCAAGCCCCATCCAGCCTGGCCTTGGACACTGCCAGGGATCCAGGGGCAGCCACAGCTTCTCTGGGCACCCTGTGCCAGGGCCTGCCCACCCTCCGAGGGAGCAATTCCTTCCCAGTATCCCATCCATCCCTGCCCTCTGGCAGTGGGAGCCATTCCCCCTTATCCTGTCGCTCCAAGTTCTTGTCCCAAGCCCCTCTCCGCTCTCTTGTCCCTCACAATTTCCCCATTCTTTATGCCTGGGAGTCTGCAGGAAGCTCCCAAAGCTCCCCACAGCACTGGGGGGTCGCCATGTCAGCACCCAGTGGTCATATCTGACAGTCCGTCATTAGTGAGCACTCTCAGGACCCTGTGCTCTCGCTGCACATGGAGCCCAGGCTCAGCTCTGCTGCTGCCCACTCTCCAGGGTGACCTGTGATGGGGGTGAATGGTGGGACGTGACACTGGTGCTCCCAGAGCGTGCTTGTCCTGCTGCAGGTCCCAGCACCTCATGCAGGGTTTGCTGCCAGCCGGGTATTGCTGATCTCAGCTGGGGCAGGAGGGACTCTGGGGGGATGTTACAGACCAGAACTCGAAGTGAACACAGCTGTTTGTGGCACACGGACAGCCCCACCTGCCCCTCTGGCCCCGCGGCTCCCGTGGGGCTCACAGTGACAGAGCCGATGCCCAGCAGTTCCCCGGCAGTGGGGTGTGGCAGGACAGTGCCGCCTGCCCCACGGGACACTGGCACATACAGGCAGAGCTGACTGTCCCGCTGGGGTTGCCATGTGTCTCCTTTCCCGCTTCGTTGCACGGTGCCCACCCTGGCACACGGGAGCTCGTGGGCACCACGAGTCTGTCGGGGCACGCACTGGAGCTGGTTCAGCTCCTTGGGGCAGGCTGACAGTGGAAGGTCTGGTGGTGACTGGGGATGGGAGAGCTCTCTGCCATCCCAGGGTCCCTGGCAGGCTCCCCACAGCTTCACGCCCTCTCCAAGAGGCTTGTAGGGAAGCCTGATGCTTCCTGAGGAACACGGCGAGGCCGAGGTTCGGGAAGGAGCTGGCAGCGATCTCAAAGGGGACGTTAAGGTTGGAGGTTATGTGGAGCATTTCCGGTGGGAACAGGCTGATGTCTGGGGTCGGGTGTCACCTCACTTTGACTGCAGCAACAGCCCTGTTGCAGTTGGGAAGGATGGAAAAAGAAAGGATCCTGAAACCTAAGAGCTGTTTTGCTATTTACTTTGGTTCTGGTTTTACTCCAAGAATAGAAACAAAGACGATGGATTTGCATCACCAGGAGCAACTTGAGGAGGGAGGAGGAAGCGATGGGACCTCATTAGTGACAGGAATGTGCTGGCAAGAGGAGGGCCCCGGTGACAGGGAGGCGGTTTGACCTGGGGGTTCCTATTAGCATTTTGTTCATCTGACTTGTGTTTTATTTTTAATGATGAGTTGGTGAGGTTCAGCAACTGAGCCTTATCTCTGTGAGGGAGCACTTGCAGAGGCAGAGGGCGCCCAGGCTGCTGCACAGAGGAAGGTGCCTTAGGACGTGCCCCACTTGCATAATCAGATTTGGATCTCCTGGAAAGAAAAGGAGATTTCTCTCTCTCTGCACTGACTATTTACATGTCACACGTAAAGCTATTTTTCCTCCTTCCTGCTGCTGCAGTTGCATCTCCAGCCTGAGCCCAGTCCCACCAGAGGACTGAGAACAGCCACAGTGGGGTGGTAGAGGGGCTGCTGTGAGACCCTCAGACCCTCACCCTGGGGGAGGGAGGGCTGGGATGGGATGGGATGGGATGGGATGGGATGGGATGGATGCTTTATCTGTGGAGCTCTTGCTGCTCTTTCATGGCAAGGGGAGTGTTTGTTGCCAGTCTGCTGAACCTGTCCTTGCTGAAGCCTCCAGGCAGCCTGGGAGAAGGGGACCTGGCACCCAGGAGCAACTGGCAGGGGAGCAAGAAGGCAGAAAGATGTTTTTGCAGGAGAGAATTGCCCCATTTCTCTGGCTGTAACAGAGGTGACTTTCCTAGGCAGAGAGGAGCTTTTCTGAGATGTGCAGCTATGAGCACGACAATGATCAACTTCTGGATGTCCCTGTTCCCTGACAGCAGAAATGTCCAGCCTTGTGATAAGTTTCAGCACTTCAGGACACTTTGAGGAAAGCAGGATGAAACTGCTGTCCTGGAATGACCTTACATGCTCCCAGTGCCCCTGTGGGCTGGTGAGGTCCTGGAAAGACCCCAGTTTCAACTTGGAGTGTTGGGGTCTTGACGCCCTTGTCCAGGCCCCTGTTAGCTCCCAGGGAGGAGAGGGAGGAAGCTGGTTGCTAGAGCAGATCAGGGATGGAGCTTCATGCCAGGAAGCTCCAAGGGACATTGATAGGTCCCTGCTGGACCTGGGCCCTGGTTCAACCCCTGCTGCCTTCCCCTCTGGCAGTAACTGGGAGGAGGACCCGCACACTGGCCTGGGAGGGAGCTCGTGCCCACTCTGGTTGGGGTTTGTGCTTCTTCCCCTCTGGGGGGGTCATTCCCTTCCAATTATTGGCCTCTGTGTCTTTGTGAGTGGGTTCCTCTTTTCAGCTTGAAGGTCAGCAGCAAACACAGCCCATAGCTCTGCTGACCAGCCGCGATTTGGCCAGGCGATCGTTCACTGTTCCCTGTGGCCACCAGGTACCTCTGGTGACATCTGTGGCACTGGTCTGTGGCAGTGTGTTGTACAGTGGGTGGTAGGATGGAGCACTGGCTGCCCCAGAAGTAGGGAAAATAGAGTCCCAGTGCCTGCTGCTGGCCTGGGAGGGGTTTGTGCTGGCTGCAGCCCTTTGCTTGCTGGGAAAAGGCACCAAGTCCTTTGCGCTGGGATTGAGCCTTGTGATGCTCCAGAGGGAACACACAAAGCACAGTTTCCTGGGACCCTTTCTGTTGTTGAGCCCATGGGGAGGATTTGGGCAGGAAGCAGGAGGTGTGCTGAAGAGTTCCAGTGGGCTTCAGGTGAATCCAGCCCTTCCCCCAGAGCTCGGGCTGGTCTGTGGTTCTGGTGTGCTCTCACCAAGAGCCTCAGGGTCACGTTTTGTTCATCTCACTTGGGGAGAGTGAACAGGCTGCCCAGAGAGAGGGTGGACTCTGCCTCACTGGGAATATTCAAAACCCACCTGGACACAATCCTGTGCTATGTGCTCTGGGGTGACCCAGCTTGAGCAGGGAGGTGTGGGACCAGATGGCCCCTCCTTCCAACCTGAACTATTCTGGAATTCTGTGACAATATTGGTGGTCTGATCCAGCTTTCCCAACCTTTCTGCATCGAACCTGTGAGGAGGCACCTTCTCAGGGAGGTACAGCCCTTCTGCCATCCTTCATCTTCTTCCTGAGATGGCATCGCCACAGAGAGCCTTTGGATGTGATTATGCATTGCCTGGAATATCAGCAAAGCTGCAAGTGGGCAAACTGCAAATCTTCCACTTGAGTGTTCCTGTGAGTGAATTGATAACTGGAGCATCCCTGGACATTGCCTGCTCTAAGTCCTACAGGACATGTGGAGCCGGGGCAGCTGAGCACGGCGTGACCAGAGCTCTGTCAGCTGGGCACGTTCTGCTGCAGGTGTTAAACCAGCCGGACCAACTGGCTTTGATTCCCGACACGTTCAGCTGGTCAGAGTGTTTTCCTTACCTACCCTGGCCGCAGGCATCCACAGATGATGTCACTGAGCTCTGCGGTTGTGGTGTCTGTCCTCCCTCCGGGGGGTGTCTGTCCTCCCTCCGGGGCAGGTGTCTGTCCTCCCTCCGGGGCAGGTGTCTGTCCAGCCAGGGTCCTGCCTCGGGGTGCCCTGTTCTTGCTTACACCGGTGGCCGGGGTCGCTGAACTGCAGCCACCCGTCTGTTTGGGCTGGGTTTCCATGGGAATCCTCGGGAGCTGTGGTGAAATAGATCCGCCCCAGCGCAGCTGCCCGGGGGTTCGGATGGACCTG
The DNA here is from genome assembly GCA_013389985.1 of Dryoscopus gambensis. Taxonomy (NCBI): domain Eukaryota; kingdom Metazoa; phylum Chordata; class Aves; order Passeriformes; family Malaconotidae; genus Dryoscopus; species Dryoscopus gambensis. Next base: position 105,196 of record WEIT01024167.1, read on the forward strand.
TTCATTCTCGGGGAGTTCCTTTCAGCTTTGCCAGGGTGAGCCTGCTCCTATCGGGCCTGCAGCACTCGAGACAGCGACAGGCACGGCTTCCTCGGGGGTCAGGCTCTGTCCTGCACTGTGGGAGCTCTCGTGGGAGCAGCCTGGGGCTCTGCTGGACAGGATGGGCAGTGCTTGGCATGCGAGGTCCCTCTGGTGCTTCTCCATGCCAGCCGCAGCTGGTTTCGGTCTGTTCTCCTTGGTTTCTGTGTGGGGGTCTCACAAAAGCCCAGCTGCCTCCCTTAGGAGAACACTGGGGAAGCCACGAGAGCCACAGGAGCTCCAAGTGTGCTACAGAGTCTTTATCAGAGAAATCAGTGCCCTTGCTGAGGAAAGGCAGGGTTTTCATCCTGGGGAGGAAATAGGTGACAAAGTTACTGTCACAGAGTGGTGGTGGAAAATACCCTGAGTTTGGAGACCTCTTCCAAACAGTGACAAGCTGCCTCTTTTCTGTGCAGGCCTCCTTGGCCACAGAAAGGCATTTAGGTCAGCAGTAAAGGCAAATCTTGGCCCAGGGACATGAAGGGTTTTACTTTGCAGGTTTTTTGCATAGGGTAGACCTTTATTTAGTCTTGGTTTTGTTCAGCAGTTCCCATCACACACAGACTCGCACCCTCACACGCTGGGACGTGTCTCCTTTCTCCAGGACCATCCAATGCCCCCACGGGCATCGCTCCCCCTTCCCAAAAAGTTATTGTTCCTAGAAAACAGAGCAGCTCTGCTGGAATGTTAATTGGGAGAAGTGAATAACCAGGGCTCCCCTCTGCCTAACCTTCCCCAGCCCCCTCTTAACGAGCAAATTGCATTTATTTAGGCATTGAACGTCCTGTCTGTCCTCCCCTGGGCAGACTGAAGTGTCCATTGTGCAGCTCTGCCTTGGGATTTGCTGCCGTTTGTTCAAGGAATGTTTTTTCAAAGAAAGGCAGTTTTTAAGGGGGGGTACAACACCCCTTTCTCTCTTGCTGCAAGGAGAGATGAGTTACGGTGGGCAGAGGTGGGTACAGGAGTGGGTTTGTCATTGGTGCTGTTCCCAGAGTCACCCAGGCTTCATGCATGGGAGGCAATGTGAGTATTTCCCTATCTTTCTTTGTTGAGGCCAGGGAGGAGACAGGGAATGTGAAATCCAGCCCGTGTCTGCAGCGGGAAGCAAATGGATCCTGTGTGGGTGCTCAGGGTGCTGCTCCCTGCCAGCTGTGGGGCCGGGTCCCCATCCTGCCTCCTGCCAGCCCAGCCAGCGTGGCTCTGGAGGGCTGGCACCCAGCCTGGGCCTGTGGGCAGAGCTTTTCCCAGCGAGGATGAGGTTTGGGGCCATCCCTGAAAAGCCACTAACCCATCCCAGGGGACTGTGGGATGTCTGTGTTTGTCAGTGGCGCGTGCAGCCCTGACAGCCTGTCCCAGCCCGGGCTGTGGCTTGTGGCAGAGGTGACAGTTCCCACGGGTGTGCACAGCTGGCTGGGGAGCCCCAGCTGTGGCTGGGCTGGGGGCAGCCCTCCCTCGGCAGAGCTCAGACACCCCGTGGTGGGAAGGCTGCAGGTGAAGTTTGCCTGCAGGCTTGGAGATGTGTTTATCCATGAAAGCATCAATGTTTTTGTTTTCCTGCTCCCTGGGCTTTGGATTCAGTTGGACCATTGGAGGGGTTTTAGAATCACAGAATCCCAGAATGGTTTGGGTTGGAAGGACCCCTAAAGCTCATCCAGTCCCACACCCTTCAAGGGCAGGGACACCTCCCACTAACCCAGGTTGCTCCAAGCCCTGTCCAGCCTGGCCTTGGGCACTGCCAGGGATCCAGGGGCAGCCACAGCTGCTCTGGGCACCCTGTGCCAGGGCCTCCCCACCCTCCCAGGGAACAATTCCTTCCCAAGATCCCATCCAGCCCTGCCCTCTGGCAGTGGGAAGCCATGCCCTGTGTCCTGTCCTGCCAGGCCCTCACCCAAAGCCCTTCTCCAGCCTTCCTGCAGGCCTCTTTAAGTTACTGGAAGGGGCTCTAAGATCTCCTTTTGGTGGTGACTGTAGGGATGTGGATGCCCTTGGATCCCCACCTCATGCTGGTTATGTCACAATTGTCCCAGATGTCACAGCCCAGCTGGGCTTGGGCTCGCGACCCCTCACCACGTGGAGCAAGTGCTTTGCTGAGAAGAAACCCTGAAATTTTAGTTGCACGTGGGATTGGCTGGTGGAGTATCTCTGGTGCTGTTTATTTTGACCCTGAATTTGTCATGCAGGATGTTTGCACGGCAGTTCCAGTCCCACGGCAGGCTCCTGTGGTACCCTGCAGGCCTGGGGCTTGCTGGGAGGGTTATGGCAGAGAGGGGGGTCCTGGCATTGCCATGAAGTGCTTCTGCCCAGAGGACCAAGGCTGATGAGTTGTAGAATCCTGGGGGCTCCAGATTGGCACTGGTGGTAGTGGAGGGGAGAGGTTATTCCTGTCTGAGTCCTTCCATAATAGGGAACTGGCCTTTTTTCTTATGTGCAGTGATTTTTATTGTGTCAGCATTCTGCATTTGGTGTTGTTTGATGGTCCCAGGACTGACCTGGGAACCTGGGAATGTAATGTTTGGAGGGAGCTTTGTCTTGTGGTCCTGTGGTGGAGATGGAGGGGGGAGGCAATGGGGTGTCAGGAGTGGGCTGGCCCTGGAGGTGCTCCCCGGAGCCGGGCTGGGGAGAGCGAGAGCACCAGGAATGGTGCTCTGGGGTTCTCGGGAACCTGAAAGCCTAAATATCCCCAGAGAAAAATCAAATATCCAATATTGTGGGGGAGTCTGCAGAAGGGGATACAGAAAGTTTGTAAGTTCGAGGCCTGAGGTGAACCCCCTGGAACACCTCTCTCCCTCCATGTACAAACCTGTTTGGGGATCGTGGAATGATCAAGACTGGAAAAGCCCTCTAAGATCACTGAGCCCAACCATTAGCCCAGCACCACTGTGTTCACCACTCACCCAGGTCCCCATGTGCCACATCCACAGGTTGTTTAAATTCCCACAGGGATGGGGACTCTACCACTGCCCCAGACAGCCTGAGCCTGTGCTTGACCACTCTTCCATGAAGAAATTATCCTCGATATCCAATCTAAACTTCCCCTGGCTCAGTTTGAGGGTGTTTCCTCTCATCCTGTCCCTGTTCCCTGGGAGCAGAGCTCGACTTCCCCCTGATTGCACCCTCCTGTCAGGGAGTTGTGCAGAGCCAGCAGGTCCCTGGGCAAGAGAAGAGGATGGATCCCTTCCTGGTGAGGGGCAGCTGGGACTCTCCCTTCTGGAGCCTGATGGATGAGGATTCCCTGTCGGGATCCAAGAACTGCACTTTAGCGGGCAGCAAAATGGATTTGATTCTCCCACTGCATGAGAATATGAGCACAGTATGGCTTTGAAGCTTCGTGTGGAGCAGTTTGCTGTGACACAGGATGGTCTGGCTGGGACTGACTGCTGGAGCCGTGCCTTGCACAGGTTTTGGTCTCCCAGGCTGTCAGGACTGTCCGTGTGTCCACCCTGATGTCCCACCCACAGCCCCAGTGCAGCCTGGCAGCCCAAAGGAGAGGCTGGGTGTGCTCTGGGAGGCTCAGAGAACACTTTCTTCCCTGACTGGTTTGGGTATTTTTATTTCTAGAGCTTGCACTTTGGAAGCACATCACCCTCACCCCATCACTTCTAGGCAAGCGATACTCCAGACCAAATGAGTAATTCCACAGAGTGGTTAAAGCAGGTAATTCTGCAGAAATAGCATTGGATTGAAAACTGAGACCTCAGCCCAGATCTCTGACATGATGACCCGCAAGATCTCAGGCCCTTGGAAAGCAAATTCCTCATGGTGTGTGCTGAGTTTTGGCAAGCAGGCGTGGGAGACGGCGAGCAGTGCACAGCTCCCAGCAGCAGGAGAGACGTGGTTTGTGCTGGGCTGGTGCTCAGCCCTGTTTTGTGCTCAGTCCCTGCCCTTTTCAGAGAATCACAGAATATCCTGAGTTGGAAAGGACCCAAAAGGATCACTGAGTCCAACTCCTGGCCCTGCACAGACACCCCAACAATCCCACCCTGGGCATCCCTGTCCAAACGCCCCTGGAGCTCTGGCAGCCTCGGGGCCGTGCCCATTCCCTGGGGAGCCTGGGCAGTGCCCAGCACCCTCTGGGGGAAGAGCCTTTCCCTGATCTCCAGCCTGACCCTGCCCTGACACAGCTCCAGCAATTCCCTGGGTCCTGTCCCTGGCACAGGGAGCAGAAATTGAAGCTGCCCCTCCACTGCCCCTCTGAGGAAGCTGCAGACCTGATGAGATTTCTTCTGCGAAGCAACCCTCTGGAAGCTCTGGATAGCTCCTGCTCCCCAGCTCTCTTCCCCATGTGGCACGCAGTGCTTTGCACTGATGAGTATTGCTGCCTGCCCAGTTGGTCACCAGCTTTGGAGCATCTGAGCATGCAGAAAACACCCGAGAGGCAGCAGAGGCAGGTGTTGGCTGCTTGGGAAGGGTCCTGAGCCTGCTTGGCAGCAGCAGCAGCCCCTGCAGGACCCCTCTTTAGCAGGGTTGGTGTTTGATGTTGCATGTAGCAGCTGCAGTGCTGCCTGGGGACTGGCACCCCCTCCCTTGGGTGCACCCCCTCCGGGAACCCCTGCCCTGTGGTGCCACCCTTGGGCTTCACCGAGGCTGCACAAAGCGAGCAGTTACCACCTTCTGCATGGATCAAACCCCACGTTTTTCCTTCCCAGCTCGAGTGCTGGTGCAGCTCCAGCCCCTCTCTGTCACCCAGCCTCTCCTTCCCTCCAGCCCTCGCCTCTGCCTGCCATCCCTCGCTTCTCCATCTCCTCTCCCCTTTGCTCCCCTCTCGCAGCCGCTGCTTCCCGCTCAGTGCTGGGCCGGCATTGTCAGAGCAGGGAGGAGGCGCAGGCAGCATTCCCATGTCTGGGATCAATGGGAGAGGCACTGTGGCGGCAGGAGGAGGTGGCAGGTCCTGGCTTTACCCATCTCCTCCTTTTTTCAGTGCACAGGAGAGAGAGCAGCAGCCGAACCAGAGCGAATTCTGGGTCTCGGCTGTTGCGTTTGGAGACTCTTCGTTGTTCATGTGTTGCTGATTTNTGAGTTGGAAAGGACCCAAAAGGATCACTGAGTCCAACTCCTGGCCCTGCACAGACACCCCAACAATCCCACCCTGGGCATCCCTGTCCAAACGCCCCTGGAGCTCTGGCAGCCTCGGGGCCGTGCCCATTCCCTGGGGAGCCTGGGCAGTGCCCAGCACCCTCTGGGGGAAGAGCCTTTCCCTGATCTCCAGCCTGACCCTGCCCTGACACAGCTCCAGCAATTCCCTGGGTCCTGTCCCTGGCACAGGGAGCAGAAATTGAAGCTGCCCCTCCACTGCCCCTCTGAGGAAGCTGCAGACCTGATGAGATTTCTTCTGCGAAGCAACCCTCTGGAAGCTCTGGATAGCTCCTGCTCCCCAGCTCTCTTCCCCATGTGGCACGCAGTGCTTTGCACTGATGAGTATTGCTGCCTGCCCAGTTGGTCACCAGCTTTGGAGCATCTGAGCATGCAGAAAACACCCGAGAGGCAGCAGAGGCAGGTGTTGGCTGCTTGGGAAGGGTCCTGAGCCTGCTTGGCAGCAGCAGCAGCCCCTGCAGGACCCCTCTTTAGCAGGGTTGGTGTTTGATGTTGCATGTAGCAGCTGCAGTGCTGCCTGGGGACTGGCACCCCCTCCCTTGGGTGCACCCCCTCCGGGAACCCCTGCCCTGTGGTGCCACCCTTGGGCTTCACCGAGGCTGCACAAAGCGAGCAGTTACCACCTTCTGCATGGATCAAACCCCACGTTTTTCCTTCCCAGCTCGAGTGCTGGTGCAGCTCCAGCCCCTCTCTGTCACCCAGCCTCTCCTTCCCTCCAGCCCTCGCCTCTGCCTGCCATCCCTCGCTTCTCCATCTCCTCTCCCCTTTGCTCCCCTCTCGCAGCCGCTGCTTCCCGCTCAGTGCTGGGCCGGCTTTGTCAGAGCAGGGAGGAGGCGCAGGCAGCATTCCCATGTCTGGGATCAATGGGAGAGGCACTGTGGCGGCAGGAGGAGGTGGCAGGTCCTGGCTTTACCCATCTCCTCCTTTTTTCAGTGCACAGGAGAGAGAGCAGCAGCCGAACCAGAGCGAATTCTGGGTCTCGGCTGTTGCGTTTGGAGACTCTTCGTTGTTCATGTGTTGCTGATTTGTATATTCATGATTAAACCTGCAGCTGTCCAGTGCCAGGAGGATTTGGGATGAATTAGAATGACAAGAGACATGGTCTTCACAAATAAAGTAATCATTTTTCCCTGCACTTCGCATTCATCCTCTTTGAATGGGTCTCTGTGTGACGCAGATTTGCTGCACTTTGATGCCGGGACTGCTGGGAGATGTCTGGATCTTGCAGTGCTCTTTATTCCCGTGGCAGCCGTGGGTGCAGTGACGTGGGAGGAAGGGGCAGTGTGTTAAATGCTCTGATAGTTTCTAATGGTGTCAAATTCTGCCATTTAAATTGGGACTTTCATGCTAGAGAAGAATTGAAAGGGGAAGATGGGCGTGAAAATCGCTGCCGTGGGCCTCCGTTCCTCCTCAGCGTCCCTGTCGGGTGCTTGTTGATCATCCTCCCCCTCCATGGTCCCGCTTCCCCTCCCGCTGGAGCTTAATCCTCTGCCGATGGCATCCCTGTGTTGCCATGGAAATTGCCATCTGGCAGGTCGGGCGCTTCACCTCTGCCTGCTGGAGAGTGGGAGCCGGGGCTGACCCAGTGGGGAGGTGACACGGTTCCTGCTGGACCCATGGTTGGTACTGTGGTGGCTGGAGGTCAGCACGTGCCCTGCAGCAGTGAGGGACTGGGGCATGGGTGGCATCAGCCGTGTTCCCATCTGGCATGTTATTGCTGTGGCTTTGACTTTTTGTTGGTGTCTGAAGTTTAACAGTCAGGAGAAGTGGTGGCCTGTGCTGCTGGTGGCAGTGGGGGAGGTCAGTCACTCCCTGGCCCCTGTTTTCCATGTCCAAGCCATTCTGCTCCCAGGAGTTGTACCCTACGTCCATGCTGCCATTGCCTTAGGGTGAGGTTCTTCCAGTAAATTATACATCCTAAAGTTTCCTGAGGTGACTGCAGCTTCTGGCCCTCACTCTTCTGGAGCCTGAGAGTGTGACATATTTGCTCATTAAAAACTCCCCAGAAGTGTCTGAGACCTCTCTCTTGGGTGCTGAACCGGTTCCTGGTTCCTTCCCGAGGTGGTGATGGGGGCGGCTGCTCCATTTTCCTGGCACGGCATGAAGGGTTTGTGTGGGAGTGGTGGCAGAGGGCAGGTGGAGCTTGGGACGAGCCTGGCCCAGGGCTGTGGGGGTGGTTTAGGAGCCGCGCTCCCAAGGCTGTGGGCTCTGCCTGCCTGGGGAAGCAGAGGAGCGCGGATGCGATGGTGTTGAACGTTCTTCCCAAGCTCCACCAAGGGGCGTTGAAGCTCCAAGAACTCCAGCGTGAGAGGAGGGCTCAGTGGGGACAGAGAGGTTTCTGTGGGTCCCTCTGTAGGGATGGCGGTGTCTGGGAGCTCGTCAGGGTGATCTCTGTGCAGGGGGCTCGTGGGCCTGTCTTGCAGGAGGTTGGTGGTCATGCCCGAAGGCCTGGGCAAGGGCAGCTCTGTCACAGCTGGCACAGACTGTTGCGGCACTGATGGGCGACAGATATGTGGTGCAGCATTGTCTTAGGCACCAGGGCTGGGTGGAAGGAGATCTGCTGGATCATGGTCTTGCTGGTGTCCAAGGCCGGGTTGGACAGGGCTTGGAGCACCCTGGGACAGTGGGAGGTGTCCCTGCCCGTGGCAGGGGTGGAATGAGATGGGCTTTAAGGTCCCTTCCAACCCAAACCATCCTGGGATTCTAAAGTAAAAATGAATAGGGCTGCATGGAAAAGCTGGAAGTCATGTAGTGGGTAGGACAACGTGGAAAGTGCTTTTATTTCTGTGTTTTCTAACTGAAAGCCAAACAGATTACAGTTTTACAGTCATCCACCTGATTTAAATGAATCCATAAAACATCACCATTTCTCGATAAAAAGCTCTTGACAAAGTAGCTGCAAAGCTCCCAGGAACAAAAATACTCTTTGAATGAAATGCAGGGCACACATTTGGGAAGAGTGGGTTGAGTAAGCTTCCAAGCTGTTTTTTCCCCCTTTAAATAGCACATTTGGAAGATAAGAAAGTAGAAGAAACATTATTTAATAGTAGGTCTGTTCCTGGAGGGAAGCACATGGGGCACGTGGGGTGTTTGCTGTGCCTGTGGTGTAGAGTTGGAAGGATGTGTGGTGGGGAGGGCTGGGCAGGGCCGAGATCTTCATCCCCCTTTTTAGGCAGCACATGTGTTGTTGTGAGAGGCTGGCTTGGGAAGCCATAAACAGAGCAAAGTGTGCTTCGTTGCCAACCCAGATGAGATAAAATAGTTTTATAGAGATTTATGAGGATAATAAACTGTGTAGGGAAGTTTATGACATGTCTAGCTGTGATCAGTAAACCTTTAAAGGGTTTATTGGGCAGGGATGTTGTCTGCCATGGACAAGCCTTGTGTGGTGTTGGAACATTTGGAATTGTGTTGTTGGCATAAAATATTTTGATTTAAATAATTTATTTGCCTCTTCCCAGAGCCTCTCCATAAATGAGCCTGGCAGAAACTGTGTGCAGGGGGAGGATGAGTGGTCAGTCACCTCCAAATTTTCATCCAAGCGGGAGATGAAGCTGCGGGAGATCAGCTGCAGGAGCACATCAGCAAGCACCTTGTGCAGGACAAGGTTGTGTCGGCTTCTAGTGCTTAAAACTGGGATACACTGAATTTCTGTCCCTAAGCTATTCATTCAGGGTCTCTGATTGCCTAGCTGAGTATGTATCTCCCTGCAAGTAACCAAATAATATCATAAATGAAGTTCTGCCTGTCCTGGAAAAAAAGGGCGGGAGTGGAAAATGTGGAGGTTGTCAGAGTGCAGGACAGCAGTGCTGTGAGAGGGCTCTGAGCTGAGCATCTCCTGCAATGCCCGGGGAGCTCAGATGTGAGGACAATCTGGGATTCTCCCTGCAGGAACCTGGACCTGCATTGCACAAGAGATCTGAGCATGAAACCACCATCTCTGGCAAATCCGAGATGGCAAATGTGCCTGGCAGTGGGAGAAATCCCGAGTCCCCTTTTACTTTTAGCAGAGTATCCCCTGGGTACTGTGGCTTTGCACAGACTTGGTCTACTAAATGCTCTCTGAAATGCTGAAGTAAAGGCAGCCTGTGTTGGGTTTTAGGCAGGTTGAGGGTAGAAGCAGCTTTACAGTTAAGTTTAGTGACCACAAGAGATGAGAGGTGGCTTTGGAATGGGTCTGTGTCCTGAGTTTGTCCCAGCTCACTCCTTGCTGCCCATCAGAAAAATCCCAGTGGGAACCCCAGGCCCTGCAGCAGCCTGGCCACATCAGCTCTCGCCTTCCTCATCCATGTTCCATATCCAGCAAGCATTAAGTGCCATTAATTGCTTTGATTCTTGCCCACAGCTGGGGGATTGTGTGGGGAATTGTGTTCCTTTCCATCTCTTGCTGTCTGTGTGGAGCAGAAGGGAACTGGGAAGGGAAGGGGCTGCCATGGGAGGGACACAGCTTCCCCTGTCACTGGCTGAGCACCTGAGCAGTTACCCAGTGCAGAGGGGGTGGGTAGGTCACGGGGATGGACTCAGTCTCCAGTTGTGTTCCCCATCCCCAAATGCAGGCATGTGCCCTCCAGGTCTGCCTACACTGTTTCAGCTCCCTTTTCCTTGTGCTTGGTGCCTTAGGAAACCTTTTTCTTCCTCTTCTGGATTCTTTCTGGATTCAAGCAAGGGAAAGCTGGCCCTGATGTCCCCAAACTGGGGCAGTGATTTCACATCACATTGTCATTTCTGCAGGGGGATTTTGCACAGATGGGCCTGTCCCTGTTGCACCCACTGCTCACTCAGGGCACAGGTCCCCACGGGCAGTGATGGCCTGGTTAGTGCTGCCTTCCCATCAGCTGGAGCTTCCCTGCCCTCACACTGTGCTCCTGGTACTTGCTGATCTGTAGCTCTGCAGAGTTCTTGGTGCCTGCTCCAGGCAGGATGCCTGTTCCTGCTTTTCAAGGAGAACAAGGTGTCTTTAAGTTTTCTAAGCACAAAATTGATTTACACGAGGAGTTTTCCCCTGTAGCTCTGGGAGGTGAGCTCCGTTCGTGATCTGCAGGCTGCCTGGAGGTGGAAGCAGAGCTTGCCCGTAGGTTTGGCAGTGCAGGGCACTGGGATGGAGACATCCTCTGAGCCTGGCCAGGGCTGAGGCAGGATGGGCTCACAGGGATGGTCCAGTGTGCAGCTGGGACTCGGGCACTGGCCAAAGGAGACAGAATTATAGAATGGTTTGGGTTGGAAGGGACCTTAAAGCCCATCTCATCCCTCCCCCTGTCACAGGCAGGGACACCTTCCACTGTCCCAGGCTGCTCCAAGCCCCGTCCAACCTGGCCTTGGACACTGCCAGGGATCCAGGGGCAGCCACAGCTGCTCTGGGCACCCTGTGCCAGGGCCTCCCCACCCTCACAGGGAACGATTCCTCCCCAAGATCCCATCCAGGCCTGCCCTCTGGCAGTGGGAGCCATTCCCCCTGATCCTGTCACTATCAGCTTGCATGGAAAGTCTCTTTCCCTCCTTTTTATAACCCCCCTTTAGGTCCTGGAAGGTGCTCTGAGCTCTCCCTGGAGCCTTCTCTTCCCCAGGTGAGCACCCCCAGCTCTCCCAGCCTGGCTCCAGAGCAGAGGGGCTCCAGCCCTTGGAGCATCTCCGTGGGCTCCTCTGGACTCGCTCTAACAAGTCCCATACACAGGCACTGAAGGATCTGGCAGGAAAGGCTGTGGGACTAGAAGGCCTGATTCTCACTTTAAACCCTTTCCTTTCCTTTCCTTTCCTTTCCTTTCCTTTCCTTTCCTTTCCTTTCCTTTCCTTTCCTTTCCTTTCCTTTCCTTTCCTTTCCTTTCCGACCCTCTCCGACCCTCTCCGACCCTCTCCTCTCCGACCCTCTCCGACCCTCTCCTCTCCTTGTCCTTTCCTTGTCCTTTCCTCTCCTTGTCCTTTCCTCTCCTTGTCCTTTCCTCTCCTTGTCCTTTCCTTGTCCTTTCAGATGATTTTCTCTTGCAAATCACAAGGAGTGTATGAAATGCCTCCTATGTGGTGGTCCCTGCAGAGGTTCAGTGTGTGCCCTGCGAGGAGGGTGGGTGGTGGTGGTGGTGGTTTGCTTTGCTCGTGTTGTCATGTCTTCCTTCAGTTATGGGATAAATATTAACACCACAACCACCCACTAAGTAGGCACTGCCTGCCATGGCTTATCATCCCAGCCCTGGGCTCTTGGAAAAACTTTACAACACCCTTAAGTTTAAAACAAACACACGTGAAACCCAGTCCCTCTGGGTCTATTAGGGCTGACCAGCAAATGTGCATTTCATTACCCAAAATATGCGGGTAGACCCAGCAGAGTAAGTGAGCCAAGGGGAAGTAGACCTGCAAAACACTTCGGATAAAATACAAAAAATGATTTCTATTTTTCCACCCCTCCCCTTTCTCTTCTTGATTTCTCCTGCCATGAATTCCTGGGTAAAGACTTGCATTTCTGAGGGAAGCCCGGGCGCCAAGCTGGGAGACAGATTGTGCAGTCCAGGCCCAGGAATGGCAGCAGTGACCCAGTGGGCGGTCAGAGAACACTGTGATTTATTTTTATTTCTTTTTTCTTCTTAATGGTGTCAGTGCTTGGCTCCAGGTGCCTGGATGGGGGAGTTTCTTGGCGTTGTCCCTCCACGTGGCTCAGAGCCCCCTCAGGATCCTGAGGTGGGAGCAGAGCTTTGCTGGGCTGGCATCCTGGGGGAGTGGGGACAGCACGGGGTGCTCCTGCTCTGGTTGGCAGCAGGGACCTGCATGGCTGGGGACCACGGAGCTTGACACTGCCTGGGTCTGGCTCATCCACCACCAGGAATTCTCTCTGGTCACCTCTGTAAGTGGGAGGGAACAGTTTTAAACTGAAAGAGGAGAGATTTAGATGAGATACTGGGCAGAAATTCTTGGTTGTGAGGGTGGGGAGGCCCTGGCACAGGGTGCCCAGAGCAGCTGTGGCTGCCCCTGGATCCCTGGCAGTGTCCAAGGCCAGGTTGGACGGGGCTTGGAGCAACCTGGGATAGTGGGAGGTGTCCCTGCCAATGGCAGAGTATTGGAGTGAGATGAGTTTTGGGGTCTTTCCCAACCCAACCATTCTGGGATTCTGTGATTTGCATGTGATCAGCAGGTGTGGCTCCAAGGTTGGCCCCATCCATGCAGAGTATCTGGGATGAGAACTGGTAACACCCAGCTCTCCATTTATCCTGCCTGGTGCAAATTACAGCCATCAGGGCTCCCCTTTCATCCCTTCTTGGTGGGCTTGGCAGCAAAAGCGCCTGCCTTTTCCAGTGGGATTTTGAAGGCGTTCATTACTTTGCAGTGTTGATGATATCTCCTGGTGCTTGGAAGGATTTTGTCATCTGAGCTGTGCTGCACAAGGATCCTGTGTTGGCCTGATGTGCAGGGGAGGCCGAGGCCCAGCCCGTTTCCATGGGCTTTGAAGAGCCACACAGCAAAAAGTGTCTAAAGAGCTATCTGCTTTTTTGGGGGGTAATATTTTGCCTTTGGATGACTGGCTCGTTGTTCATGTGGAGCAATGATTTTTTATTCAGCAAAGTCCACATATCCCACTGCTCTCCCTCCAAGAAAAACACAGCGAGCTGTCTCACCAGTTCCACCAGACTGGTCTCACGGAGCGGAGCCGGCTGGTGGCTCCACGCAGGGAGTGTTATTGCATGTGAGAAGGTGAGTCACCAGCGGGCTTTGGGCAGCAGCAGCTCAGGGCATCTTCTCTGGCTGCTTTGGAACAGTTTACCAGAGACGTGTCAACTCTGCCCCATTTTTCAGATGGAAAAATAGGTGGAGAACCCATAGTTGGTCAAATTAAAGAAAATTCCTCCATTCCAAGTAATATGAAGAATGGTAGTGGCCATACTTGTGAGCTCTACCATCAGTTCTTTCATCTTTATTTTGGTGGTCCTGGGAAAGGTGGAATTTAGTCACAGCTGGGGAAAACCTGCAGAACAGAGCAGAGATGGGAGAGCACCCGGGGACGGCTTCAGGAGAGGTAAAGCAAAAACCACCCCCCAGATGTGCAAACATGATGGAGGGGTGCAAAGAGCCAAGTATCCCAGTCCCTTCCCATCCTGTGCCGGTGGGAATCAGGTTGAATGGGGCTTGGAGCAGCCTGGTCTCTGGAAGGTGTCCCTGCACATGGCAGGGCTTTGGAATGAGATGAGCTTTAGGGTCCCTTCCAACCCAAACCAGGCTGGAGTTCTGTGATTTTTGGCTTTGCCCTTTGCTCTGGGGGTGAAGGAGATGCTGAGCAGCACCAGGCAGAACAGCCCAGCCCTGTGGTGAGGCTCAGCTCAGGCCTTTGTCTTCCTCCACAGAGGATGAATCTCTGGAGGGAGACACTGGCCTGTCAGAGCTGTGAGCCCCTGGGGATGAGCAGCCGGAGCGGGATGGGCCGGGATCTGTGCCAGCATCGCTGGGATGGGCTGTGGGAGAAGACCACCCTCTGGACCTCATCTTGCAGTCCTGCATGGCTGCTGTGAATGGTCCAGCCCAAGCACCGGGAGCTGTGCAGGAGCCTTCGGTGCCATGTGTTCAGCTGGGTGAGCAGGGTGTGTTTTACTGGCTCTGGACAGAGCCGCTGCTGCTTGGGAGCTGCCTGCCCCGGGAGTGGCTGCAGTGGCTGAGCACTGGGACACTGGTTTTGCACTGGGCTGCAAAGGGTCCCTGATTCAGCACTGACTGCATTTGTTAAAGTGAACTGATGTAATTCAGGATGCAGCATTCCTGACAAACTGCTTTTCGACATTTGCCTGCAGTGTGCAGTAAGGTGCTGATCTGCACACCTCAGCAGGTTTCTTTATTCCAAATGGATTAATTTGACTCACAATACACCTTTCAGTACCTACCTTGGTCTAAACCCTCCATGCTTCCCAGTGCAGCAAGGTGTGACCTGGTGCAGATGTCAGTGCTGAGCCAGCTGTTGGGCTTGGGTGGCCCCACGTGCTCCTGGTGGTGGCTCGAGCTGTCCCCGACCACTCCAGGGGCTTGGCTGGTGGCAGCATGAGGTGCTGTGCCCTTCCTTTTGCTTTTAGAATTTTAGGATTTCTAGTGCCGGAATGATAAGGAGCAGAATTTGTGGTTATTTTTTTCCTGTCTGCGGAGTGGCTGTGCTGAAGTGTATAGGGTGGAAGTGGGAGGAAGAACGGAGACTTGGATACTGCCCTGAGTTGATGCAGATGGAGAGCAGAGCCCAGGGATGGAGGTTGTGCTTTGCCTTCCTCTGGAGTGGAGCAGAGGAGCTGTGTAGTGGTGGGACTGGGGAAGGAGAACAAGTGCAAGGGCGTGCGGGGCTCAGCGAGGGTCCCCAGCGGGGGCAGTGGGTGCCTCGGCTCTGGGAGCAGCGTTGGTGGGGGAGGGTTTCCCAATGACCAGTGCTGCAGTGGGGGGAGGAGGTTCTGGGAGCCCCAGCTGCCTGGGGGAAGCCCTTTCCTTGGCTGTGGGCATGCTGTGCCTGTTTCTTCCCTTGCTGTCTTCACTCCACTCGTGCTGAGACCAACCTTCTCCCTGCTGGCAGAGCCTCCTGATCATGTTCCCAAGGCCCAGCTTCTCTGTGGTCTTTTATGCTTTCCTGCCCTGGTAGAAAGGGAAGGGTTTAACTCCCTAACCCAGTCCATGCAACAGATGGTCCTTCTTTCTTTTTGTTCTCTCTTTTCACATCCTTCAGACCTCCAACAAGCACCTCCCCTCTGCCACCCCCTTTCGGAGTGCTGGGCTGATCCCAACGCTGGGAGGAAGATGCCTGTGTTGGGGGCACAGTCACAGGATGATTTGGGTTGGAAGGGACCTTAAAGCCCATCCTGTTCCACCCCTGCCATGGGCAGGGACACCTTCCACTGTCCCAGGTGGCTCCAAAGCCTGACACTGACAAGGCTTCCCCAGTGGTGGAAGAGCATCGCTGCAAAGGGTTGGGCTTGCTGAGGGCAAAAGACCCTCCCCTGTGTGACCCAGAGGGCCAAAGGACTCATGTGCCCCCTGGGCTCGCAGGCTGGCATCCTGACCCTGTCCATATAAGCAGGTCAGGGACTTGGAAGTGATTTTTGGGAGCTGAATTCTCCTTTGAGGAGAATAGAGCAGCACAGATCTTGGTGGCTTCAGTACGTGTTTCTTGGAGAAGCACACAGGCTGCCTGGGCACACAGGCTGCTGTCCCACCAAGTTTTAGATTTTTTCTCTGAGAAACAAAGTGCCCTACTCCAGAGCCTTTCCAAATCTCCTGTTGGGATCAGGAGCCTGTGTTTCCTCTGATAAAAGCAGAAGGGATGTCATTTTCCATGGGCAGAACCACAAAATCTCTCCCTGCACAAGGTGGTGTCTGGGAAACTTCTTCCTGGGTCTCTGTTCTCCAGTGCTGCTGCTTCTCGTGTTTTTAACCCGACTGCATCTCCTGCCATCATCCCCTCCTCCCTGCTCTGTGTGGAGAAAACCGACCTGTAGGTGCAACCACAGCAAGGAAAGGTAGAGGTGCTGTGGTCTGACCTGGTTTTTGGGGTTTTCCCACAGCAAGTAGTCCTGCATGGTGGGTGGTGGGTGCCTTGTTACAGCTGCACAAGCTGGGGCAGGATAGAGAAGGGATTTCTTCACGGGACGCCTGGGGCAAAGACCAGCCCGGAGCCTCTGTCCCCATGCTGAGCTGCCCAGATGTTGTCATTCCTTGTGGGGGAGCGTGAGCTCAGCATCTTGCCCGGGACCACATGCACAGACAGCCCAGACTCGAAGTCTCCAGGTGCTCAAGATCCAAGTTTAGTCAGCAGCCTGTGCCTGGGGAGAGTTCCCCGTGTGACTCCAGAGTGGGTTTAGTTAAACATCCTCCGGCAGGAGCTGTCTGTGGGGCTGCTCCTGTGAGCTACGAGTGTCTGAGCGGGGTGGCTGGCTCTCCAGCCGCGTGTTGCCCTACAGAAATAGTTTCCTATAAACAAACAAACAGAGAACGGGGTTGCTGCTGCGGGATGTCCCTGCGCACAGGCTCTGGGGTGTCTGCAAACCCTCGTGCGCAAATAACCTCACTGACAACAACGGGGCAAAGGGGCCTGTCTGGGGAGGGGTCTTTGAAGGGAGGATGGGATGGTGGAGCAGGTGGATTCCTCCGGAGCCCACAGTCAGGTATTGAGCCTCCCTTCTCTCCCTGGGGTGGATGGAGGGTTTATCCGTGGTGGGGGTGGGCTCCAGAGGTGGCCCATGGTGACACCATGGCTCAGACAGGGCCAAGAAGGGAGAAAGGACTCCTGGTGTCCTGCTTTGCTGGTACGGAGCTGGTTTGTTGGGTTGCTGCTCCTGCTCCCACTGCGCCCTCGCAAGGGAGGTGGCCGTGACTCAGAGCAGGGCCAGGTCTGGGGGAGCCCAGGGCCAGGACTGCCGGGGACAGGGAGCTCTGCTCCCGACTGTGACCGTGGCTGTGGGATCAGGAGAGACACAGCACTTGGTGCCCAAAGGGAAACCTGCTTTGGCTTTGAGAAGCACGGCTGGACTTGAAGAGATCATGGAATGGTTTGGTTTGAAAGGGACCTTAAAGACCATCTTGTTCCACCCCCATGGGCAGAGACACCTTCCACTGTCCCAGGCTGCTCCAAGCCCCATCCAGCCTGGCCTTGGACACTGCCAGGGATCCAGGGGCAGCCACAGCTGCTCTGGGCACCCTGGGCCAGGGCCTCCCCTCCCTCCCAGGGAACAATTCCTTCCCAATATCCCATCCATCCCTGCCCTCTGGCAGTGGGAGCCATTCCCTGTGTCCTGTCCCTCCATCCCTTGTCCCCAGTCCCTCTCCAGCTCTCCTGGAGCCCCTTTAGGCCCTGGAAGGGGCTCTGAGCTCTCCCTGGAGCCTTCTCTTGTCCAGGTGAGCACCCTCAGCTCTCCCAGCCTGGCTCCAAGAGCAGAGGGGCTCCAGCCCTCGGAGCATCTCTGTGGCCTCCTCTGGACTGGCTCCAGCAGCTCCACATCCCTTCAGTGCTGGGATCCCCAGAGCTGGAGGCAGCTTTGCAGGTGGGGCCCTTCCTGATGGAGCAGAGAGACAGAATCCCCCTCTGGCCCTGCTGCCCACGCTGCGGGGATGCAGTGTGGAGCTGCTTCCAAAAGGTGAAATGTAGATTCCTGGATCTGGAGCCAGTCTGCTCCTGTGCTTCCCCTGCTCAGTGCGGGTTTGTGCCAGTGCCAAATGAAAATGCTGGCCTTGCCTGCTACCAAGGGCAGCGCCTGGGCACTGGTGCAGGAGAGCGGTTTCCCAACCCAGAGCCCAGAGAGCCGGGCTGTCCTGGTGGTTCCTCCCAAAAGGGAATGAAATCGCTTTTCCTCCCAAAATTGCTGGGTGAAGCCCAGCAGCTGTTTGGCTAAATCAGGCTGCGAAGGGCAGGGCCTGCTGTGGATGGCTCTGGGTTCTGCTGGGGGAGCTGGAGAGGAGTTTGAAGGAGGAAAGGTGGGAAGAGAACAGGGAAAGGAGAAGGGGGGTTGAGAGAGCAAGAGTCCCTGGAGCAGGAGGAGGACAGGGGCAGAGGGGCTGGAGATGAGTAGGAGGGGCACCCCACATTTGGGACCCCCATGGAGGGGCTCCCATCACTTCTTTAGTGCCACTTGCCACTGCATCTTTCAGAACCTTGAGGGAGAGGAACTTTTTGTATGGGCAGATAGCGACAGGACAAGGGAGAATGGTTTTAAACTGCCAGAGGGCAGGGATAGATGGGATATTGGGAAGGAATTGTTCCCTGTGAGGGAGGGGAGGCCCTGGCACAGGGTGCCCAGAGCAGCTGTGGCTGCCCCTGGATCCCTGGCAGTGCCCAAGGCCGGGTTGGACGGGGCTTGGAGCAGCCTGGGACAGTGGGAGGTGTCCCTGCCCATGGCAGGGGGTGGGATGAGATGGGCTTTAAGGTCCCTTCCAACCCAAACCATTCCATGATTGTCTCTCAGGTGTTGGGAACTGGCAACTTGAAAGTGCCCCATCCCCTCCCAGCTGGTTCAGTCCCTGCTCCGTGAGCAGAGCTGTCACAGCAGCCCAGCCCCTCTGCTGGCGCAGGGACACAGCTGGGCCCTCTCTCAGCTCCGAGCTCCCTGCAGAGTCCTTTATCCCCGTTTGCCACTTGTGTGTCTGTACGCTGGGGAGCACTCTTGCCTCTCCCTGCACGTCCTGCACGGGATGCTCAGAGCATGTGCAGCTCACTCCAGAGGCACGGGGACACTTTCCCATCAGTGGTGCTGCTTTTCTCCTGCCCTTCACCGACGTGCTTAGAAGCAGTTTTGTGGACAAGCCACAATTTCAGTTTGTAATTTGTTTGTCAGTGGCTCTGTGGGCTTGAGTTCTTCCCTTAAATGCTTTTCCCTGGCTGTGTGTGTTTCAGGGCAGAGGGAAGAGCTGATGCTCAGGTGGGCTGGGAGCTGTGCGCCTGTGTGCTCACAGCGGGGTTGAAGATCCCTTACCCAGAGCAACTGCTTGATTTCAAGACTGCAGGTGCTCAGTGGGGACAAGTGAAGAGGCACTTTGACTGGGCTGCTTTTTCTTTCCCCTTTCTCAAGAGAGACTGGAAGGAAGAGAGGGCTAGATGACCACAAGTGTGCTCAGGTGGCTGTGGGGCAAAAGCACCCCTTTGGAAGAGCTGACACAGATTCACGTTCTTGGCTGGAGCTGCAGAGCCTGGCAGTGCTCAGGTGCCTCAACACAGCAGAGCTGTCCCTGGTTCTCACACTGCCCCCTCCCAAGCTGCCCCCAGGGCCCTGTTTCAGAGGTGACCATCCCACAGCAGGTGTGAGTATGAGGTGGGTTTTGGCTGGCAATGACCCCCCTGCCCCAAGTGGCAAAAGGTGGGTGCTGGGCTGCATTCCCCAGGCTGCTCCCAGCCCAGAGGGTGCTTTGGGCTTGTTTTCCTTTCATGGCTCTGCTTTTCTGCCACAGTGAAGGGAGAAATCCTAAGTTGCAGCCATCCGTGGGTTGTGCTGATTGGTTTGGCTCAGCAGAGGAGTGTTCCTCTAGCTGGGCACTGCTCTGGCCCAGGGGACAGTGACCTGTGCTCCTCTGTGCCTGTATGGGTTTGTGGCAGCTGCTTGACCCTTGTTCAGCCAAGGGCACGGGATTAGAGGGCTCTGACCCGCTGGGAGTGAGCTGGGATGAAAGCTCAGCCTGGCGTGCCAGAGCTGCCATCTGAGCCTGTGGGTATCTGCCACCAAAAATGTTTCCTTGGAGCACCAGGAGTGGGGCAGGTTGCTCTTTTTTTGATGTGTTTCTTCTAAGCACATGCCAGGGCTGTGGACTTGCAGAGTCCTGGACAGTGGGGAGAAGGAGGTGGGGTGTTCTTCCCTTTGCCAGTGCCACTGGTGGCAGAAGGGCCACCCCTGTGCCCCGCTGCTGGTGCCAGCAGTGTGGGGAGGAGCCACATGGTTTGTGCTGCCCTGAGTGGGGTACAGGGGTTTGGAGACGTGATGCTCTCTGTTCCTGGAGTTTTCCAAATACCACTCAGCTTTCAGGGCTGTTCTGGGAGATAAGAAACTTCCCCAGTGTCAGCACAGCCAGCTCGAGTGCTTGCAGAGGGGGTGGGAGAGGAGGGGTCTCCTCAGGAGAGGTCTCCTTGGCAAAGCCGTGGCTCTCCTGTGCCTCCCAAGCTCCGGCAGCCCTCTCTCTTCCCACCACATTCACTATTGCTGCATTTGAACCCCCTGTTATCCAGCCTTTTGGGGAACATGCAGTGACAGGGGTCCCTGACAGGGGCTGGGGGCAGAGGGACTCCATGGGGCTCGGTGAAAGCTGAGCATGGATGTGGGGGACACAAAACACGCTGCAAGCCCCGAGAGCTCCGACTGCGATGTTCAGAGCTGTCATAAGCTGATCAAAACCAGATTATCTGAGTCCATCAGAGATCTTAGAGGGTCCTTCTCACTTCTTGGGACTTTGTTATGAGGCCGTGACCGCCACATCCTTGTCTGGTCCAGGAGGAGGAAACGCTGAGCTGAGGGGAGCAAGGGGTGGGAATGAGAGCCGTGGGGAAAAGCGCTGGTGGTCCCACTCCGAAGTGTTCCTGGCGGCCCGGGGGAGCGGCGCGGTGTTAAATGTCATTTTAATGGGGACAGCAGCCCCCTAAATGCAGCAAAACGCAACATGAGATGAAGCAAAGCTGTGTTAATGGTGGAAAATGTCCATGGCTTTTAAAAACTAATGTTGCTGCAGGACTCGGGCTGAGTGTCACAGAAGACCCCGAAGGGTTGGCCCTTGGCTTGGCCCAAGAAAATGGGAGAAAAGCTCCTGGCTGCTGGAATGTCTCTGTTGAACTTAGGGTGGTGGGGCAGAGGAAGGAGGGAGAGCAGAGTTACACAGGACTTGCTTAAAGGATACTCTACCCTTAGATCAGCAGCGATGGAGAAGAGGGAGCAGGGAGGGGGGGAGGGAGAATCTTTCCCCCTCCTTTAGCGTACCCCATCCCGTGGATTTAAACACTGGCTTTAAAAGGAGAATAAAAAATAATGAGGACATGGATAGATGGTTTCTTTTTATCTCTACAACTGAAGAGATAAATGTGACATTAATTATGTGACACAGCTTTGAAAATCATTATGTATCTCTGATTTTTTTTAAAGGGGGTTTCAGATTTCTGTCTGGGACTAATAAAGAAGGACAATTTAAAAAAAAAAAAAAACTTTAAAGATGATCTGTAGGGAGAGTTTGTTGTCTTAATTTTCCCTTCTGTGGATGGAGCTTGTTCAGCTCTCCCGCCTCTTGCACGGAGCGAGCGCGAGCGTGCAGGAGCTGCGAGGGAGGGAAAAGCAGGAGGGCGAGTTTGATAGGACAGTATGTGCTTCGGGATGGGTGGGGGTGAGATGGGACCATGGGAGGGGGAAGCATTGAGCTCTGCACCCTCTGCCCCCAGGAGAGAGGAAATGGCAGCAGTCAGCAGCACTGAGGGAGCCGTTTGTAATGTTCTGTCGAGGTCTGCAGGCAGCTGCCTCCTGAGCTGGGCTGGGACAGGGCAGGGGTCAGGTGGGGGCGCTTTGTGATGGCATTTGAAGTGGTGGTTGTAGCATCCTACAGTCATTTAGGTTGGAAAAGCTCTTTAAGGTCAAGTCCAGCCATAAACACAGGACTGCAAGGCCACCACTAAACCATGTGCTCAAGTGCCACCTTATCCCAGAATCATCACAGAATCCCAGGGTGGTTTGGGTTGGAAGGGACCTCAAAGCCCATCCAGTTCCATCCCTGCCATGGCAGGGACACCTTCTACTGTCCCAGGCTGCTCCAAGCTCCATCCAACCCGGCCTTGGGCACTGCCAGGGATCCAGGGGCAGCCACAGCTGCTCTGGGCACCCTGGGCCAGGGCCTCCCCACCCTCACAGGGAGGAATTCCTTCCCAACACCCCATCTAACCCTGCCCTCCCTGTGTCCTGTCCCTCCAGCCCTTGTCCCCAGTCCCTCTCCAGCTCTCCTGGAGCCCCTTTAGGCCCTGAAAGGGGCTCTGAGGTGTCCCTGGAGCCTTCTCCTCTCCAGATGAACACACCCAGCTCTCCCAGCCTGGCTCCAGAGCAGTGGGGCTCCAGCCCTTGGAGCATCTCCGTGGCCTCCTCTGGTCTCACTTTCCTGGGGGCCCAGGGCTGGAGGCAGCTCTGCAGGTGGGGTCTCACCTGCTGCCTGTGATGTGGAATCAGCACAGCACGGGATTTCTGGGTGCACACGGCTGGGCCATGGCCAGTTTCTCATCCATCAGCACCCCAAATCCTCCAGCTCAGGGCTCCTCTTGATTCATTCTCTGCCTAGCCTGTTCTTTTGCTTGGGATTGCCCTGCCCCTTGCCACGGGCGCTGGACCTGCACAGTGCCAGGGATTCAGGCTGCAGGGACCAGCACATTTCATGAGCTGGAGCTCAGGATCTGTGACCTGTGTGTTTGCAGGGCTCGAGCTTGCACAGCATGATGCTGCCTAAAAACCAGCCCCCCCATGGTTTTCCAAAACTTCATTGAGGTTGAGCTTGGATCCCACTGTATCCCACTCCATACCTGCAGCAGCCTGGACAGGGGGATTATTGTTTCAGAGGGCAAAGCTTCCCAAAGCTTGATACTGGCTCGATGTGTTGCTGCTGCTGTTTTGGTGAGGAAGCTGGTGCCCTGTGCTCCCTGTATGGGGCTGGGGGAGCTGTGGGGCACTGCAGGTCCTGCTCCACTGCCCAGGGGTGTGTGAGCTCTGCCCCCCTGCCCAGGGTCCCCCCAGGCACCCACGGCCCTGCACCACCGCCCACCTGTGCAGTCAATGCAGCTCTTCAGCTTGGCATGAGCTCTGCCCTGAACCTGTCCTGGTGGGACCTTCCTGTCCCCTTTCTCAGTCCCTCCATGGGTGGGCATTTCTACTGGGCAAGCAGACGCTTGGGTGAGGAGCAGAGAGGGTTCTCGGGTCACTGCTGCCCATCAAAGCCCACCCCAGTGGCAAAGGGTCCCTGAGCTCTGCGGTCAGGCACGGGCAGGGTGATGGGGGCACAGACAGGACAATGTCATGGCCGCCGCAGGGAGAGGCAGCAGGGAAACACCTCTGTGAGAAAACAGGGAGGTTCCTGCAGGTGTCAGTGCCCTCCCCTCCAGCACCAAATAAATTCTGGAAACAAGTCCCAGAGAAACGCAGCCCTGAGTTTGGGTGGTTTGGGTGCCTAGAGCACGTGGTGGCTTTGAGATTTTTATAACATTCATCTGCACGCTGGATGATGAAAGGCTAATAACTCCCTGATGGGAGCTCCCTGGGGAATTCCATCTTCCATTCCCCAGAGATGGGCTCCAGGGAAAAGCCGGGCAGCTCAGAGCCCTTCTCCAGGGGGGATTTTTCTCCTGCCTCACACATGGTGGCCGGGAGTCTGATGCAGCCGAGCCTGTTCCACCTTGGCATCTTCCCAAGACAGGATCATGCCATGGTCCTCCTCCTCCTCCACCCTGACGGATGGTGGCCGGGCTGCCGGAGGACCTGCAGGATTATGTCACTCTCTGCGGGGGCTCCCGCTGTGTGGTGGCTGCGCTCGGCCGCGGTGGCCCCGTGTCACCTCCAGCGCAGGCCCTGCTAATATTTGCTTTATGACGCATCTCTGATAGTGCTCGCTGTGTGCTCAGCCAGTCCCTAGAACTCAGCAGCGCCGGCAGGACGTCGGACCAACAATAACAAAAATAAATCACTCCACACTCTCCGTCGGGTGTATATTTAGTGGTTACTGTGCACGAGCCCCCGGGAGAACCCGATGTGTTTATTGGGGCCAGCCCTGCCCTTCCCAGCGCTGCCCCCACGCCGGTGCTGCTGCACCCCCTGGGGCTCGGTCACGCCGGGCTGCAGAGCCCAGGTCACCCCTCCAGCTGCTGTCAGCAGCTCCGTAAATCGTGGAGCTCTCTGTGCCCTCGTCCAGCGTGGACCTGAACTTTCCTTGGAACACAGGGAATCAGCAGAGCCCACCCAGAAGGTTTTGCTGAGGGGAAGGGGGGAGGCCCAGGGATGCCCCCCGTGTGCTGCTCCCCCCGAGCCCAAACACCGGCTCTCATTTACGCTCAGGAGCGATGCCCCTTCTCCTGCGCTGCCTCCCCAGCCTCCTCCCAGATGGAATTTTAAACACTCCAACCTCAGCGACCACCTTTCAGCTCCAAAGTTTTCTGAAGAAACAGAAATGTGTGAGCTGCAGGGTCGTTCTTCCCGCTGCCCATCCCTGCGTGTGCTGTCTCCAGCCTATGTTCTGTGGCAGCTCATGGCAGTACCTGCTGTTCAGCTTAAAAACAGCCCTAAGCAGTGTCCTTGCCCCTGGGCCAGCTGCCCGTGCCACAGGGAGTTCCAGGACCAGTCTCCTGCTGAAGGGTGCTCTCTGGTTTGCAGCATCGTTGGCAGGCAGGCAGGTGCTGTGTAAGTGGACGAAGGAAGAGATACCTTCACTCCTCTTACACTCTCCTGAGCAAAACCCCTGTTCCCAGTGGCCAACCTGGCACTTTTTTAAAGGATCTGGCAGTATATTTTTTTCTGCAGTAGAACTGAGTATGGTGGGAGGTGATAGAACCCCTTGAAATGCAGGAACCTGTGTGCCTAAATCTTTGGTTGCTTTGGGATATGTGGATGAGGAGGTTTGGGAGAAGAGGTAGGACATGGTCATTCCTTTGGGCAGCACCTCCACTGGGGAAGGCTGTGGCCTCTCCTAGGGGAGAGCTTGTTTGTGGTAGTGCTTGGGCTGCAGGGATTGAACCTTTCCAAGTGCTGACATGGTTTTTTCTATTACTAAGATCTGGTGTGGTTTTTCTCCCATTTGGATACAGACAAAATTGTTCTTTAGTTTCTCTGCCGTTCATGGGACGAGTCCCAGTGCTCACACCAATTCCGTACCCAGTTTCTTCTTGGCTAAAGCCCTTATTGCCAGCTCTTGGTCTGCACTTCCAGTACCCAACCCTTTGGCTCAGGGTGTCACGGCAAGTAATGTGTTTCTGATGAAGTAATCTCCAGGTGGCTGTGTGTCCTGGCACTCCTGGCTGTGACCCCATGGCACACGTGGGGCTGTGACCCCATGGCACTCCTGGCTGTGACCCCATGGCACACCAACACCCACCTCATATGTCCTGCAGACAGGACAGGTCCCTTTTTGGTTCCCAACAGGGTATGGATGAACCCTTGTGTATCCAGAGGGAATTCCCACCAGCTCCCAGCTGCAACAGAGAGTGGGCAAAACAAACCGATGCCTTGGGTTCTGGCCTCCGGCTCCTTTCTCTGAGCTGGTCCCCAGGTGGGCACTGGTGGAGCTGGGCACGGGCACATCCCTGGTGCTTGCAGGGCAGGCCAGGGCTCAGCCAGACTCCACTTCACCGTGGCCCCCAGACATGACATGACTGCCCACCCAGGGCTGGAAAAGCACTGAGGGTTGGGACAGCCTGGGAGGAACGCCCTGGCTGCGGGGTGCTGCAGCCCACAGCCTGGGAGCAGGCAGCAGGCTGCACGGCCAGCTCAGGCCAGCTCTGCTGGTGGCCCTGGGCAGCCACCTGGCCGCTGAGGGCTGCAGAGCTGTCTCCACACTCCCACACCAAGCCCGTGGCAGCTGCCTGGCTGTCCTGGTGTCCAGCCTGGAGCTGCTGCCCACTCTGCTGGGGTGGAGCAATGCTGGAGTGTGAGCAATGATCCAAACCAAACCAGGACTTGGCTCTTCTGCCTGCCTGAGTCTCTGGCCTGATCCCTACCCTCTGCAAAGACTTTTTCCCACCAGGACACCCCTCAGGAGGTAATGCAGGAGTGGTTTGCACCATTTTAAGCTCAGTACAGTGTTAGGACCAGGCTTAATGCAAAACTTTTGAGGATGTTTTACCCACCGTGCCACCAGCTGATCTTTTGAGTCAAAATCTTTGTCCCACTGCTAACCTTCTTCATAGTGGAGATTGTCACCTGCCTTCGTTGACCCCAATGGGATCTTGCTGTAAGATCTTGCTTTAAGGTGCACTGCCAGGACAAGGGGGAATGGCTTTAAGCTGAAGCAGAAGCAATTTAGAGCAGATGTTGGAGTGAATTCTTCCCTGTGAGGGTGGGGAGGCCCTGGCACAGGGTTCCTAGAGCAGCTGTGGCTGCCCCATCCCTGGCAGTGCCCAAGGCCAGGCTGGATGGGGCTTGGAGCACCCTGGGAGAGTGGGAGGTGTCCCTGCCCATGGCAGGGGGTGGAATGGGATGAGCTTTAAGGTCCCTTCCAACCCAAACCCTCCTGGGATTCTGTGAGCTCCTGAGGGTCCATCAGAGCAGAGAGTGGGGATGGAGAGGGCACATTCACCCGGGCAGTGCAGGGCAGTCGTTTGCTCGTGGGCAGCTGCCAGACAGGCCCCCTCCCCCGGGAGGGCAACGGCACCGTGAGGGACCAGCTCGGGGACAGCAAACACGCCCTGAGGAGGATTTGCTTGTGGGAACGTCTTGCACGGAGGTCGAGGCAGAGGTTGCCTCAGGAGCCCAGTGGATGAGGAGGTGGCTGTGGCCTCCAAAGCCCCCAAGAGCCCCGTGGAGTCACCTTTGAACGTGTCTGGTCCTTGCTTCCCTTGGGCCTGGATGTCCACACCAGTGATGAGTTTTGCAGCACCTCCTCCTCTCGGCAGCTCAGCCTGGATCATGCCATGGGCCGGCCTTACCCTGCTGCTTACACGGATCATCCGTCTTTGCTCCGAGGCCTGGACAGGATGGGCAGAGGCTTTTCCCCAGCAGCCTGTGGAAGCCAATGTCAAGGTTTCTCTTGGCAGCGGTGCATTTCAGATAAGAACTGTAATTGCTGCTCAGCACTGTGAACCTCAGTTTTCTGCTCCCAAGCCTGAGCCTGCCTCGGACTGGGACTGCCATGGAGCAGCAGAACATCCCCATGTCCTGCTTGCTGCAGAGCTGCTCCTGGGCACTGCAGTCAGGTATCATTACACCAGCACAGTGCCAGCAGGCCAGCAGCGAGGCTGGCTGGCTTTGGAAGCAGTCTGTGCCCTGAGATCTGGCAGTGCAGCTGCTTAGAGTCACTGAACACTGCACTGCATGGGTCCTTCACCTCTGGAGTGGGCAGAGCTAATGCCAAGGGGCAGGAGGCCGGGCAGCCCAGCCACGGAGGAGGGCTGTGCTGGAGAAATGTGGCTGTGCACAAAGGGCAGCACCAGGCAAAAGATCTTCATCTGGTAGGAGAAGCAGCCCCTGCTGTGGCAGAGAGCGTTATCCCAAGATCCAGCAGTCTCTGAGGTGTCCCTGCTGCCAAGCACATGCTGCCTGCTTGGCTGGGGGCAGGGGTGCTGCGTGGTCTCTGCGGGTTGTGCTGAACAGGTCCTGCCGTTGTAGGAGATCCGGCCTTCAGCCACGCCCTGCTCAGCTCTGGAGCCTCTGGCTCCATCCCTAAACCATAGGCTGATTCCCAGAGTGACCCTGCCCTCATCTCTGTGGACCTGCCCCTGACTGTGGCTTGGTGTCCCAGCATGACCTCAGAGATGCCCCATCCCACCAATTCACTCATAATCTGGCCTGCTTGAACCTTCCCATGACCTGCAGGTCTTCCCTGCTTCTCACAGGGGAGTGATGGTCCTGCCATGAGGTCCCCCCAGTTCCTGGCCCTTGCTGCACCCCAACACTTCCCACTGAGGCTTGGGAGCAAGTTGGAAGTGTTGCCTGGGGCTGGCAGCAGCCTTGCCAGCACCTGCTTCAACAGGAAAGCTGTGAAACCACAGGGCTTTGCAGGGATCGCCTTCAAAACACTTCCAGAACCTGCAGTGCCGTGGGAGAGAAGGTTCTCAGGCTGGGCTGTGGCGAGGTCTGCCCAGCCGGGAGGGGTGTCGCAGGTGTGCTCTGGTCTTATCCCCACGCGCAGCTGTGCTGGACACTGAGCTTGGGCACGGCTGAGCAGGAGAGCAGCGCTGAGGGGCAGCTGGAGCTGGTGTTCTCCACACCAGACACGGTCCCACCTCCTCGAGGTGCAAGAGAGCCAGGCCACCTGTGGAAACACACAGGCACCTAAAGGCTGCACAGAGCTCCATGGAGGGTCCCGTGATACCTGCTGCCTACTGCATCCTGCTGGCCTCCTCAGACAGGACCTGCTCTTGCCTCTCACCTTGGAAGGGAGCAGTAGTGCTGCTGGAGAGGCATGGGCTGATCCTGCTGGATGCAGATCTGGAGTATTCTGGCTGCTCAAGGCTTTGCAACTGACAGAACATCCCAGGGAGCACAGCCAATGGACAGGGGGTGGGATCTGCAGATCCCACCTGAGCTCTCAGGGCTGCTCCCCTTCGGCCAACAGCTTGGGAGCACAAAGCAAAGAGCTGGGGGTCCAAAGGAGAGCAAACACTGCTAACTCATGCTGGCTTTGTGGGAAGGAGCCTGTCCTTGTTGGGGAGCACAGGAACAGGCAGGGTGCCCAGGGCCCTGCACTGTCACCCTGCAGAAGGTGCTGCTGTGGCAGGACAGAGCTCTCTCTTGGGTGCCTGGGGTGTGTGGAGAGGAAGACTTTGTTCCCCACTGTGACGAAGGACCAGACCATCCTGCTCCCTTCCCACCTGCCTGGGGTGGAGGGAACTGCTCTGTCCTCCATGGCCACGCCAGCACTCTTGGAACAGCAAGTCCTGGGTGTGCACACCCAGAGCAGGATGGTGTCTGCTCTGCTTTAGAAATAACTCTTCTGGAGCTCTGTTCCCATAGTCTCCTTGGGAGAGGAATTTGCTACTGATGTGCTGTGAAATGAGCTGAGTGGTTCTTTTACTCCTCATCATTTATATGAATGTGGCAGTGATAAGCAGGAAGGTTTGGTTCCCTTGGGAGCAAATGTTTGCAACGGCACAAGTGCTGATCAAGGAGCAGGGAAGGAATCAGTCACTGGAGTTCTGCCTCTGCAGGAAGACATCAATGAATTTGTGCCTCTGATGTGACAACAGAAACCCCAAACCTCCAGAGAGACCCTTGAGCTCTGCCACGCACTGTGGTGAGGCTGCACTTGCACATATGTGCAGGTCACGGATCTGTCAGAGGGTGTAACTATCTGTGTGTTGGTTTTACACTAGCAACATGGATTTCTGCCTCTTTTTTTCCCCTTTGCTTTTTTTTCCCCTCTTCAATAAGTGAGAAAGACCCAGAAGATATTTTTTTGTTTTGCTTCTAGATTTAAAAAATAAAAAGTCTCAATTTTTAAAATCTCTTTATTCCTAAAATTAGGTTCTTTAGGTCTTTAAGAAAGATCCAAAGGATCAGGTTTTCCCTCCTATTCAGTGTCTCATTCCAGCTGGGATGTTGCATCTGTTGGTTCTTAGGAATCTTCATGGTTTTTAAGTGCTGCAGTGCCCAGGATTAAGCCATTAAGGAGAGAAGACGGAGGCAGTGGAAAGAGATCTCATGTGTGGGGAGGTTCAGCAGGTGGGGTGTCCTTCAGCCAGGCCGTGACTCTCACACTCGTGTGTTTGCTGGTCCAGGACTTTCACCAAAGCCCTGGCGGCTGGTGGATTCTGGCGTCCAAAGGCACAGGAGAAAGGTTTCTCCCTTCAGTGGCTCCGTTGCTGCAGGGCACAGCGACCCTGTGGTCCCAGCGCTCCTGGTGTGCTCCGATCCGGCGTGGGGCTGGACCCTTGGGCCCCCTCTGTCCTCAGCCAGCTGAGCAAGGTGTGCACTGGCTCTTGGTTTGTTGGGTATCCTCAGGACCAGGAAGCTTTGACTGAGGAGAGGTGCAATTTTAAACCAGCTGTGCTCCCCCGAAGGTTTCTGGGAGCAGCAGGTCGGGGTATCCCCCTCGGTCAGAGCAGGAGAGATGTCTCTCACCCGGCTGTTGGGCCGACTGCCAGAATCCACCCCAGGGCTTCTCTGTCTGTCCTGGGATGTGCACTCTGGGTGTCTCGTGCTGCTCCTTGTCTGTGAGGGAGGGAGAGCTGGCACGGACACGGCTCCCATCTGTGCTCTGTCCAGTCCTGACTGCAGGGGTCACTTCCGTATTTATGGGGTTTTCTGACATTCTCGTGCTGGGTTTCATGGCCTTTAGCTGCTCTGTCGGAGGAAGCTCCTGTGGGCTCTTCTCAACACAGCCTAAGCACTTTCTGCCTCCTTCTGCCCAGCCAAGAGCTGGGCAGTACCAGACACCTTCATCCCATAGGAAATGCCTCCGTCTCAACCCCTGGGGGTTTTCATGCCCTTATTCCTTTCTCGGGTGCCTGTCTCTGCAAACAGGCTCTGCCTCACCCAGCTGCTCACCCATGGGACAAGCAGAGAGCAGATTTTTGGGAATGCCAGCATGAGCCGCAGGCTCTGTGCTTGAGTCACCTCCTTCCTGGTGGGCCACAAGGTCTGCTCTGATGTAGCTGTTTCATAGCATCCTTTCTCAATCCCTAGGATTTTTGGTGTGGTTTTGGACTTGTCAAGGCCCTGGGGCACCCTGGCTGTTAACCATTACCTGCCTTTGGGCAGGAGTGGCCCGTGGGCAGGATTGAGTGGCCACTCTGGAGATGCCTTGGCTCCTGTGGCTGAGATACAGCAGCTCAGGCAAGCTGGGATTGCTATTCCCTGCATTTCTTTAGCATTCAGCCCAGTGAGACCCAGATTTTAATTTAGGCACATCACCTGGCCACCGTCAACCTGCTGAACCCTGCAGGGCTGTCACCTCACCCCTCCCTACGTGTGGTGATGACTCTGCCTGTGCCCTCATTGCTCATGCAGAAGATTTGCTCTGCAATTTGTTTTGTTGCAGTAGCTCTTGCTTGCAATTACAGGGAACCTGTAATCAAAGCAGAAGTGTCTCAAGCCTTGTTGCTGTTCTTGCCTGTGACAAGCAGCAGTGGCAGCAAGGCAGCTTCCGTGTCTCATCCCTGGAAGTGTTCAAGGCTAGGCTGGATGGGGTTTGGGGCAATGTGGGAGGTGTCCGTGCCCATGGCAGGGGGTTGAATGAGATGAGCTTTAAGGTCCCTTCCAACCCAAAGCCGTCTGTGATTCTGTGATTCTGTTTCCACTTTCCTTTGCTGGTCAATGAAGAGTGCAGGAAGATCCCTCATCCTCCAGGCTCCCCTGGATCTGGGTCATTGGCACCAGCTGGAAACCAGGCACGCACCTTTCCCCGGGTGCTCCCACCTAGTGCCTTTACAGGGGCCTACACAATCCCTGGGTGAGAAGAAAATCCCATTTCCCTGTTACAAGGAGCATGCAGATGTCTGAGTGCAGATGCTGCACGTCCTGTTGCCGTGTCCTGCAGCTTCCCTAGATTTGGGGTTAGAGTGATTGATGGGTTTAATTCAGCCTGGAGTTCCCATCCCAGTCTCAGCTGCTGGATTGCCCAGTGCTAACCACAGTGTGTGGGGATACCCAAAACCACCTTGCTGTGAAGGTGGAGAACCAAATTTATCCAGACAACCCAGGTCTGGCGTGTGAAAGCAGTGTGTGCCCAGCTATGCTCTGCTTGCTGCCCCTGGCTATCAGCCTGCCTTGCCTGCCTCTGAGGATGCCTCTGATACGAGGGGAAAATGGGAATGGAAATAAAAGCTTGTTACAAGTTCTGCACAAACAAAACTTGACTGCTGGGTAGCTGCAAGGTAATGACCAAAATTTGGTGGTGATACCATGTGGAAGCATCTTGCTGTCGTAGATAAGGATCTGAGACAGCACCTCCCCGCCTCTGGCACTGGGATCTCCTCCGCTCAGCTTGTAAGGTACAAGGCTTATCTCAATATTAAAACTGATAACGATGAGTGTTTCTTAAATCCTTCCGACTTCAAACACACTCACGCTTTGTAGTGCTGCAGTGCCTTCCAGCTGGGCCAGCTCCAGGAGGAGCAAGGAGGGAGGTAGAGACTCCTTGTCCTCCTTGGGAGAGGAGGCAGCTCTGGAGTGGGGGTGGGACGTGCTCAGCAAACCCACACAGGGCTGGGGATGGGATCCCTCCCCTCTTGCCACATAGGGCTCAAGTATTCCCCACTTGTAGCACAGCAGGAGTGAAGTCATTGGATAGAGCAGATGAAATAATTCCAGATGGAAAAAGAAATTATGAGTGCAGCTTTCTGGTACCTGTGGCTCCAGGAGAGCTGGAGAGGGACTTGGAACAAGGTCCTGGATGGACAGGACACAGGGAATGGCTTCCCACTGCCAGAGGGCAGGGCTGGATGGGATATTGGGAAGGAATTGTTCCCTGGGAGGGTGGGCAGGCCCTGGCACAGGGTGCCCAGAGCAGCTGTGGCTGTCCCCTGGATCCCTGGCAGTGCCCAAGGCCATGAACAGCCTGGGATAGTGGAAGGTGTCCCTCCAACGGGGTTGGAACCAGACGATCTTGAAGGTCCCTTTCGACTCACCCCATTCTATGATTAATGTTATGCTCTGGGTGTAGGTTTATCCTTGCTTCCCAGAGGTGAAGCTGGTCAGGAAAAGGCTCCTGAGGATGCTCTGCTGTCTCCCCAGTGACAGGGCTGAGGCTCAGGGGCTGTCACTGCCCAGGGTGGGGTCTACAGGCACTCGTTTGTCCCTCCTTTCATGGGCTGCCTCCCTGCTGGAGATGCTGCGTGGGATAATGAGGTGGAGGTGGATCAGAGTAAGCCCTGCCTGGCCTCCCTGTTGCAGGCAAATGGATTTTCAGCTCCAAACAGTTTGTCCTGACTGTTGGGACACCCCTGTACTTTCTCCTGATCTGTGGGTGCCAGAAAAAGCTTGTCTAAAACAGCTTCCCATCAGGGCAGGATGGGTTTAAGCATGGCCTCAAGCACCAGGCTGCAGCAGGACTCAGTTTTGCACTTATTTTTCATCTTCACTGAGCATCTGCTCAGATTCTTCTCTGAGGTTATCAGACAGTAACTGCTACCTTCTCCAAAATGGGATCACATCCCTGTCCTGAATGCCACGGAATGTCTGGCGGTCCCCAAACAGCAGCTGCTGGGAGTCCCAAAATGAAGGGGGACAGGATGATGGAAGCCTAGTTCTGGAGGGGAACTCTCCTCCTGTAAATGAGTGCTTTGAAACCCATGCTGGATACCGGGAAATTCCTCGCCTCCCTTAGTCTGGGCCTTTATGAAAGCAGGGGATGGTTTTGCTCCACAGGGAGCACCTGCAGCCAGCAGGGTCGGGGTTGTCCCTGCAGCAGCCGTGAGTCCTGGGTGGCTGGAGTGTCCCCACAGGCCTGGGGGTGGAGCTGTGCAGTGTTTTCCCCATGTGGAGGGTTTCCCCAGCCCATGCCCTGTGCTGTGCTGCAAGGGGCTGGCCAGGAGCAGGGCCTGGAGCCAGGGAGGTGGCATTGGGTGCCCAGGAATGCGACAGGGCCAGACGGCTGCTTTGGAAGTAAAGGCAGGGAAATGTGCTGCTGCCTGCTGGGCACCCACCCCTCCTGCCCCAAATACCCCAAAAATGAGCTGGTCCTCAGTGCTCAAGGTGGGGGTGGGGCAGTGCTGCAGCACCCAGCCAGCAGCCTGGATAATTTCAGGCTTGTTTTGTGTTTCCCAGATACTGTTCAGCAGAGATTCCCAAAGCACATTTCAAATAATAGGCAATTTTCCCTTTTACTGCCCCTTTCAGGCTACTAAATGCTATTTTCCTTTTCCACGGAAGCAATCTTGGGCACATGGAAGCTGCTTGGCCTCTGCAGACATGCAGACAAGGCTGGGAGAGGATTCATTTAAGAGTCCCAGGCTTGAGTTCTCTTTTTTCTGCTGTTTCTGCCAGATTAAGGTCTACGATTCTCCACAAAAGGTAGCCAAGGCAAAATAAATGTCCAATTAAGGTGGTACATGGAAGCAGACTGGGTGATGGGTCCCAGCCAAGCTCCAAATCTGCTCCTGATGCCAGGGTTTATGGATTGCTGTTAACCTGAGAGGTAGCTTTGTACACTTCAATAGGTGTGTGGTTGATCCCGGGGCCGGAAGATTGGCCATTCCCATCAGGTCATTCTTTATTTATAACCTAAAGCAGCTGGGAGTTTCCTCCTGGAGGGAGTGGAGGTCCCGGAGCCGCACTGGCAGGGACACGGCAGGGTCGGTCCTTCTGCTGTCACCAGGCGGCTCTGAGTTGGCCTCAGCGTGAGTCCTGGAGCCGTGGTGGCTGGAGCTGGGATCTCCCTCCCTCTGGCATGGGGCAGGAGCAGAGAAGCAGCTCCGGAGAAGGACCTGCAGCTCCTCTCAGTGCACGGCCTCTCTTGCAAGGAGAGGCTGTGCTGCGACTGACAGTGCTCGGGCTGGAGAGGGACTCCCCTCCCTCTCTCACCCAGCCCCTTCCCACCCACCCATCGATCAGTTTAAAAATAGCTGGTGGGGGTATTTTTAATCCCAAAAGCCTCGGGCTGGTGGTGAGATGGGTTGTGAAGAGGAGGGAGCGATGTGCCTGAGCGTGCACTCAGTTCAATTAACCAGCACTGTGTCCAACACCACCAATCTCCCCGTGCCCCTGCCCGGGCTCAATTAGCTCTCCCTTTAATGAGAGCCTGCCTCTTGCCTTGCTCAGCTAATTAAAGAGCCCATGCCAGTAAGCCATGGCACCAGGTTGACGGTGGGGAGCTTTTCTGAGCAGGATGTGAAGGGAAGAGGGATCATGCTGGCAGCAGCTGCTTGGCTGGGGGCCCTGTGGATTCAGCTCACCCCCACCGAGCTACTGGAAATGGAATATCAGGTTTTAAAGCCTGGTTATAAATACGAGTGCGAGAGCTGATGCAACCCTGGCAGACGAGAGTGAGGTGTTTGGAAACAGGAGACTGCTGGCAGGGAAGGCAGAGCTGCCCCACTCCCCCACGCCGGCTGGGAAAGCTGCTGAGGGGGTCCCTGCCACTCCCCACTCCCACCTCGCAGACCAGCCTGGGGCTTCAGCGAGGGAATTAGCTGGAGTAATTAGTGGGCTTCCTTTGCTCTTGGGTCTCTCTCCCCCTATAATTAGTTATTCAGCCTGGAGAAGAGAAATCTATGGTGAGACCTTAGAGCCTCTTCCAGTTCCTAAAGGGGCTACAGGAGAGCTGGTGAGGAGCTTTGGACAAGGAAAAGGTACTGGGAGGGACATCTTGGTTCCCCCCTCCAAGAGCAGATCTGTGCCGAGGTAGGTCAGAGAGTGGCTGGATGGGAAACTGAGGAAAGGATGTTCACAGAATCCCAGAATGGTTTGGATTGAAAGGGGCCTTCCAGACCATCCCATCCCACCCCCTGCCATGGGCAGGGACACCTTTCCCTATCCCAGATTGCTCCAAGCCCTGTTCCATCCCTCGGCTGTTTCAGGACATGCTGAGCCCTGGCAGCACCCACGGGTGTTTTCTGGCTGAGGTTTGGTGTCAGAGCTCTGTCTGCAGCCAGCTCATCACCTGCAGGGATTTGGGAGTGGAAGTACCCAGCCAAGTCCACCTCTACTCCCTGCATCTGTGGCTGCTCCAAAAATCCTGTTCCCATTTAATAGAAAAAATGTCCTGCTCTGAGTGGGGCAAATGGGGGTCCCAGTGATTTAGCTGGGGTGAGGCCCTTGCACTGCAATTTCTCAGCTGGTTCACAGCAATGACTAATTTATTAGGAACAGACCTTTGTTTGGAATTCAGGAAAGAAGTTTGCACCTGCTGAGGAATATTTCAGGCTGGTACAGAAGAAGCACAGCAAAGACCCTTGAGAATAATAAACTCTGTAGGTTTCAAAAGAATGCCTTGAGCAGCCTAATGGTTTGATACCTGTGAAGTTCCTTACAAGACTTTGCCACCAGGCATTTATCAGGTGTCAGAGAGTGATGGGAAGCAGGGGAGGGCAGGGCAGGGCAGGGAGGATCAGAGGTTTTGGGTGTGGGGGCTGCTCTTGGCTCTGTGCCCACACCCGCTGTGTTCTGCACCTTTCCATCTTGCCTATTTTCCTTTCCAGCAGTAGTTTTGTTCCTGAGAGTGTGGCACCAGCCCACGGCTCTGTAGAGGATAAAATGCAGCCCCCGCTCTGCTCCTGCAGCCTGAGCCCTGCTCCTCACCTTCCAAAGCATCCTGCACCTTCATCCCTAAGCTCTGGGATGCTTTGGCCAGGTTTGGATGTGTCTGCAAGGGGCAGAGCTGCTGTTCGCGCAGCTCCCGGGGAGGGCAAAGAGCTGATGAGGAGATGCTGGTGCATCCCTGCAGTCCCCGCACCCTCGTCCCCTCTGAGGCCGCACATCCGCGCTGTCGTCGGTGGGGCCCGTGCGGTCATTCCGGGGTTTCAAGCCCAGCACCACGTCACTCCCCTCCGAGCCCGCTCGGGAGCCCGGTGCGCCCGCCGCCCGCGCGTCTCCAGCACCGGTGCCTGCAGCCGGGGGGATGCGGTGGGAGCGGGGATGCAGCAGCCAAATCCTTCTCGTGCACCCGCGTGTGGAGGCCTTTAGATGTCGCGCTGGAGCAGCGAGTCCCCTGTGAGCCCTCGGCCTCCTCCTCCTCCTCCCGCTCCTGCTCCTGCTCGCCTCCAGCCTGGCCACGGGAGACTCCGGTAACTCTGTCTGCCGGCGTCTGGCTCCGGACGAGTCACGCGGAGCCGTGACTACCACATCGCCTGGCACGTACGGGAAGCGCTGGCACAGCTCTAGTCTGTGGCTTGGAAATAGCTTGGAGATCTGTTGGGATCTTTGGTATCTCATGGGGTCTCCCAGGGCGCTGCCTGGTGCCGCTTCCACCACCCATGGGGGGCTCCCGCTGCTCCCCGCTCTCCCGGGAAAGGTATAAATCCCTGTCCCCGCGGGAGCCGGGCGGGTGTCCGCTTACCCCGGGCTCCGAGGCATCCTCCTCGCAGGGCCGGGGCTGTCTCACATGCCGACGCTTTGCTCAGGGCTCTTGGCTGGCTTTGGGGAAAATCTCAGTTCGGTGGCGGTGGCACGGTGTGGGCAATGTTTTGGGAACGCTGGGAAGTCCTGGGACAGGAGCATGCGTCTCCTGTTGCTCCATGTCCCATGCACTAGCGATCAAGCAGAAATCCAGTTCTGGGGTGGGATGCAGGATTGGAAGCGGTCAAAATGAGGAGCTGCCCCTACTCCGCATCTGCTCCTACCGCTGTCCCCCAGGGCGGGCTGGCTGTGACCTCTGCCATGTCTCTCTCCCCCTGGGATTTTTGGCCCACTGTGGTGTTACCTCTCAGCTTTCCATTTTCTTGGCCTAGTTTTTCATTTTCTTGTTCCTTTTGCAGTCTGAGCCGTGGTCCCTTCTCCTCCCACTGCCAGGTCTCTGCCCACCCCTGGGTCCTGAGCCGGCTCCTGGGTCATGCTGCCCCATGGAAAGGGAGAGCCCTGCCTGGAGGAGAAGATGGAAGCTCCACGGGAATATGGGGGGGTCTCCAAGAGAGCCACAGCCCAGTGCGACACCTCTTTGAACAGAGCTGTCCAGGTGCAAAGTATCCTTCTGCTGGCACATTAAATTGCATTTCCAGTCCTCTCTGGGGGCCTCTCCAACCAGAGGAGGATAGGTTATGGACCCAAACTCTTGTGCCCAGCCAGCATTTTGTCTTGGCTAAGCTGTTTTTGGGCTGGCTCATTTTGTTCCTGCCCTGGCATTTCCAGAGAGAGTGACATCAGAGGCTCCAGAGCTGAGCCACTGAAGAGGGAGGGATTTGGTTGTGGAGCACTTGTGGAAAGATTGGATCATTCAGTTCAAAGGTAGAAGATCCTGCTTCTCTGGGGGCAGTTCAAAAAAGCCTGGAATTGCTTCCAAAACTCCAATTACCTGACCTTGGGCATGAATGCTGTGTCCCCTGCAAGGCACCTCTGCCAGGCTCTGGGAGGGATCTCGTCCCAGCAGGATGCAGCCCAGCCCTCAGGACCTGCTGGGGTGCCGTTTGAAGAGCTGAATCTGGTCCTCCTGACCTGATAGCTCTTGGAGCTCCCTGGTTTGCAGCAGTCCTTGTGCCAGGTGCAATGCAGCTTGAATTCCTGCCTTGCAGGTCTCAGCTCTTCCTCCACCTGTGGTGTCTGTCTCTCCTTGGTTCCCACCAGGAGATGGATGCAGGGAAGCTGCTTTCTGGAGGAGACACCTTGAGGTGTGGAAGGGGCAGGCATTTGACTTTCACTTCTAGGTGGTCCCTAGAAATGCTGCCATGGGCAGGAGGTGTCAGTGCCTGAGCGGTGACAGACGTGTCCTCTGTGAGCCAAGCTGGCTTCCCGGACTCCCTGGATGTCTGCCCTGTGGAGCACGGCTAATCCTCCACCAAAGGTCAAGTCCTGCTCCATGGGACTTTTACTATCAGTTTCAGCAGACAGCAAGTTCTGGGCTGATGCATGTGGGAGGGGGAGGAACAGAGTATATGGTTCTTCTGTGGGTCATTTGCTGCTTGGGAGAAGGAAGCTGTGTTGGGTTGCTGGATGGTTCCCAGGGAGAGGGGACCTCCATGGATTTCAGCTTCTTTCCACAAGGCCGACTGTGGTAAAAGGGGAAGGCAGAGGCAAGGAGAAGAGTTGCGTGGATGCGGTGCCGTGAGGAATGGTACAACACCTCATGGTGACCAGCGTGGCTCCCAGGGCTGGAGCACGATCCCTCCCGGTGCTGTGGGTGCATGAAGCACCACCAGCAGCCAGGATGTGGATGAAACAGGGAAGACATTCTCATTCCCTTTCCTAGCAGGCTGGAGGGACAGAAGGAAGCTGGTTCAGTGCTAGGAAGGTGGGAGCATAGATGCCTGTCCCCTCCTCCTTTTTTCCGCCTAACTTTATAGTATTTTATGGGGTTTGTCCCAGCCCCTCTGCAGCCCTGCACGGGGAGGCTGCAGCACCAGACACAGCTCGCAGGGCTTTGGGACCCGTGTGCTCCCAGGGTGCAGCGCGTGATCCGTGGGAAATGTGGGATGGTGGCAGGAGGGAAAGGGGAAAGGAGCAGGAGGAGAAGGGTGTCCCCCTGAGCCCCCCCATCCCACCAAGCGTGCGGTGAATTCCTGCCGGCTGGGCTCATGTGAGAGCATTATCCCCAGGATGAGCTCATGCGCGAAGCGCGCGGGTTATCCGTGCAATTCCGGGTGCTGGGGCACCGCTGGTGGATTCCCTGGAGTTATGTGCAGTTGCCATTTCCACGCATTCCTGGGTTAACAGCCGATCGGGTTTCGCTGTTCACATCCCCACTGAGTGCTCAGGGCCGTGGCTCCGATGCTGGTGATGGAGCGAAATCCCTTGGCTGTCTGGCTTCTGCTTTCCCAAACTTGGCCTTCCCCCTTCCTCTTCCTTGATCTGCGCCAGGCTGTCCCTCCTCTCTCCCATGGCATTGACCACATTGCAGGTTCTCCATCCCCTTCTTCATTTCGGGTTGAGCTTTAGTTTGTGATGCTGCTAGGAGTTGGCTGGGGCAACGGTTGTGTGGGATGCTTGGAGAGCTCCCGTCCCCTCGCTGGCGTGTGGATCAGGCTGGCGATGAGCCA
This sequence comes from Dryoscopus gambensis, assembly GCA_013389985.1. Lineage (NCBI taxonomy): Eukaryota > Metazoa > Chordata > Aves > Passeriformes > Malaconotidae > Dryoscopus > Dryoscopus gambensis. Next base: position 144,065 of record WEIT01024167.1, read on the forward strand.
CCACACCCATCAGAACCTTGCTCTGCTCCAGTGGGGTGTCCTGGAAGAAAAGTGGAGTTTGGAGCAGGGTTATTCCCCCCTGTCCCTTTGTCTCTGTTTCCTCACTCAAGGGAGGACCTCAGCAAAGGTGGACAGCTGAGGAAGGAGGCCTGGCTGTGTTCAACCAAGAGACTTGGCTCTCTGTTTATCATTCAGTCTCCAGTGGGTCTGTGATGGGACCAGCCCTGGAAGGGCGTTTGTGACTACAGTGAAAGGTCGGGTTGTCTCAACCACTCCACCCAGGCCTTGAGAGGGTCTGCCAGGCTCTGGGGCGTCTGCACGTGGCTGTTGGGCCACCTGTGGCAAAGGATGCTCTTTGACTTGCTCAGCTCTTGGCTCTTTCCTGGTGAGGAGGGGGTGGGGGAGCCAACAGGGCCATAGTTGCGGAAAATGAGCTCTTCTAGGTTTGGTGGGTGTCCATGAGCTGTAAGAGCCTCAGGGCTGACACCAGGCTGGGCTGTGTCCCAGCTCACATCTCGCTGTGACAGTCTGGGTGGTGGTCCCTCACCTACACCCACCCAAGGGAGAATTCTGGGAGAGCCCCGGTGTGTCTCCAAAAGCTGAAGCCAATGCACATGGATCAATGCCCATCTCGTTAGCAGCATTACAAAAGTGGCTGGAGCCTGTTCCTCTGCTTCCCAAGGTCATCCCAGCTTTGAGAGGCAACATCTGCATGGCAGCTCATGGCTATGCTGGCATCTGCCCTGTGACTTCAGGGGGTGAATTTAGCATAGCACAGATGACTCTGCAAGCCTTGGAGTGACCTTCAAAGCCAGGGCCACGCAGGGAGACCATGGAGGAGATGATGGGGAAATACCACTATTCAGATTTCCCTGGTTCCAAGTCAGGGAGTGAGGTGGGTGAGGAAGGAGCTGGATCACCCAAAATGGGTTTCCACCCTGAATCCAAGAGCCTGCAATACCAGGGTGGAATCGGCTCATCCCTTGGGACTCTGCAGGGGAGTGCTGAGTGCTTGGAAAGAGAACTGTGGGAGGGCTGGACCAGCTGGAGACAGGTGAACTTTCTGCTCTGCTGAAAGTTGAAGGTGTTGGCTGAGCCTCGGGGCATTGGGCAGGTACTCTGCAGGTGTACATATTGGTGCTGGCTCTCAGAGTCCTGAGCCCATCCCCTCTCTCCTGCTCACCTCTGCAAGGATGGGAACTGTATCCCAGTACAGCAGGGAAGAGCTGCTTTGGATGTTCTATTTTTAAAAGAAAAATACTTCATGAATTGCCCTTTTCTGGAGAGTTCTGTGCTGCCAGTTTGTTAGGATGTGAGCAAGAGGCATTTATAACAGCAGCCTCAAATAAATTGCTGAAACTGTCTCTGTGAATGGGGCAGAGGACTAAACTCAGAGACTGATTTTATTGCTTTTCCATCTTCTGTGTGTTAAAAACCAGAAGATGGAATGACGTGAATAGATATAAAACATGGTAATGGCCCAGTTTGGAAAAGTCTTAGAAAAAACTGGAAGGACACCGCTGTGATCACGGCAAATGTGTGTGCTGCCTTCTCCTGCGCCGATCCCGTGCTGTGCGGATACAGGCCCTGGCGTGGTGCTGCCCTTCTGGTGAGGGGCTGGGCTGACACAGTGTTTTAGAAGATATTTTATATACATCCTAGCTGTGCATTGCAGCTCTGTTACTGTTGTTACAAGAACCTTTTTATTTTCCTGCCTTTTTGTTCCCTATGCAACCTTAGGACGCTGTAAGTGACGTTCCCTTTGTGAACGTCGGTGGAGAAAGAGGGAGGGCCAAACATGAATGGCTGGAGGGGAGATGCTCCCCTGCTTGGAGAGAGGGACTGGGGGAGATGGGGGAACACTGGGCTCCCACACTGGAGCGATGGAGGGGAGCGAGATGGAAAGAAAACACAGCCGAGGATCAAACACACGAGCATGCACCGAGCTGTGCTGGCTCCAACCTTCTCCTTATTCAGCAGCAGTGAGGTGAAGGCTGTTGACATATTAAGTGGTGGCAATTAGGCCGGGAATTAACACCTTATTAAGCGGGACTGGGGGCAGTTGTCACCTCCAGGCCTGCGAGTCTGCAGGCTCGCAGGGACCCAGCAAGGAGAGACTTGTTCCTGACCACCGCGGCTGTGCCGGTCGTTTCTGAGACCCGTAAAACTCTTCTGGCTTACAGACGAGGCAGCAAACCCTCGGCAAACCCGAGGGCAGAATGGAAGTCTTTGGGAGTCAGAGGAGCCAGTCCAGCTCCGCAGTGGTGGCACTCGCACCCTCCCTCTGGCCAGCTCTGCCGCGGCAGCGCAGGGCAGGTGCTGCCTCGGATCAGGTTTTCCATCGGGATTGCCAGCCCCATTCCCAGATCCTGTGCCCACTGAACTCTGGGGCTCAGGGTTCCTGGGGGTTGGATGGGGGACCTGGCAGCGTGACCTCTCCTTGCCGCGTGTGCCGGCCCCTGCCTGTGCTCCTGCGTGCTCAGGCACAGGGATGTCGCTGCGGGGGCACCAGGCACCGGGGATGTCCATCCCCCTGCCTCCGCTGCAGCCGCTCAGCCCCGGCAGGGGAACCGCCTGCCTCAGGGGTTTTGTGCCTCGGAGCCCTTTGCTACCAGCTTTGCCAGGACACTGCAGCCAGCCAGGAGCTGCTTCCCAGCCCATCAGCCATTCCCAGCCTGGGCTTGCTGTGGAGGTGGCAGCCTGGGGGAAGGGCTCGTTCCTCAGTGACTGCAAGAGGGAGAGGAAACACCAGTCCATGAAATGCAATAAATCCTGTCATGACGCACTTTTTATCATGATCACTGGGATGCACATCCATAAGGGCCTGTCATGAGACCCAGCCCCTATATTTGCCAATTGGCATTTACTGGCCTTGTTTGTCCTGCTCCTCATTTAGCCCATTTGAGAAATTCCAGGGATGCTGTTGGGCTTTCTTGGGTTGTTGCCCTGTTTGGAGGGTGAAACCCTGGCCAGTCTCAGGGGTGGCAGTGGGGACACCCTTGGAGCCCCTTGGTGTCGAGCAGGACACGGCCCATGGGGCTGGGGATATTTTGGAGCTGGGCATGGTGCAGGAGGAGTTGTGCCTGCCGGGACAACCTAGGACATGGCAAGGATAGTTGATTTTCCTACAATGGTGTTGTCTGGCATTCTCAGATGCAGCTGGGAAATGCTCATCTGACTTCCAAGATTGCTTCCAGCCCCCTTCCTTGCAGGTTCCTTTGATGGGTGACTGCATGGCCTGGGGATGGTGTGAGGTCAGTTCCTGCTTGGACAACCTGGGTGCTGCTCAGCTCCGGCCTCTGCTGACATCACTGGTGGAGACAGCATCCCTGGAATTGTTCGAAAAACATGTGGCTATGGCATGTGGGGACAAGGTTCAGTGGGGTGCCTGGCAGTCCTTGGTTAGTGGTAGGACTCGATGATCTTAGAGGGCTTTTCCAACTGCAATGATTCCATGATTCTGTGATCTCCACACCATCCTCTGCCTTCTCCCTGCTTCCTCCCCTTCTCCCCATGCTTGGAAGGGGGTAGATTTGCCAGCCTTCGTGGGCTGTGACGCCACTGCTGTCACCGTGGCATGGCAGGGTGATGTCACAGCGCCTCGATCCGAAGGAGAACGAGGAGGAGGCTCCTGGCAGGCGCGAACAGCGGGAGGGGCCGGGGGGAACCATTGAACTGAACCGGGATGGAGCAGCGTCAAAGCCGAGCGGCGTCAGAGCTGCTCCGCTGTCAGTGCGATGGCTTTCAGCGCTCGCTTTTATGTGACAGCTGCTTCCCAAGGCTGGCGGCTCGCCAGGAGCCCGGGCGGGGTGAGTGGTGTGGCCGGTCCGCCGGCAGCGTGCCCTGCCCTTCAGAGAAGCAGGCTCTGTGCTGCGGACAAGAGGCATTCTTGTGGTTCGTGTGGTTCCCTGTGTTTCTGAGGAGAAGGGAGGAGGCGACCGGAGCGCAGACTCTCGGCCTGGGCGCGTTCCGGGTCAGGCGGGCGGCCCTGGGGTGTTTGCAGTGCCTGGCCCGGCATGGTGCCCGCGGCCCAGGGTGCTGCTCTGTGGCCCCAGGGGCTGCACCCACGTCCTCTGCGCTGCCAGCGCAAAGGGAGCTGTGTGCTCTCCAGTGCCACGTCCCTGGGCTCCTGTGCTCACTGTGCCCACTGTGGGAGCAAGGCGTGGGCTGATAGCCCCTGCCTTGCCTGCTGGGCCAGGGGAAGAGCCCAGGGTAGCCCAGGACATCGGGGCTTTGCTGTGGCCTGGGTTTCCATGTCTGCTGCTTTGGCACGGGACTGTGTGAAGGCATCTTTTACCCTGACAGCAAACCCATGGTGACAGCTACTGCGAGGGATGAGATTAAAACCAGATGCACCCCTCTCTCTCAAATGCTAGCGAAGCCAGAAACAGCCCTCTGGGGACGGATAGTCTGGGAAGGGCCTGGATGTGCTCTTCTGGCCCTGCTCGGCCCTGGAGCCCAGAGGCACCGCTCAGCCCCAGGCCAGGGAGTGCCCGGCCAGAGCTGCCGGGCAGCAGTGGGCACCGTGGGGCCCCCGCCCAAGAGGCAGCGTGGCCCAGAGCATGTGCGGCCGTGGCTAATGAGAAAAGACATCGTTAATTAGAACAAGGCAGCGCGTCGTATGTGTGGCGCCGGCTCTGAAAGGGCTTTGCGTGTTGTCTTCGTTAGGGGTGTGAGAATGCGGCTCACTGGCGTTTTCTTTCTGAACAAATTAAGGACACATTTCACCCATCAGGAGATGAAATAAAATACGAGCCGGGAGGGAGCGTGCCTGGTGAGCTCCCTGTGCCCATCCAGCCTCCTCTGCCCCGTGCGGCCGACCCCGTAGTGTGCAGGTGCTGCCAGGCCCTGCCTGCCCTGGCAGCAGTGTCTGCTGGCCCCTACCTGCCATCACGAGGGGCCTCATGACCTTCCCAACTCACCTGGGGTGGGCAGGGGGACAAGGTGCAGTTTGGGGCCCCCATAGGCTTGGCAGGGTGGAGATGCCCGTGGCTGGAGCAGCTGGTGGAACCTGAAGCCCTCAGGATGCTCCGGCGCCGTGGCAGACCGAGGTCTGCACCATGGTGGGATTCCTCTCCCCAGTGCTGGCTGTAGGGATGACACTCCTTAAATTATTTTTAAATTTTCTTTTCCTGCTGCTGGACTTGACCTCCCCAGAGAAGCACCATCACCATCGTGAGGTCTGGAGTGGAGGATGAGGTGTGGATTGGAGGAAGAAACACGGAATAAAATACAGCTGTTCCTGTGAACTGTTGTGATGTTGGTGCTCTGCAATTAATGGTTCCAAGGGCCACAAAGATGCTTCGAGAGCTGGAGCCCCTTTGCTCTTGGAGCCAGGCTGGGAGAGCTGGGGGTGCTCACCTGGAGAGGAGAAGGCTCCAGGGAGACCTCAGAGCCCCTTCCAGGGCCTAAAGGGGCTCCAGGAGAGCTGGAGAGGGACTGGGGACAAGGGCTGGAGGGACAGGACACAGGGAATGGCTTCCCACTGCCAGAGGGCAGGGATGGATGGGATATTGGGAAGGAATTGTTCCCTGGGAGGGTGGGGAGGCCCTGGCACAGGGTGCCCAGAGCAGCTGTGGCTGCCCCTGGATCCCTGGAAGTGCCCAAGGCCAGGCTGGATGGGGCTTGGAGCAGCCTGGGACAGTGGGAGGTGTCCCTGCCCATGGCAGGGGTGGAAGGAGGTGATCTTGAAGGTTCCTTCCAACCCAAACCACCCTGGGATTCTGTGAAATTGGCACAGACAGCTGCCAGCCCCAGCTCCGTGGGAACCGCAGCACTCGGAGCCGGCAGGGATGTGCTGGGCAGCAGGGCTGGGATGTGCTGGGCAGAGCAGTGGGCTCTGCTGGGGGAGGCTCTGAAGCCACCACAGCTGGGGAGGTCCGGCCAGTCTGGGGACACGGGTCTGGCCAAGCAGCCAGGAGGGGACTCCAGTCCCCAGCACCACTGTCCTGCTCCTCATTTCAGCCACAGAGCATCAGAACTGCTGAAGCCTGAGAAAAAAACCCCAGTGCAGCCATCCCTCCCCCCTCAGTAATCCATTCCCTGAGCTGGATTTAGGGATTCACTGTGGCATTAAATGCAAATAACAGACGAGCCGGTTTCGCCCCAAATGGGGGAGGAAAACGAGTCTGGGAAAGGAGTTTGTGTGCGGTAACGTAACCGTAGCTCGGAGGGCCCCACGGCTCCATGCTCTGTGTGTCTCTGCGTGCCTCTATTTTCCCCCTAATACTCGTGGACTGCTGGCTTGTAATGTGACGACTTTTCAACGTCAATAATGTATTGAATAACCCTGTCAGAAATGGGGGAAGCGTTAACTCTTTCCCTAGGCTGCAGCTCGCTGTGGAAGCCTCTGCAGAGGAGCTGCGATCCCGTGGGCAGGGCTGGCCGTAGCCCTGGGGAATCTCTCGTCCCAAGATTGTTCCCTGTGCCCCAGACACAGGGACAAGAACAATGGGAACCTGGTCCCTCCCCATCTGATGATAGCCTGGCTGAGGGGCGCAGAGCGTGGCACATTTTACCACAGAACTTTTGAATTAGTTAGGAATTTATCAATTAAGTCATGTTAACTGACAAGGCATTGCTTGCTGTTAAATTTGGCACATCTCTGGTTTTTTCCCCTGTCCTGGTGACTGAGGAGCAGCTTTTAGCATTCCCAGAGTGGATGTTCCCCACATGGGAAGTGTCTCTGCTGTACCAACCCAGCTGGGACCACTTCCCACCACTGACTGGTACGTACTCCTGCCCTGTCCTCGGTGACATTTCCTGCTCACCAGGACAGGATTTCCTTATTCCCATTCCTTGGTGAATGTCATTTTTTTCCCGTCATGGAGACTCCCCTGCTATGGCCAGCAGGCAGCAGTTGCTGTGGAAGCCATTAAGCACGGAATCATAGAGAATCACTAAGTTTGGAAAAGACCTTTGAGATAATCAAGTCCAACCATTACCCCAGCACTGCCAAGCCCCGAGTGCCACATCCACACAGCCTTCAAATCCCTCCGGGGATGGGGACTCCACCACTGCCATGGGCAGCTGTGCCAGTGCCTGACCACCCTTGCTGTGAAGGAATTTCCCCAGTATCCAGTCTAAGCCTCTCCTGGTGCAACTTGAGGCCGTTTCCCCTTGTCCTGTCCCTGTTCCCTGCGAGCAGAGCCCGACCCCCCCGGCTGCCCCCTCCTTTCAGGGACTTGTGCAGAGCCACAAGGTCCCCCCGAGCCTCCTTTTCTCCAGGCTGAGCCCCTTTCCCAGCTCCCTCAACCGCTTCTGCTGCTCCAGCCCCTTCCCCAGCTCCCTCAATCTCTTCTGTCATGAGGAGCCAGAACTGACCCCAGGACTAGAAGTGCCTCAGCTGTGTCCAGCACAGGGGATGGTCACTGTCCTGTGGCCTGTGGCCACACTATGGCTGATCCAAGCCAGGTGCCAATGAACTTCTTGCCCACCTGGGCACACCTGGGCTCAGGTTCAGCTGCTGTCACCAGCACCCCCAGAGCCTTTCCTGCCAGGCACTTTCCAGCCACCCTGCCCCACGCCTGGAGCTGCAGGGGGTTGTGGTGACCCAAATGCAGGACCTGGCGCGGAGCCTTGCTGAACCTCATAGAATGGGGCTTGAGCCAGTGGTCCAACTGTTGTAATTGTTGAATCTGTGCTCCTCTAATGCAAGCAGAGAATTTCAGCTTTGCTGTTTGCAGCAGACACCCAGGCAGGAGGGTACCCAGGCTGGCAGCCCCTCCCCTGCTCACCCTGCTCTCACCATTCTCACTTCGCTCGCACTCAGCTGCAGAGCAGCAGTGCCAGGGTTTGCCCCGGAGTGATCAAAGTTGAGTTTCACAGCTCTGCTCACTGTGTGTGGGTCTGAAAAAGACTTGTTATGGTGAGGGCACTGTGCTCACACTCCTCTCCTGCCGTCCCCGGAGTCCCTTGGCACAACGGACTGATGTGCCCACGTTGCTCCACATGGGACGGCCCAGCCCTGTCCCCTTTGCCCTGTCCAGGCTGGTGCTTTGCATGGTGCCTTAACACCATGGGCTTGTGGGCTTTGAGCTTTGCTTTAGCAAACCTTAGCTTCCCAAGCCAGCTTGGAGCTGTTCGGGATTTGCAGCTCTGTGGCTGCTGTTGACAAGGGCGAGCGAGACCACTTTGGGGGGTGTTGGGCAGCCAGCCAAGGTAAACCCCAGCCACCCCTGGCAGCTGGGGCTCCTCACCGCTCCCTGCCACTTTTCCTGCTTGGGGACGGGGCTTAGCATGTCCCTGTGTCCCAGCGTTTTGGAGAGTGAGCCTGTCTTCCAGTTGCATTTCACTGTGCCCTGTAGCAGAGTGGGACGGCAGGGGATGGTGGATTTGGATACTTGGTGACAGCAGAGGAGCTGTGCCCCTCTCCTGACACCATCCCATGGCTACCAGCCCTGCAGTGGGGTGGTGTGGATAGCAGGAGCCTCTGTGAAGGCGACAGATGGGGATGCCACCTGCTCATTGGGGTGGCACAAACAGGGCTCACTTCAATCCCCATGTGGGCCATTTACTTAAGAGCTGGACTCAGTAATCCCTGTGGGTCCCTTCCAGCTCAGAATATTGGGTGAATCTGTGTCCACTTTGCAGCCTTGAGGTGCAATTCCCTCCTTTCTGCCTGGGCCATGCTTGCTGTGCTCACACCATGTAGGGGACAGCCCCCAGATCATTTTTCACATTCCTTGGAAAGCCCCGCAGCTCCTGGTGTGGCTGTGGGGGTCACACGAACATGACTGGTGTTATCCCTGGAGCTGCACTATCCTTCCGCTTGCTTGCTGTTCTCGGAGAAGTTTCTACAGAGGGACACCCCAGCTCCCTGCTGGTGGAACCCAGCGGCACTTCCACAGCTCCTCCAGCAGCAGCAGTGATTTCCATGAGCCAGGAGCAGACAGTGTCCCTGCATGATCACTGCATGCCCCGGTGCCACAGCATCACCCCACGGTGTCACCCCATGGTGTCAGCCCACATGTCCTGCTCACCCAAGAGCTGCTATGCGAGGGGGCTGCAGCAACAGGGCTGGAAGTAGGGAATCATCTGGGAATAGCTGCTCTCCAGCCAGTGCAACTTTGGCTAAGTGCTGCAGGACACCCCCTCCTCCTGTTTGGCCTCAAGGAGAAGAGGGAATTAAAAAAAAAAAAAAGGAAAATGTTGGTTTTGTTTTGGCTGGGGAGCTGGAGCCGCAAGGAATGTCGGGAAGCCACAGCTCGGGTTACCCTGTTCCAGCGCACGGCATGGTGCTCTGGCGAGGCGGCACAAGCAGCTTCTCCCTCCCTGCCTCACTGAGGCAGAGCACAAAGCCGAGTCCTGGCCTGCAGGAGCTCTTGGGAAGAGGGATCGCTGCGGGGAGGTGGCAGTGGACAGGCGGGGGGGGGGTTTGCTCGCTCCAGGTGGCAAACGGGGCTCTCTGGGAGAAGAAACTCGTGCAGGTGGCACTGGGAGAGCAGCGCTCTCCCCACTGTCTGATGTGACACACACCCTAAAATAGCCGGGGCTCTCTTTTGACTTGTGGTTTTGAGGGATTTGGCCATGGGTCAAGCCTCCCAAGGAAACCAGAGCTACACGGTACTCAGTCAGATGTTCTCCAGTGGATGTGTGTGGGATCTGAGCCTCCCAAAGAACCACCCTGGAGTCAGTGCTTCCTGGGGTGATGGTTGTGCTTCTGGACCCCCTGTGCTGGTCTCCCTGACCAGAGCCAGAGCTTGTGCTAATCAGGACCCTTGGAGATGGTATAGGTGGACACTGGGACCACAGGACATGGGACCCTTCAACTTTGGGTGCTGTCCCCCATGGTGCAGGGACTTCACCTAACCAAACAAAGGGCTGAGGGCACTTGGTCTGTTCGGCTGGAGGGGACTGAGGTCAGACTTCATTAGTGGCTACAGCTTCATCCTGAGGGGCAGGTCTGATCTCTGCTCCCCATGCCAGGGACAGAACCTGAGGGAATGGCTGGAGCTGTGTCAGGGGAGTTTAGGTTAGATATTAGGAAATGTTTCTTCCCCCAGAGGGTGCTGGGCACTGCCCAGGCTCCCCAGGGAATGGGCACGGCCCCGAGGCTGCCAGAGCTCCAGGGGCGTTTGGACAGCGCTGCCAGGGATGCCCAGGGTGGGGTTGTTGGGGTGTCTGTGCAGGGCCAGGAGCTGGACTGGATGATCCCTTTGGGACCCTTCCCACCCAGGACATTGTGTGATTCTATGATTTTATGGAATGCTCAGAGACCAGCTACATGCAGGATCAACAAGAGCTCGTGCAGAGCCTCAGATATCCCACTGAGTCTTTTCTGTTGAAGAACCAGTATTTGACACAGGGCATAACAAGAAACCTGTTTTTCTGGAGTGTGTCTGAACACAAGGGAGCAGGGCAGGGGCAGCAATAGTTGTCCCTGGTCCAGAGAGCCCTGCATGTTCACAATGCAGAGCCTTGAGGTGAGGGGCTGGTTCAGTGCCAGAGGTTAGAGGAGGGTTTTACACTAAATCCTGTAGGTTTTTTTCCATCATGATAACCTTAATCCAGTGCAGGTAACCAATGGCACATCTCTGGGGTGAGCGAGGTTTTAAGGTCGCAGTAGCTGTGTGACCCAGCGCAGGAGAAGCCCTGAATTCTTGTGCTGATGTGCAGGCACAGTGTGTCTCCATCCAGGTAGGCTGTGATGTGGAGAGGGACCTTGTGCTGCAGGTCTGGGCTGTGTCACACACAGGACATGGTGTGACATGTCAGGTGGCAGCAGGGCATGCCGTGGGACAGCTCAGGGTGTTGCTGGCGGGCAATGGGAGTTTGCAGACAGGAACAGGACCCCATCTGCTGCTGCCCGTGATGGGTGAGCAGGCGGAGGGGAGGTGGAAGCACAGGCAGGGGCCCAGGAAAGTCTCCTGAGCTGTGGGATGTGGCACCTGCCCTGGGAATGCCCAAGCTGGCCCCTTGTGCCACTGAGAGCTTTTGGAGCATGACAGCAAGGACCTGAGAGCCCCTTTTCAGGAATGCAGAAGCAAATTGTTTCATCCTTTGGTCTCCAAAACCATCCACTCCTGCTTGAGAGGAAGGAAGGAAGGAAGAAAGAGCTGAAACCAGAGCAGGAAGTTCCTGAAAGGCGAGAGCAGCCTTTATCCCCATGTGCTGAGCTCTCCTCTGCAGCGTCATTGCCCGAGCACAGAGAGGTGCTAAATCTGAACTGCAAACTCTCCTGAACTTCACATCCTCCCTCCTGCTAATAAATCCAGCCGTGGCCGTTGCTGAGTTCCTTATGTGGCTCTTCTGAGTTTACCATATCCTCTGACCTTTATTTTTGTGGGCCTGTCCCGACTCTTCAGCACTGCGTGGTCCCCACGGATCTGCTGGTGATGCCACGTCCCCCTGCAGGGGAGGCTGAGGGTGCAGAGCAGGGTGAAAGCACAGAAGCTGTGAGTTCCTGGGGGGAGCAGGGCACCTGGGGGCTGAGTCCTGCAGGCTCTCTTGCCTCCTTAGGTGCTGTGTCTGAGCACGTCCCCACTGTGGGACAGGGGACACAGCCGCCTGCAGCGCAGACACAGCGGGGGAGCCAGTGACCAACAGGACTCAGGGCAGGGACCCCGTGCCTGGGGGCTTGGGATGTGCTCCTGTGGGGAGAGGGGGGATCTGGACAAACCCATTCAGCACGCAAGTGTCCTGGGCAGGGAGGACAGTGGTGGCATTCTCAGTGCCCAGGCTGGATGAGAGGGCCCTTTGGCCATTGAGGTGCAGGATTGCAGGACGGCAGGGCTGCCATCGAGGTGTGGGTGGCAGGATGGCACCACGGGCAGTGTCCCCACTGCCAGTGCCCCTTGCTGTGCACCGGCAGGGAGTTGAGGTGAGCTGAGCTGCGGCTCTGGGCCTGGCCGATGCCTCACAGCATTTCTCGCTGATGCAAGGGCAGGCAGGTGGGGGCACTGGCCGGGGTGGGAGGGTTTGACAAAGATAGCATGGTGTGCAGGCCATGGATGAGGCTGGGGCTGGATGTGCTCTGTGTAAGTGCTCCTGAACATGTGCCTTTCCCAGTATTTCCCTAGGCTGGAGCTACTGCTGAGTGGCTGTGGAATTAAAGTATCATTTGCAGTTTGTGCATTCCAGCACGGTGTCAGGTTTTGGGAGAAGGCAGTCTCCGTGTGCGCTGCGCCTTCCCGGCCTGCAAGCCCCCAAATGTCCCGGAGGCCACGCACAGTGCTTTGGTCCCTGCGAGCTCCTGCTCAGGGAGGTGTGGGAGAGCCCAAGGAGGGAGCCCAGCGTCGCAGCAGCTTGGCTGGACAGCCAGCTACCTCCAGTCTAACACTTCCAAACCAAAAACTTCACCTCAGCAACATCGATTCATTTTCCCAGGATTTTGAACCATGGGAAGATTGGAATCCAAACACACACGAAGTGCCCGTGGTTTCAGACGGTTCTTCCCAGCATCAGGCGGGTGGATGTCTCCAGAAAGGCTGCCCACAAATGTAACTGAAATCCCAGTCTAAACCCAGTTAACTCCGGCAGAAAGAAAGAAGGAAGTTGTTGTTTTGCAGCAGCCGATCCATGTGCTGCCCCTTGGGGGGCCGGTGGGGCTGTGTGAGGGCAGTGGGGCTGTGTGTGAGGGCAGTGGGGCTGTGTGAGGGCAGTGGGGCTGTGTGTGAGGGCAGTGGGGCTGTGTGTGAGGGCAGTGGGGCTGTGTG
>WEIT01024167.1:158347-200173 GCA_013389985.1 Dryoscopus gambensis
CAGTGGGGCTGTAAGAAGGCAGTGGGGGTGTGGGTTTGGGTGCCTGCCTCCGTCTGCACACCGGGGTTAAAGAAACACCAGCTCGGGCAGTGGAGGCGGATCTCGGGGGGTTTGCAGGCTGGGATGAATTAAGCCTGGCTGTGTTGCTGGCTTTGGGGTGGGATAGCACCCACAGTCTGGTTTGCTTCTGCCACGGGGGAAACTGAGGCATAGGAAGAGAAGGGATAGGATCTGCCTGTCCAAACAGAGATGTGGTGGTGTCTGGGCTGGGTGTCTGGGGTGCCATCGTGGGGGATGGAGGGAAGTTGGCATCTCCAGAGGGTGTGTGCTGGTGTGGGCCAGGCTGTGGAGCAGGAGAGGAGCACGTTTGTATACCCCCGTGTTGCCGTGGACTGGAGAAGATGCCTCTGCTGCAGGCATGGAAAGGAAGGTGGGCCTGGTGATGCTTCCCAAGTGATGTGACAAACATCCAGCAGAAGCAGAAGTGGGATTTGGCTGCTGTGAGCCCCGTGTGTGTTGAGTTGTCTGACTCCATGAAGGGCTTCTGGCCCCACCTCAGCTTTGAGCAAGGAGTGTCCTGGTTGTTATGGTAGGAAACTTGCAACAGGACCTCTGTGGAGGCTCCTATAGCCCATCTCTGTCTCCTTGTCCCACACATCCGTGATGCCCACCCGGGCCCTTCTCTGTTCAGCTCTTAAGTTTTTCTTGGAAACACTCAAACTCTGCAGGATGTGGCCTGGAGCCTCAGGTGGAGGACTGGATTGGTGGAAAAGGTGCTCCTTTCCTTCTTGGGAACCTTGGGGTTGCAAGGATGCAAAGAGAACATTTGAAGCAGGCAAACCTGTGTGTTTGTGCTGGAGCAGCTCCCGAGGCCTCCCGTACCCCGTGGGAGTCATTTGTAGATCCCAAAATGCAGCTGTAGGTTGTGAGGCTCTTGTGAAGAGTTGATCAGAAGTGAGATTAACTCACTCTAAATGAGCAGTGGTTTCTATCTGAATGAGGGAAAAGAGAAAAGTCCAGCCCTGTCTGGTGGAGAGGGATGTGTTAGGAGCAGATGTCTTGCTCTCCTCCACTGGATAAGGGAGCCATCTCCAGAGGCTTCCTCCTCACCTTTCACATCCTCTGACTTCTCCAGGATGAGACAGGGCACATCAGGTGTGCAGCTCCTCCCATGGCATTGTGGGGCCCTAGTCAATATTTCAGCAAAGTCTCCAAGGCTGATTGGAGATGGAGACATCCTTAATCACCATATCCCCCAGACAGGCACCTCTGCTATTTCCTTAATCAGCTGCATGGCTTTGAAGCAGCCCAGATGGTATCTCCTGGGCCTGCCTGCCCTGTGCTGAGGCTCTGGCACGGGAGGGAGATGGTGAGGGTGGGGAGGTAGTTTGTGTATTTGTATATATACAAATACAGACACGGCAGTGCTTGGTGAAGGAAATGAAATCCAGTTGGACTTTCCTCCTGGTCCTCAAATTTGGGAGGTGATAGAGTATTTTTGATGACAAAGTTATTCCACGAGTGTCCTCCCAAGAGATTCATGTCCTCTTCATGGAGCCTCTGCGGAGGCAGCCTCTACCCGGCCTGCAGAGTCAACTGCCCAGGTCTGCTCTGAACTGCTTCCCTCTGATCTGTGCTGCTTGGACTCTCTTGGACTTCTCTGGTGAAGGAAAATAAAACAAGGACTTGTTCTTCTTCCCCAGAGCAGCTGTGGCTGCCCCATCCCTGGCAGTGCCCAAGGCCAGGCTGGATGGGGCTTGGAGCAGCCTGGGACAGTGGAAGGTGTCCCTGCCCATGGCAGGGGGTGGGACTGGATGGGCTTTAAGGTCCCTTGCAACCCAACCCATTCTGGGATTCTGTGACTCCCAGAGACTCTTGTTTTCAGAAACACTGAATAGCATTGAGGTTTTCCTCCAAAAACATATTTTCCATGTGGATATTTAGACCCCCCCTCACACGTAACACAGTGTCATGTCAGACACTGGGAATGTTTTCTTATCCCTTTAGTATGTCATTCATGGCAGTATGGTGATTCACTCTTGGGACATGACTTTGGGTAAGAGCTTTGGTTATCTTCAAGCCCATCCAGCAGTTCCCTTGGGATGCTCCCTCTCTGCCTCTCCCTGGAGCACCACAAGCCCAGATCTGAACCACCAGGGTCCCTCCAGGGAAGCCCATGAGCTCCTAGCCAGGCTCACAGCCCTGGCTGTGCCTGGTGCTGAGCCCACGTTCCAGGCTCTTGACTCATCTCCCAAGACTGAAGCATGCAGCCCCACGGTCTAACCCCGATTTCCCCAGCGTGCCTGAGGCTGCGAGGGGAACAACAGAAAGAAGGGACCCTCTTGGCTTCCCTCTCTTGGTATTTTTCTCAGTGTTTGTAGACATTCTTGCTGTTTCTATTCTGAAATTGTTTTCTTGTGCAATCCATGTGGTTCTGTACTGCTATATTTAATACTTTGCTAGTATCAGATTTTGCTTTCAAGATCTTTCAAAACAAAACTAATAAAAATAAATCCTCTTGCAGGAGGTCACTGAGATGGAGTGGCTTTTTCCCAAGCGCTGACATGCTTTGGACTTTTCCCTGCTCCCTGTCCGAGCTTATTCCCCCTTGCCTAGAGGCTCTTTTCCCCCATCAGCTGTCCCTGTGCCCATAGGTGAAGGAAGCATGTGATGTATGTGATGTGTGTGCTGTGTGTGCCCAGGGCTGCCTGTGGTGGAGGGCACGGAGGACACTTGTGCAGGGCAGTGACAGAAACATCTGTCCTTAGTCTGCTGCTCCTGCAGGACTTGTGCTTCCAGGGCCCTTGGTTCTGGGAGCTCACTGGTCCCTTGGCCTGAAAACATCTCTTTGTTTTTAACATCGAAGTTTTGGACCCTTGTGGCAAACAGGTTGCCCAGAGAAGCTGTGGCTGCCCCATCTCTGAAAGTGGCCTGTGTCAGGTTGGATGGGGCTTGGAGCAACCTGGTCTATGGAAGGTGTCCTGGCCTGTGGGAGGGGGTTGGAATGGGATGAGTTTTAAGGTCCTTCCAAGCCAAATCATTGCAGGATTCCATGAAATCTGTCTCCACCTTCTTCCAGGCACTGTTGTTTCTGCTGGGGGAACTGGTGGGTGCGATGGATCACTGAACTGCCCCAGCTGGCCAGCCCAAGCAGAAAGGATGCCATTCACGATCCCAACTGGAACTGTCCCATCAGGAGACCCCCAGCCCACTGCTCCAGAACTTCTGCCTTGAAGCTGGGGCAGAGCAGCTCTGGAAAGGTCCTGCTGATGTTCTGGCCCGCAGGAATGCACCTGTGGTACCCAGATCTCTGGGAGGAGGATGGTGGTCCCGCCTCCATGTGGCTGTGCAAGTTGCTGGGCACTGTGCAAGTGACTGTGCTGTATTCTGAATTTTCCAAAGTTGGGTGACACAGGAACTGAGGCTCCCACTGCTCTGTTTTATTTTTATTAGCCAAACCATTTAACCAGCAGAATTGTTTGCAGAAGCAAAGCACTTTGGTCCCTGAATTGTTGAGCTTCCGCTTTCCATCCGCTCTCAGTAGGACAGCGATCGTGTGCTAAATCCCAATTAATCATTAAGAAGATATTTGAGGTTTAACAGCTATGTTATAAGATACAGTTTTTACTGGTGTCGACCTCAGTTAAATATGTTTTTAATAGTGGATGGTATTTAATTAAACATAAAATAACAGAGGCTTATTAAATCTAGAGAGACCTTTCCTAGTGATGGATATTGAATGTTAAGTAAATATCACTTGGTCATTAGAAGCATATTCAGAGTGGTTTCACAGCTATGTAATAGGCAGGTATCTGATTACCCATCTGCCCAGGTCCAATGAATAAGCTCTTAATAATCAATTGCCACTCATTTAATATATCATAATAACTGTCTTATTAGACCTGAATTAGATCCTTGTAAGAGCAAACAGAGGCAGCCTGGTGCTCACTGGGATTTTGAGGGGATTTTTTTTTATTTCCAGTTGATGGTTCATTGAGATTGGGGTGGTTGGAGATTGGATGACGCTGGGCTGGATGATGGACAAAGAGGTTTCACGATGTGTTCGTGTGGGACCTGCCCAGCACCACCCCACTGCGGTCAGCCCAGAGTGGGGCATGGCAGGTGGAGGGGCTGCTGGCAGCCCTCAGGGCTGGGACCACCCACCTGGGATGCAGAGGCTCCCAGAGCTGCACGGGGGGGTTGGTGGTTGTGCGGTGACACCGTGACTCCTGGTGTGTCCTTTGGGCAGTGGGTCTTTCTCTAGGGCAGAAGAACATTACACCGGAAAGGAGATGAGCGCTGCCACATGTTCCCATTAACCTGCAGAACTTGCTGCCATGCAGCACCTTCAAAGCCCAGTCATTAGCTGGTATCAGGGGAGATTGAGACTCGTCTGGGGGTGATATGATCAGAAAGAGGCACTTAGGGCACAGTGATGTTTGTAATCCAGGGCTGTGTTTAAGGAAAGACCAGCAGCTGGCCCTGTTTCTCAAGCTGATTCCCATCTCTCTGCTCCAAGAATCCAAGTTCTAGTCTCTTGTTTCTCCAAGTGTTTGTGTCCTGTGTATCAGCTAAGTACTTTCCAGGATGCCAAGTGGGTGGCTTGTGGATGGACAAGGACCCTAAGAGGACTTGAGACACTCCCTCCCAACCTCAGGAAGCAGGATGTTGAGTGCAGGAGGATTTTGCTTGATTTTGAGGTGAAATATGATTTATTTTGCAAGGCCCAGCCAGTGGTGGCTGTTCACACTGCTGTATGGCAGGAGCTGGCATGCCTGGGGTGGCAAAAGGGGGTTGGCACACCTGGCTGGAGCGGGACTTTCTCCTTACCTGGCAGAGATGGAGAACCCTGGCAGCCTGGCAGCTAGAGATGATCTGGAGGGTTTGAGAAGGGTGGTTGTCACTTGCCCTGAGATAGAACTTTCTGCAGGAATTACTGTTCCCCTCATCCTTCAAAATCCCATCTTGTACTTTTGGAGGAAGTGATAAACCTGGACTGTGAGTTTGGGAACTGTGGGAATAGCATAGGTTTGGGTTGGAAAGACCTTAAAGCCCATCTCCTTCCACCTCCATGCCATGGGCAGGGACACCTCCCCCTATCCCAGGCCGCTCCAAGCCCCGTCCAGCCTGGCCTTGAACACTTCCAGGAATGGGGAAGGCTTGGGATATCTGTGTGCAGTGCATGTGCAGCCCAGCCGGGGTGGAAGGAACAACGAGACCACGTCATCCGATTAAGATTGAGCATACAAAATGATAAATACAGAGGTGGGAGCTTTTAAGTAGAAGGAAAACTGCTGCTGCCAAGTGCAGTGCCCCTGCGAGAGGCTGGGTGTTTGGATTTCTGGTGGGGGGAAGCTGAAACCCCGAGCACTGCTTTTCTGGGATTCCGTGGGTAGCCCTATTAGCTTGCTTAGAGCAACACTTCGTTTTTGATTTCTCCGTGCTGCTGCATTTCACAGGCCACAAGCTTTGTTCGCTGCCGTTGTTCCCTGCGCAGCAGCACTGACTCAGCGCTGGAACAATGCGCAAGGCAGCCGGAGCCCGGTGATTCAGCTGCCGGCTCAGAGGATGAGCCCGGCTCCTCTGCTCGCTTATTAATCTCTGCTAGCGCGTGAGTCAGGCTCTCCTCGCCCCCGGGCAGGAAAGCAGCCGTGGTGGGATTTAACCAGGGAGCCGGGAAGGGGCCCCGGGGAGGGTGACAGGCAGGGGCTGCTGCTGTGGCCAGCCTGCTCCCGGTGCTGCCGGCTCTGAGCCATCCAGCGTGTGCAGAGGGGACGTGGCTGTGCCGGCACCGAGGGCATCTCTTCACAGTTCCATCCTAACAACCGCCTGTCTCGCCAACTCGGGGGTCTTGCTGCCTTCCCCAGGATTTCCCTGGGTGGTTTGCAAGGCGGGCTCATGGCCAAACCAGCTTCGTGCAGCCTGTGCCCTCCTGCTGCTTGTCACAGGTTTGGAGGCCGAAAGCTGATTGTGCCCTGCTCACCCGTCTTGGGTCCTGTTCCCACCCTGGACCCCTTCACCAGCCTGCAGGTGTGCCCTGACACCCGTCCCCCTTGGCCAGTGTGTTGGGCAGTGTTCCCTGCACGCTGCATCCCTTGGCAGAAGCCGTGGGAGCTGTAGGACAGCGCTGAGCCCAAGCAGATCCATCCCACGTGCAGCAGTGTCACAGAGCAGGGTGTCCCGGCAGGACCCAGGCCTGGATTGCTGCAGGAGACCAGACCTCCAGGACCAGCCCCGGCCCCAGGACAGCCCAGTCACGGCTGTGCCAATTATCAGCAGCACAGGCCTGTGAGAGCAGGCAGGCTCCAGCCTGGCAGGAGGTGAAGCTGTGAGAGCAAAGGTGTGGGAGCACCCAGGTGCTGCCTTGGGCTTGGCTCTGGCCAGGCAGACAGTGGAGAACCTGCAGGAATTCCTGCAGTCTCCGCCAGAAACACACCTGGAGTTGGGAGACAGAAGTCACCACGGCGGTTGTGCCACCCTTCCTCGTCCACAGGGTGCGTGCCGGGGCTGCCGTACCCACCCAGCAGCTGTGGGGTGGGCTGGGGGCACAGGGGCAGCCCCACATTGCAAGCCCCGGAGGAGGGGCACCACAGCCTGACCCTGGGGGTTCACTCTGCCCTCTCACTTTGTTCTCCACCCTCCTCACACAGCCCTGAGCCGACCCAGCCGCCTTGGCCGGGCTCCCCAGGGCCAGCACAGCCATAAAACGCTCTAATCCGAACAGGCTGGGGCAGAGCCACCCGCTGCCATCGGGACAACTCTCCGTGTGCGGTTCCCATTTAGTGCAGATTTATTTCCTCTGGGTCGCCGGCTCTGCTGTTGCTCACTCCTTGGCTCTGCTTCTGGGAGCATCCAGCATTTACCTTCTTGCAGCGAGGGGCTGTGGGGACTGTAACTTCATTGTACGTGTCAATTAGGAAAACACCCTCAGGAATTTCCTTTCTGATGCTGCCTGGCTCTACAATAACCTCTGTCTCCGTGGCTGCCGGCTCCCCAGAGCCCGTCCCGCCAGAGCAAACCGACGGGGAGCCGGGAGCGGGCTCGGCTCCGCAGACGCCTCCAGCTCCCGTTCCAGCTCCCTTTGAGCGCCGAGCCCCATCTCGTTCCCACTTCTCCTGCACTCCTCACTCCCTCTCTGGGCGCTGGGATTTGGAGTTGTTTTGGAAACCGCTGCGACTCCGGCATGACGTCACCAGGGCTCTGTAGTATCTCTGTCTCCATCCTAGTTAGGCGCTTCCTGCTCCCTGGCTCTCGCTCCAGCTCGCCTGGCGTGTCTGTGCTCTTTCTTCTTCTCCACAATTCCCCAGGGATTTTTTTTTCCAACTTTTTTCCCCCTTTCCTTCATCTCTTACACAGCGGTTTTGTCTTCCCTTTTCTGTTTTTTTTTCTTTTTTAAATTTTTTTTTTCCTCCTCTCCTCTCCAAAAAGAGCCCTTTTGCCCCAAAACTGGCTTTCCCAATCCATTTTTGTAGCAGGCGGCCATGCCGGGAATCTCGAGGTGTTGGGATGCTCCTGGCCAGCTCATTCCGAAGGGCAGGGGACAGGCAGGGGAGCAGGTGGTCCCAGCCCCAGCAGTGCCATGGTGGCATCGAGCAGGGTCTGTCCTGTGAAGGGGGTTTTCTGCTGCCCCTCTTGTGCCAGTTGCAGGGCTGCACATCCCCTCTCCTCCCTCAGCCTCTCCCACCATCCCATCTCAGCCCAGCTTTTCAGGCACAGCAAATCCATTGCTGTGCCCCACATCCCCAGCNGAGGCCGAAAGCTGATTGTGCCCTGCTCACCCGTCTTGGGTCCTGTTCCCACCCTGGACCCCTTCACCAGCCTGCAGGTGTGCCCTGACACCCGTCCCCCTTGGCCAGTGTGTTGGGCAGTGTTCCCTGCACGCTGCATCCCTTGGCAGAAGCCGTGGGAGCTGTAGGACAGCGCTGAGCCCAAGCAGATCCATCCCACGTGCAGCAGTGTCACAGAGCAGGGTGTCCCGGCAGGACCCAGGCCTGGATTGCTGCAGGAGACCAGACCTCCAGGACCAGCCCCGGCCCCAGGACAGCCCAGTCACGGCTGTGCCAATTATCAGCAGCACAGGCCTGTGAGAGCAGGCAGGCTCCAGCCTGGCAGGAGGTGAAGCTGTGAGAGCAAAGGTGTGGGAGCACCCAGGTGCTGCCTTGGGCTTGGCTCTGGCCAGGCAGACAGTGGAGAACCTGCAGGAATTCCTGCAGTCTCCGCCAGAAACACACCTGGAGTTGGGAGACAGAAGTCACCACGGCGGTTGTGCCACCCTTCCTCGTCCACAGGGTGCGTGCCGGGGCTGCCGTACCCACCCAGCAGCTGTGGGGTGGGCTGGGGGCACAGGGGCAGCCCCACATTGCAAGCCCCGGAGGAGGGGCACCACAGCCTGACCCTGGGGGTTCACTCTGCCCTCTCACTTTGTTCTCCACCCTCCTCACACAGCCCTGAGCCGACCCAGCCGCCTTGGCCGGGCTCCCCAGGGCCAGCACAGCCATAAAACGCTCTAATCCGAACAGGCTGGGGCAGAGCCACCCGCTGCCATCGGGACAACTCTCCGTGTGCGGTTCCCATTTAGTGCAGATTTATTTCCTCTGGGTCGCCGGCTCTGCTGTTGCTCACTCCTTGGCTCTGCTTCTGGGAGCATCCAGCATTTACCTTCTTGCAGCGAGGGGCTGTGGGGACTGTAACTTCATTGTACGTGTCAATTAGGAAAACACCCTTAGGAATTTCCTTTCTGATGCTGCCTGGCTCTACAATAACCTCTGTCTCCGTGGCTGCCGGCTCCCCAGAGCCCGTCCCGCCAGAGCAAACCGACGGGGAGCCGGGAGCGGGCTCGGCTCCGCAGACGCCTCCAGCTCCCGTTCCAGCTCCCTTTGAGCGCCGAGCCCCATCTCGTTCCCACTTCTCCTGCACTCCTCACTCCCTCTCTGGGCGCTGGGATTTGGAGTTGTTTTGGAAACCGCTGCGACTCCGGCATGACGTCACCAGGGCTCTGTAGTATCTCTGTCTCCATCCTAGTTAGGCGCTTCCTGCTCCCTGGCTCTCGCTCCAGCTCGCCTGGCGTGTCTGTGCTCTTTCTTCTTCTCCACAATTCCCCAGGGATTTTTTTTTTCCAACTTTTTTCCCCCTTTCCTTCATCTCTTACACAGCGGTTTTGTCTTCCCTTTTCTGTTTTTTTTTCTTTTTTAAATTTTTTTTTTCCTCCTCTCCTCTCCAAAAAGAGCCCTTTTGCCCCAAAACTGGCTTTCCCAATCCATTTTTGTAGCAGGCGGCCATGCCGGGAATCTCGAGGTGTTGGGATGCTCCTGGCCAGCTCATTCCGAAGGGCAGGGGACAGGCAGGGGAGCAGGTGGTCCCAGCCCCAGCAGTGCCATGGTGGCATCGAGCAGGGTCTGTCCTGTGAAGGGGGTTTTCTGCTGCCCCTCTTGTGCCAGTTGCAGGGCTGCACATCCCCTCTCCTCCCTCAGCCTCTCCCACCATCCCATCTCAGCCCAGCTTTTCAGGCACAGCAAATCCATTGCTGTGCCCCACATCCCCAGCCGGAGCTCCTTGTGCTCTGACACCTTGTTCCCCATCAGCATCCATCCCATTCCTGCTGTGAGTGCCCACATCCCTGTGCCACCCTGGGACCAGCCCGTGATTCCCAGCACCGCTGGCTCCTGCCTAGAAAAGCATATGTGTGGTTTCATCATGACTCTCTAGTGAGTGTTCACTAAGCACGAACTAAATACGATTTATTTCTTTAATTTCTTCCCTCACCACTACTGAAATGCTGCCTGATTGCAGGCAGACCCCCCAGGGCCATGGCTTTCCTCCCTCCTCCTGCTTGCTCATTCCGACCCCCGGCAAAAGCAGCACGGGGCTGTGCTTCACTTGGGAGCAGTTCTGGGAACAGCACTATTAAACATAAAATACAAATACATATATAATATGTGTGGGTGGGAGTGTGTGTGTGTGTGTGTGTGTGTGTATATATATTTGTAAGGGCATGTAGTGATAGGACAAGGGGAAATGGCTTTGAACTGAGAGAGAGCAGGGTTAGATGGAATATTAGGAAGGAATTGTTCCCTGTGAGGGTGGGGAGGCCCTGGCACAGGGTGCCCAGAGAAGCTGTGGCTGCCCCTGGATCCCTGGAAGTGTCCAAGGCCAGGCTGGATGGGGCTTGGAGCAGCCTGGGACAGTGGGAGGTGTCCCTGCCCATGGCAGGGGTGGAATGAGATGAGCTTTAAAGTCCCTTCCAACCCAAACCATTCCATGATCCCATGTTCCCATGATCCCATGATTCCATGATATGCACCTGACCCCCTCTGCCCTGCAGGAGCTGGACAGTGCCACATCTGCCCATAATGACTGGGTAAACTGGGGCACATGGGGTGAGTGCCAGGAGGGCCATGTGATCACAGCCCTGTTGTGACACACATCTTTAGTTTTCTGTCCCTGGGTGTGCCTGTCAGGTCACTTAATCCCTGGAGTATCTTTTTAATGTTATTTGGATTAAAGTTGAATTTGGGCAGTGGCTGTCCCTGGCTGTGTGAACATGTGGTGCCCAGGGCTGAAACCTCAGTGAAGATCACAGGCTTTAATACAAACTCCTGGTGAGGTTTTGGCTTTTTCTGGAGAAAAATGGGGTCTGGATGCAAGTGTCTTTATCCCAGTTCAGCCAGTTCTTCCTCAGCCTTCCCAAAGATCTATGCTCGCATTTATTTCTAAATCAGTCTCTCCACCTGTGGTCATCAAGATTTGGATGCTGTTCACTTGCCACAAGCTTGTGCTGGACCAGAGGCTCCTGCATCCTCCCTGGCGTGCCCATCTGCCACATGTCCCTAAAATACACAGGCAGACCAGCGGGAAGTGACTGGGAACTCCTTGCAGTGAGCTCTGGGCAGTGGATGGACAGGACTGGGGGTTCTGGTTGTCCTGCTTAGCAGGGAGGTGTGAGGGCTTTTGTGGGACAGACTGTGGGCGTGGGAAACATGGGACCCCGCTGAGAGCACAAACCCCTCTGAGGTCAGAGGCTGCTGCTTTCAAAGCACAGGGAAGCTGGGGAGTGTCTGTGCTGAGCATTGATCTGGCAGGGCCAGTGCTGCTGGGCAGGGCTGGGAGTCACACTGGGGTAAGGCAAGGGGGGCGGTGGCTTCACTGGCTCCTGTGGGATGGGAACAGTGTCATTTGCTGCTTCAGGAGCATGGAGGGGTTTGTGGGGAGAGGAGCTCTAAGTTTGCTGTACCTTATACCAGCAGTTCCTATCAGCATTGTGGGCTTGGTGTCTGCTGGAGCTGGGAATCCCCAGCTCTGCCCTTTGGATGGGGGTTCTGGGCTTTCAATCCGATCACACGCAAGAAGTCATAGATGGAGCAAGTGTTTGGTGAGAGCCACAGCCCATCACCCCTGTGCCCCACTGCCACCCTGGCTGGGCCTCGCTGGGGAATGGCTGCACCCTGAGCTCAGGGGCTGAGGCTTCTCCTGCAGCCACTGCCCAGGGCCCTTCCCTGCACTGCCCGGTGGCCCAGCGCCCATATCTCGAGTGTGCCTGCCAGAGATTGTCCCGTGGGTTTTCACCTATAGCCTTTGGATGCGGATATGGCATTAAAGGATCACTTTGTCTTTGCAAATGCTGGGCTCATGCAAGCTTTTGGGGTGGCCACCCCAGCCCCACAAACCTGTCTGTGCTGGGAAGAAGACGTGGGACTGGGGATGGGGCTGCTGGAATTATGCAGGGACCCTAGAGAATACTTATATCCTTGTTTTCTAGGGACAGGTTGGTGTAATTTCGTTTCCCTCCATCCAGTTGTTTGGGATGGTCACGCTGGCGGGGCATGCAGGATGCTCCTTTTCAGGCAGGAGTTGGCAGGGACAGGTAACCCTGCCTCTGAACAGACATTTCCATGGAAGTCGCCTCGAGGTCTGTCATTGCTGCTTACCTGGGACAGCCGCAGAGGCCTGTAATTGCTGGGAGAGGCTGTGGGCGGCCGGATAGGAATCTTGGAATAGGTTGCTGCCCTCTCGGCAGGGAGAGCCTGGCCACCCAGGAGGGAGAGGAGGAGGACAAGGAGGAGAGAAGAAGGAAGAAGAAGAAGAGAAAGATAAGGAAGAAGCAGGACCTCTGTGCAGCTCTGAGTACTACAGAGATGGTGAGTGATTTCGCATCAGACTAGGGGGGTACCAAAGAGATTTGCTGGGAAAAAGCAAAAATTAATTCAAGGCAGTTGTTTTTTTCATGAGATTCATGAAGACTTTGTGGCTCTGGCTGTGGTGAAGGCCAGATGGGCTCAGCAAGCATCCCGGGGGACTGCTGCCCTGTGGAGTGCAGAGGTGAGCTCTGCCCAGACCCCGGTGTGTGGAAGGATGTGCCAGAGGAGAGGCTGTGCCTGACAAGGGACATGCCAGAGGGGGTACCTCTCCAGAGGCATTGCAGCAGCCGGCCCTGAGCTGCCGTGGCTCTGAGCCATGGCTAAGTGGGGTGTGGGCTTGGCCCAATCCTTACCCTAGTTTTGGAGGGTTCCCATGCCCTCCAACCCGGAGCTGGCAGGAGCCGGTGGGATGGGGTGAGCATGAGGACATGGCAGGAGCCACAGGGTGGGACCGGGAGTAGGTGCCACAAGGAAGGGCTGTGGGCGGCACGGGGAGGAGCAGGAGCCCTGCCCAGCCCTGAAAGCCCCAGCAGGCTGGAGATGTGCCTTTTGCACGCAAGATGTGTCACCTGCCTGCCGAGCGGCTGCTGCATTTCGGCACAGCCCTTCCGAGTGGCCTCGGCTGCCGCGGGAGGATGCCCTGCCTCAGTGTAAGAGCCTCTATCCATATGTGTGTGTTGCCTTGCCCAGGGATGCTGGGCTGGGCTGCCCTCCTACGGCAGCCCAACTCAGCTGGAGCTGGCTGGGGTTTTACTGGAGACCAGGTGGGTCCTGTCTCCCTGGTTTCATGTCCAGGGGGCGTGAGGAATATCACCGTGCTGTCTCTCAAGTGACAGCGTGCTGCCACTGAGGTCCTTCCTGGGGTTGGGCCTCTCTGGGCTCTCCCATCATGCCACTGTCCCACTGACATTGCTTTGGCTTGTTTGGTTATGGGTTGAAACTGGTTCCCAGGTCCTGAGTGGTGGAGGAGAAGGGACTGTTTGGGTTCCAGAGGGGCCAGGCAGCAGTGTGTGGTACCAGCTCTCGTGCTGGGTGGCTGCAGGGAGGTGGATTTGGAGCTCTGGCCCCTTGGCAGAGCTGGTTTGGAAGCTTTTCAGGAGAGGGATGCTGGGGCTGAAAGCTCTGCACAGCTCTGACTTGACCTACTGTGAGACAGCACATGGTTTTATAAAACAAGATGTGGGTATGACGTGGTCTGAGCTCTCTGCCAGGATTTACCAAGGCTGTCCCATGTCATGGACATCCCTTCTGCTCCATCTGCGGGTGCAGTTGGACGTGAGCGCTGCGGCAGTGTTTGCTTAGAGCTCTGCTGTGCAGCACTTGGCCAGGCTGACAGCATCAAATCTCCTCTGCCTGCAGGAGCAAGCGCTTTGGAGTGGTGTGGGGCACCCCAGGGACCCTGCTGTGCCCCAGGCCTTGCAGCCTCAGCCTGGGGACAGGAGGGCACCAGTGGGGCTGGGGACACCTCTCCCTGGGCACAACTGCAGCCATCTTGGCATGATGTTGGATGAGCCTCTGAGTCCAGTCACTGAAAATACCATTTTCTGGAGGCCCCAAAAGGCAAAAATAAATAAGAGGCTGTTGTGTGATAGGTTCTGGTGATACCCAACCCACTGTGTGGTGCTGGGGTCCCTGGGCCCTGCAGTGAGGCATTGGGCTGCTGTCCCTTCCCCTGGGCACGCACCCCGGCACAGAGGTGCTGTCCTGTACCTGCTGTGATGTGGGGACTGTCCCAGAAGGCAGTGCAACAGGCACAGGTGCTGGAGCAGGTTATCAAATTCTGAATAAATTTTGAAGGGCTTTCAAGCTCCAAAGGGTTTGTCATTTGTGTTCTCAGTCTCACATCCCTGGTAAAGCTCCCAGGAGCCTTCATGTTGAGTCCAGAAAGGGGTGGAAGGTGGGTGCTCCCTCACACACACTCCGTTCTCCGTGCTGACAGCAGGACTGCCAATAAAACAACTTTCTGCTGTCTGTGGTGGTTTGATGTGCTACTCTGAGAGCATGTGGAGCTCGTCCAGCCCCACCTCCCCGGAGTGCTGTGTGAACATGGCGTGTGGCTTCTTGCAACCAGTAAATAGCATTTGGGGAATGAAAAGAAAAACAGAAAGGTTGGTTTGTTATTCTTAGTGATATACGAAAGAGCTGTCAGCTCCATCTTGAAATCATGAATCCCTGGGTATTCCTGGGACAGGGCAGAGGAATGCATCCTGCAGTATTTTTTCACTTGGAATGACCGTTTGGCTCTTCTTGGTCTGAAAAGTTAAACTCGGGCTGAGTAACAAATTAATGCCGTCTCTTAGTCACTGTCTGGCCGGGATGGAAACACTTCTCTGACCTGGTTTATCTGCATATCCATCCTGATGGCTTGGACAGGCTGCCGGCTCCTTTCCAGGGCGCTGCCGGCTCTGGCGCCGGTGCCACGCGGTGCTGATGGTGCGGGGGAGCTCGGACATGTGCTGTCGGTCCTCGTCAGGGTCTCAGGGCATGAGCAGAGGTGCTTTCTAGAAGGTTCTTTTTTAATTATTTTATTTCTTTTAAAAAAAATTATTTTATTCTTATTTTTTAGGTTTTATTTTTGGTTTTATTTTGCAATGATTTTTATTAGATTGGTAGAGCTGGATAAAATAATTTCTTCTTCAGGCTGATTCTTCATAGACTCATGGAATGATTTGGGTTGGAAGGAACCATAAAACCCATGTTGTACCAGGCCCCTGCCATGGGCAGGGACACCTTCCCCTATCCTGGGGTGCTCCAAGCCCCGTCCAACCTTGGACACTGCCAGGGAGGGGGACCTGGAAGCTTCAGACTGGTGACAGGGGGACTCTGTGCCCAGCCTGATTGGTTTAAAAACTGATGAAAGATGGGCTGTAGCCCTCATTTCCATCTCCTCGCCCAGATTTCCATCTCCTAGGCATCCTTCCCATCTTCTCACCTCCTGCTGTGAGCAGTGGCTCCACAGGACTGGTGGAAGGAATATGGAGCTGCTAGGGCACTCCCTGGGTCTTCTGCATAGGAATTCCAAACAGGAAAGGAAACTTGGAAAGATACCACCTGCATTTTGTGTATTGTTTGTGTAGTTCAGGCGAGGAACCAGCCCACTGTGCAGTTCCAAACATGACAACGCATTCCTGGGGGCTCGGGAGTGGGTGGCCAGACTCAGGGTCACATCCTGCCCCCCGTGTTGGTGTCACCTGCCCCTCGCTGCTGTGCCACCAGTGACATGTGCTCATGCTAACGGCATTCCCAGTGCTGTGTTGCATCTGCAGGAATTCTCCAGGAGAAAGGAGGATTTTTATCCACCTCGGATCCAGTGGGGGGGAGCTTGAGGTTGCCTGTGTGGGCATTCCTGCATGGATGGGTGCTGTGATCAGCACCCGCATCCCAGGCTGGGACTGGAACATCTCCACAGGGGTCAGGGCTGAGAGGACCCTGCCTGGCGCTAGCCCTGCCCAGAGCCATCCTTACTCCTCTGCTGCTCAGAAGAGCCTGAGCAAGATGGGCTGAAAATTAATTTAAAAACCCCCAAGGAAGAGATGATTTCCTAGTGCCAGCCAAGAAACGTGACAGTGAGCAAATAGTAGAAAGTAAAAAAAAATAAAGTTCACGTTGGATCTGGAAACGGACATTTAATTTGCAGCATCGATGGTGTCTGCGTGCAGAAATCTCGATTTCAGCTGGGGTCTCACAATGCAAAAGTCCCTGTAAATGATATTCCTGTGCGCACGTTCTGGAGCCCTGTGCCATGTCGTTAACGGAGCACTCCTTCTGGGAGTACATTCTTCCCTCATTTTCTATCCCCATACATTAAATTGATAGTTTGGGGGATTACTGCTCTTTCCAAGCGCACGGGGGTGGAGTCCCCTTTATATGGCCATGCTGGTATGTAGTGAATTTGAATTGGCGCAGCAGAAAACTGGAAAATTTGGAACAGATAACTGTCTCCTATCTTTATATGGGAACATCAGAGTTCCTAGCTTTATTCTGGGGTTCTTGCCATTCCAAATATAATTTATTCTTTTATATAACTGTTTTCATATGATACACTCTGAAGAGCGGATAATGGTTTGGGGAGGATATAATAATTTTTTTCCCCCTCCAAGGCTGTCTTCCCAATTAATGAGATTGAGAACACGTTCCAAAAATCTATTTTTCCCCTCTGGGCTTTTTCTAATGTACTCAATTTATTCTGTAGTGTGTCTTGTGCTTCCTTTATGGAGTTTGATTCCTAAATATTTGGTGGTGGTTGGGTGTGTGGAGCCTGTGTGAGTGCTCAGGGTATGGATGCAGTTGGGAGAGCAGTGAGGGACTGGCTGTCGTTGTCGCTTTCCACTTGGGAGGGTGGACTTGGGGCGTGGCAGGGTCATTGTTGTCCCCACTTTATTGCTGACTTCAGTCTTACTCCCAGATGGGGTGGCTTTGTGGTAGCCGTGTGCTTTGTGGGGATGGAGAGATGTCCTCATCCCCTGGCTTCTTCTTCTCTCCTGTCTGGATGAGAAGTGAGTGGCCAGGGCTGAACCAGTGCCTCCATCCCTCAGGAAAGGCTGTTCCAAAAGAAATGTGCAAAGCTCCAGGGGCTCTTTCTTCTTAAAGCCTCACCTGTAACCAAAATAGATAAAGTTCCTGTAAGTTTTCCTCTGCTCACACTGGTGATGCTCCCAAAAACCAGTGGCACATTATCCTAGAATCATGGAATGGTTTGGGATGGAAGGGACCCATCTCGAAGGGACTTTAAAGCCCCTCTCATTCTACCCCCTGCCATGGGCAGGGACACCTTCCACGATCCCAGGTTGCTCCAAGCCCTGTCCAACCTGGCACTTCCAGGGATGGGGCAGCCACAGCTTCATACAAATTTTGGAGAGCTTGCTGCTCCAGAATGGGTTGGTTGATATGTTACAAGCCCTATTTAAACAAACAAACAAACACCTTTAATTTGAGAGTAAAAATGAATTTTTGGGCCAGCGATGGTGGTAAAGGGGTGCTCAGAACAGACCTTTCGGTGTTACCCAGGTAGTGAGGGGGTTCCTGCTGTCTGAGCAGTGGGTTTGCTCTGTATCGGTGGAGCTCAGGTGCTCCCTCCAAGTCACATCCCTCCCTGTCCTGACCAAACCACATTTTAGCTACTGTTGGTTTGGGATAAAGCCGAGGCAGCACCCCAGGAGCGTGTTGTAGTCTTCTATAGCACCCAGCCTGCCCAGCCCCATCAGCTCCCTGGGGATAAGCAGTGCAGGAGGAGCAGGTTTCCTGTGCATTGGCCTCAGTGCTGGGTACTGAGGAGGAAGATGAGGATGATGAGGAGGCTAGCTGTGAGGAGCATCCTTGTTTTGTGATAAGCATGTCAGTCTGCAAACAGTCCTGCTCTTCCTCCAGGGCTAGGAGCAGTTAAGATCATTTTGTGGTGGCAGCCACATTCCCAGGAGACGGGATTCACATTTACACTGTTTGAGTCAGATGTTGTGTGACCTTGGGGAGCCACTTTCAGGGCCAAAAGCATGAGAGAACTGCTCTCCAGTGGTATTTTGAACTCTGGGTGGATGTTGTCCAGAGAAGCTGTGGCTGCCCCTGGATCCCTGGCAGTGTCCAAGGCCAGGTAGGACAGGCTTGGAGCAACCTGGGATAGTGGAAGGTGTCCCTGCCCATGGCAGGGGATGAAATGAGATGAGATTAAAGGTCCCTTCCAACCCATTCCAGCACTGTAGGATTCTGTGTCTCATGCGAGGGCTAGGTTCTGTTCAGTTCCTGCTGACCCGTTCATGTCCCTGCAGGTCTCATGGCTGTTAATAGCTTGTGGGTAGGTGTAGGACCAGCCAGGTCCCCCAGATCCCTGCTCTGCTCAGATCCTCCCTGTTTCCCACGTGTGCTACCCCCGGAGGGGTTTGATGACAGAGGACACTTCCTGAGGATGCTGTGCTTTGTTGGTCCTGGTCCCGCTCACTGAGACAAAGGCGTTGCTGCCTGCTCGGGGGTCTGTGGTGCCCAGGCTCCCCGTGGGGCAGCAAACCCCAGGCAGTGGAGGTGGGACACCCCACTGTGTCTGCTTACATCTGGTGCCTTGTCCCTGCCGAGGGGCTGAGGCTGCAGGAGGAGAGGGACATTCCCATGGACTTGGTTTTCCAGGCAGACTGGAGGGGTTCCCCCGGACCCGGTGCCGGCGTGTATGAAGGCAGCGAGAGAGACAAGGGGGATGCAGAGCTCTGTCCGAGGAGAGGTGGGGTGGCTGGAAGGACAGCAGGGATGGGATGGGACCAGCAGCCTGGCTCTGCAGTGGGTAGGATGAAGGGTGGGGGTGTGCTGGCAGGCCTGCTCCCTGCCCCGCTACCCCTGGGGGGTCAGGGCCCTTAGACACCCGCTGACACAGTGTCCTGGAGACCCTCAGCCTTGTGCTTCTCTTGGGTCCCCCTGGGTGCCTCAGCCAGGTCTTTCCCAGCCCGAGCTGCAGCCCCGGCTCCTTTGTCAGAGCACCCAGCAACCAGCAGGGACGGGACGGGAGGGGAGCGGAGGGGAAGGGAGGGAAGAGGAGGGCAGGGAGGGCACCCTCGATTGCTCCCCACGCTATAATTAACCGGGCTGGCGGGCAGAGCTGCTGTCAGGCTGCTGAGATCCAGCCAGGCTGCGGGCGCGCGGGGCCGCGTGTGGAGAGCACCCTGCAGGACAGGGTGTAATTAATTAGCTGCAGGCCCTGGGAGCTGGGAGCTGACTACTCGGATCCAGCTTCTTTTCCTGCCCTTTTTCATTTTTTTAACCAGTGATGAAAGGTAGAACTTCACCTATAAACCAGTACAAACATGTGGGAGGATGGAAGTGTCCCAGGCCAGGGTGGACAGGGCTTGGAGCAACCTGGGGTAGTCGAAGGTGTCCCTGCCCATGGCAGGGGGTGGAATGAGATGGGCTCTAAAGTCTCTTCCAATCCAAACCACTCTGTGATTCTATGACCTGGTGTGCCCAAAGATTAAAAGGTAACAAAACCATTTGTAAATACCAGGCAGCACATGAATGCAGTTACGAGATCAGGCAGCTGACATCCCCAAAATGAGGCAAAATAAAAAACCCCCCAGGTTTTAGCAGGAACACAGGCCGGGCCGTGCTCCCCTCCAGCGTGTGCTGTGCTCAGGGCTTCCCGCTATAAATAGCAGCGAGTTCAGCTCCACAGCTCAGCCCTGATCCTGCAAACACTTAAGCCCAAGCACAGCTCCTTCCCGATGTGCTCCAAGCTGCTGTAATAGTTTGCAGGCTGTAATCATGGAAAAGAAGGACAAATAAGGTGCAGAAGGGAGGTGCAGCCCAGCGGTGGTGCTGGCGATGGGTGACTGTGCAGCCCCGGGTCTGCGGCTCCCCTGGCACCTCCTGCACCCTCCCTGCCACTCCAGAGGCTTGGATGAATGGCAACACGGAGCCAAGGTGCCCAGGCCTGTGCGTGCGTGTCACCCTGGGTGCTGTGGAGCTGGCAGGTTTACAAGCTCCCATGGTTTTGCTAGCAATTTGACAAGTTCTTCCATCCGAAGAAGCAGCAAGTGCAGGGTCGGGCTGTGCCGGCCCCAGCAGGGCTCCGGGAACTCCTTCCACAGGGAGACTCCAGCACAGAGCCTGTGCGTGCCTGCGTGGCTGTCTGTGCATGAATGAATTCCTACAGGCATGCAGCAGTACAATAGGAGTGGAGAAAACAAAGTTTCCTGGATGAGCTCTCAGTAAAGAAATGCTTTGAAGCTTGGGTCAGCCTTAGCGTGGTGTGAGCTGCGAGGGGTTTGAGGGTGAGCTGCCCTTGGCACAGGGACCGTGGCTGGGAAGAGGCTCAGCTGGGGAAAGCAGGGCTGGGAAGATGCTGCAGGGGGTGGGAAGGCAAGGATGGAGAGCAAACGGGCGTGTTTGATGGGGGTGCTGACAGATGCTCATGAGCAGACTCGCTTTTCCTCCTGCAGGAAGGCAGGTGGGGATGGAGCTGGTCCTCCGTACACAGCTGACGAGGAACCCCAAGTTGCTGTGAGGGTCTGTGCTGCAGCCAGCCCAGCTGTGTGGGTGTAATTGCTGAGGGAAGGAGATGGTGGAAGATGCGGGGTCACTGGCATGGCTTGTGGGACCAGGGCCTGGCTCCTTCCTCCTGCTCCGACACAGATCCCTGCTCCACTGCACTGTGCACCTGTAGGGGTGAGCTCTGAGCTGGACAAGAAGGAAGAGGAAGGAGAATTAAGGATGTTGGGGAATCTGACACTGTTCTGGCTTGGCCTGGCCCTGAAGAGTGTACAGCCTGCCAGCAGGGCCAGGCTGAGCTGCAGAGACATGCTTTGGAGTGAGGGGCTGGTGGTGGGGCTGCTGTCCCAGAGAGCCCATCCCATCACTGTCCAGGGGCTCAGGAGAGGCTGGGTGGAGATCACAGAATCATGGAATACCCTGGAATGGACCCTCAGGGGTGGGACCCAAGTCCAGCCCCTGGCCCTGCACAGACACTGCAGCAATCCAACCCTGGGTATCCCTGGCAGCGCTGTCCAAACGCCCCTGGAGCTCTGGCAGCCTCGGGGCCGTGCCCATTCCCTGGGGAGCCTGGGCAGTGCCCAGCACCCTCTGGGTGGTCACCCCATTTTCCAATGACCCCGGTTTACATTTGTGTTCCAGGCCCCTAGACAAACAGCAAGGCCTCCCCTCCTGGCTCTCAGCTGTAGGGGTGGGTGAGCAGCCAGAGTGGATACGAAGCCTCTGCGGAGCTGAGCTGGAGCAGGGTGGTTCCCAGCTGGTCGCAGAAGGTTGTCCTGGCATTGCGAGGTGCAGGGGCCAGGCTGGTGTCCGAGCAAGGCTGTGGCATCAGGGAGACTCTGAAACGCAGCCCCTCCTCCCCGGTGGGCCTGTGGTGTCTCGGGCAGGGACAGCTGCCTGCAGGACACCAGGAGCTCCCCAGCTCCCAGGTGTGGGGTTTGCTGCTCTGCTGGGGGGAGGCTGCAGGGCCTTGGACCTGTTCTCTGCATTACTGCAGTGTACCCTGTATGCATAGCCACGTTTCCCTTCTCCGTCTCCCCTCAATGGCCCAAACCCCCTTTTCTCTGTTTCCAGCTTGTTTTTCACCTTCCGTTGGACTCCAAGCCCAGCTGGGATGTGCGTCACTGCCCCGTGTGCGTGCACTGGGTCAGGGCTGTTTGCAGGCGAGTGTGAGAGCTGGGTCAGGCCCCCGCTCTGAGCTGGCTGGGATGAGGTAGCTGTGGAAGAATGAACGTGCTGGAGCCATTGGCATCCTCCCCTGGCTGGGTCTGGGGAGGATGGCCACCCCCTCCTTGGAGCCTTTGAGGTCGAGGCAGGAGGAGGCAGGTTCTTGATGGCGGGAGGCTGGGGCTCACACGCTGGTGGCTCACACCCCTCCCCGTGCTCCCACTGGTGCTCTGGCCTTGCCAAAACACCACCCTCCGACAAAGACCCTTCTGTGGTTCCCTGTGGCTTGTATCTTCTTCCCTTGAGCCAGCCCTTCCCATCTGGGCAACACTGCCTGCCCCACCTGACCCTTCCCCTGCCACCAGATTTGTTTTGCTGTGTCACCCACCCTTTATTAGACACCCCTGTTCTCCATTCCTTGTTCTCCATACTTCAGCACACAGGCAGGATCTGCTCCCCATCCAGGACGGCCTTTGGGATGCAAAGCTGCCCCCAGCCTGGTGGCCTGGAGCTCCCTTCAGACTGGGACCCACACTGAAGGCAGGAGTTATCACTGTGATTTTCAGCTCAGCGATATGGTTCATCCAGCCTGAAATTCAGGTTTTAGGATTTGAGGGTTCAGCGGGCCTCAGCTGATTTTTTGGAGCTGCTTGGGGCTGTATTAGCTCGGAGTCCCGCCAGTGCTGGGGCTGTGTGAGGGGTGCAGTGCTGGGGCAGGTGATGGCAGGTGGGATGGGTGCTGGAGTCCACAGAGGGAAGCAGCATTCCCAGAGCCCTCTGGCTCCTCAGCCAGCCCTTGCCCGGGGGAGATGGGGTGCATGCAGTGTCCAGCCTGAGGCTGCTCCAGCCCTTGCTTGGGGGCGGTGCTGTGAGCTAGGGTGGGGGCTGCCTTCTCCTTCCTCCTCCTCCCAAACGACCACACCTCCCAGGCTCTGAATTTTATTCCCCTTCTGACAGTCAGGCATCACCTCCCAATTACTCATAACTGCAGCATGTTGCAGATACACGGAGCCTGAGGAATGGCTGTGCTTGGGAGCAGAACCACCAGGATCCAGGGGGACAGGCTGTGCAGCGGCGGTCCCCAAACCCTGCCCTGCCCTGAGGGCCAAGCACCTCCTGCCCGAGCC
Organism: Dryoscopus gambensis; assembly: GCA_013389985.1. Classification (NCBI taxonomy): domain Eukaryota; kingdom Metazoa; phylum Chordata; class Aves; order Passeriformes; family Malaconotidae; genus Dryoscopus; species Dryoscopus gambensis. The sequence continues at coordinate 180,738 of WEIT01024167.1, forward strand.
CAAATCCCCCTGGAATCTGTCCAGCCCAGCCCCAAGGGCAGCTCAGGGACGCCGAGGTCCCGGCAGGTGAGCGAGTGACAATGGCGGTGTGGCAGCACAGCCTGCAGCCAGCAATGGCTCCTGAGTTCATTCTGCAGAATCCTCTTCTAGCATGGAAAAATCACCCATCCCTCAGTTTTCCTCTGGTTTGTTTGTGTGGGCATTGATTATGCTAGGAGTTACTGAGCCAGATTTTATTGGAATGACTTAGAAAGCTGCTACCTGTGAGCAGCCACCGGTCTTTGGGGATTATTTTGCTGTAGTTGCTAAATAATTGCATGAGGCTTCTTCAGCCTTGCTAATAACTTTGTTCTCCCAGGGACACTGCCTAGAAAAAAGATGAGCTGAGATTATGCTTGGGAACATTTAGGAGAGGAAAAAGTACAACAGGATTGATGTCTGCTGGCGGGAAGAAATAAATAAAACAATACCTCTGTCTTAGCCCCTTCGTGAGCATCCTTGTTTCCAACCCCAGGTCTGTTATCTCCCCAGCTTGGCTGAATTTTGGAATTCAGCACACTCCTTTAAATCACTCATCGTTTCTGCCTGCAGCATGTTGTGCTAATTCTGACCAGGGACCAGCAGGGCTGGCTCTGGAGATGAGCTGGCCTAGGGAATCTGGGCTGCTAGCTTACCTGCATTGTGTAACTCACAAAATTATTTAGTTAGTGCCCAAAAAGTGAAATTAAATGAACAAATTCAAGCACTCTTGTTGGCCCAGATTCAAAGAATCAAGGAATGGTTTGGGTTGGAAAGGACTTTAAAGCCCATCCTGTCCCACTACCTGCCATGGGCAGGGACACCTTCTACTGTCCCTGGTTTCTCCAAGCCCTGTCCAGCCTGGCCTTGGAGACTTCCAGAGATGGGGCATTCATCATCTGGGACAGCACCCTTGTGTCCCACCTTCCTCTCCTGGCCCTGCTGGCAGCAGGAGCGTGGGCACTGGAGGGATGGAGTGGGTATCCTGGGAACTTCTGGTGGCTGCCCTGCCCAGTGCCACGAGCCAGGGCAGCAGGGGCTGCTCCTGGCCCCACAGGTGCCTCAGTGTCTCAGGAGGAAAGGGTGGAGATGGGTCCAAGCCTCGCTTGAGGTATTTGTTTTAGAAAGACAGGCTGATAAAAGTTATTTCATTAAGGAACTTAAACTGTGCTTCCTCAGCCCTGAGTCATCAGTGAAGTGAGCAAGCGAGGAGCAGCAGTGGGTCCCGCTGGAGGGTGACTCACGCTGCAGCTTGGGGCTCACAGGGACTCTGAACGGGGTGATGCTCCTCTCCCTCTAAGCATGGCCAGGGCTCGCAGCACCCTGAGCAGCAGCAGGAGGTACCTGTGAGCCTGTGGAGGTTGACGTGGAAGCTGAGCCACACTGCAGCTGCCCCTCTCTGCCATCCCCAGCTCTGCGTTGATGCACAGGAGCCACCAGCAGTCATTCCTCTGGCAGCCTGGAGACCATCCAAGAGCAGAGCATGCACACAGGCTGGTGTTTGAGCTTTTATTGTTTATTTGCATTGATAGAAGCCTGCAGATCCCCTCTCAGTCCAGGAGGAATTGATCTTTCCTCCCAGAAGGCACAGGAAAACACCAGGCCACCTTTTGCTCCTCTGCCTCTTTCAGGCTTCAGGCATAGGCAGGAAAAGAAAAGCCAGTTCCAGCTCCCTGGGACCAGTAAGGTCAGGACCTGTCCTCTCTACACTGGTTTGTTCAGTGAGTGCTGTAAAACCTGTTCTGTCCTCCCACTTGGAGGTGTTGAAACTTTGTTCAAGCCCAGTGCCAGGACATTTTTCCTAAGATCCAGGGTGTGTGTTCCCTTTGCCTGACCCTGCTTCCCTACATCCCACCCTTCCCTTGGCCACTTTCCCTTATCTTCCCCTCCTGTGGATGTGGCTGAGACTGTGATACCCAGTGGGGCCGAGGTGGCACTGGTGGCACTGTCCCAGTCCTGCTGCTGTCCCTCTGTGTGTGGCAGTCCAGCGGGCAGTGCCCACAGCCAGTCCTGCCCACAGCCTCCCGTCGCCCGTTCCCTGCATGATCCCTCATGAAACTCTTCAAGCCATCACTGATCCCCCAGTGGGGAGGATCTTCTCAGGCTGGGCTCCGAGCTCTCTCAGTGCTCCAGTTCCTGCCAGGGTGTCGTGATGTCCTTGCCCCTGGGAAGACCTCCAGCAAACTCTGCTCCATTCACTGGTGATGGCTGTGCTTTCCTGGACACTCTCCCAGAGCCCTCTGGATCCATGGCCACCTTGGCTTTGTGCTTGCTTAGGAGGGAGAAATGCAGCGTGGTGGGATTGACTTGTGCAACTCCATCTGCCTGCTCGGCACGGTCCTGTTCTCTTCTGGAAAGGGAGTGAGGAGGCAAAGGGCTGTGCAGGGGCAGCATGGGGAAATTGAGGCACAAAGTGGGAAGAAATGGCTCGAGGCTGGACTTTTGGGTGGTGGTACAGCCAGGAGCCAATTCACAGCTCCTGGTCTTGCTCCAGGCCCAATTCCTTGGACATATTGCTGGAATTCTGCTTTTCCTCCTTATTTGCTATTTTCTTCATGACCTTTAAAATCAGTAATTTTGGCTCATCATTGCTGTAATCACTGCCCAATTCATTGTTGGGGTTTTTTATATCTTTGCAAAGTTAGCTCTTCATTGTTTTATCCCAGATATCTAAAATCTTAGTTTTCCACTGGCTATGGTATTGATGAGAGCTTTTCCCATGGACCTCAGCCATGGATGGGTGGAGGATCTGGCTGTGTGCAGTGCAGGTTTTCCAGATGTTGTTTCAGTAGTGTTGAGAAGGCTGTTTGCAGGTGATTTCTCCCTAAATATCAGCAGTTCTCCGTGATCCCCACTAGCACAGAGAGCAGAAGGAACTGAATTTGTCGTGGCTCATGAACTTTGTTGCAACTGATCCATAGTTTGGGAAGTTCTACTTTGGGTTTTGGGTGTCAGGTTTAAAGAAGTAAGGAAATATCATATGGGAATGCTGTGCTGGAAGGAGTGGAGCTGTTCCTGGATGTGCTGTGGGCTTGCAGGACAGTGCCCATCGCTCAGGTCCCATCACTCACCCTGAGCAGTTACTGCTGTGCTCATGTTTCTGCTCCTCAGGAATGCGTGGAGTGTTTTGGGAGATCTGGGAATCTGAAGATCTCTCAGCCCAATCCCCTGCTCAATGCAGCATCACCTACACTGGATTGTCCCGGACATCCAGGACCATGTCCAGTGGGTCTTGGATGTCTCCAAGGATGGAGACTCCGCCACCTATCTGGGCAGGTTGTGCCAGTGTTGGAACAGCCCAATTCGGTGTCTGGCCATTGATTTGTGGGACTTTGCTGCAGCTTCTTGGGGTCAGAGGAGCAGCAGGGACTGCCAGGGGCTGTCCCCATCTCAGTCTGGTGGGGCTGCTCAGAGCTTTTGCTTGTTGACAATCAGCACAAGGGCAGGTGACATCTTAGAACCACAGAATCACAAAATCTCCTGAGTTGAGAGACTGACAAGGATCATCCAGTCCAGCTCCCAGCCCTGCACAGCCCCCCCAACACCCCCACCCTGGGCATCCCTGGTGTCCAAATGCCCCTGGAGCTCTGGCAGCCTTGGGCCGTGCCCATTCCCTGGAGAGCCTGGGCAGTGCCCAGCACCCTCGGGGGGAAGAAGCTTTCCCTGAGATCCAACCTAAACCTCCTCTGGCACAGCTCCAGCCATTCCCAGTGAGCTCCCCATCCCAAAGGGAAGCTGCTCCTTGTGTGCTCCCAGCTGTGCCCCAAGACTTCTGTGTGCCCTGGGCTGAGCATGAGGATGTCACACATGCAGACCCACGTGCCCTGTGCCATGGGGTGGCTGCAGCCTCCCCACTGTGCTGGTGACCAACCAACATCTCCATGCCGTGGAGAGGGTCACCCACCACTGAACCCATCCCCATCTTGCTGGCTTGGCCAGGGCTCCCTTTTGGTTATGTTTTGGTGACAGTGGATCCCTGCCTGCTTAAAAGCTGGGGTCCTCCTCTCCCTGCTGGCTTTGGTGGGAGCTCTCTTTGGCTTTGGCTGGCGAGGGGAAGCTCTGGGATTGCTCTTGCGGCCCTGATTAGCATTCGGCCCCGCTGCTCCCGCTGTTTCGAGTTGGAGCTCACTATTGCCTGGCAACCACAGAGCAAAACTACAACAGCCACCCTGGAGCCTGAGCGGCTCCTGAGAGCCTGCACGCACTGACACACGGGGACAGGGACAGGCCACCCCGTGCTGCTGCTCACTGCCCCCCACCCCGCAAGGTGCAAGGACAAGGATCATCCCCAGGACGAGAAGGAGAAGGAGAAGGAGAAGGAGAAGGAGAAGGAGAAGGAGAAGGAGAAGGAGAAGGAGAAGGAGAAGGAGAAGGAGAAGGAGAAGGAGAAGGAGAAGGAGAAGGAGAAGGAGAAGGAGAAGGAGAAGGAGAAGGAGAAGGAGAAGGAGAAGGAGAAGGAGAAGGAGAAGGAGAAGGAGAAGGAGAAGGAGAAGGAGAAGGAGAAGGAGAAGGAGAAGGAGAAGGAGAAGGAGAAGGAGAAGGAGAAGGAGAAGGAGAAGGAGAAGGAGAAGGAGAAGGAGAAGGAGAAGGAGAAGGAGAAGGAGAAGGAGAAGGAGAAGGAGAAGGAGAAGGAGAAGGAGGAAAGGGCTATGATGGTGCAACAGCTTTGGTGACACCCAGGTCTGGTGGGTCTGTGTCTGTCTGTCCTGGTGCCGCCTGCCGCGAGCTTCCCACTGTGTTGGGCACAGCCTGCCCTGCACATCCCTTGGTGCAGGTACCATTCTGGGCTCAGGGAGCTCGTGCCATGCACTGGGGCCTTGGAGCAGGGCTGGGGGCCAGTCCCTGCCTCTGGGACAAGGTGTGCTGGGGGAGAGACTGGGCTGTGTGTGGGGTACATGGCCCCATCGGGTGTGAGGAGCTGCGCACGCTCTCTGTGTGTGCTGTGCACACACCTGGCCACGCAGCCCAGGTGGGGTCTGTGCAGTGCCCATCGCCCCCAGGCTCCCCACGGGGAGGCTCGGCCTGACTGGGGTCTCACAGGGGACCCTGGCACAGCCCATCTGTGGTGCTCTCAGTCTCCATCATGCTGGGGGTGGAGCTGGAGGCACTTGGGAACCTGAGCGAGCATCAGAGCTGCTCTGCTTCCCCGTTTTGCTCGTGCTTGGGGCCTGATGTGGTTTTCTTGGCAAAAGAATTTTTTGTCCTGCTCCTGGCAGGAACTGTGGGCCGGGGGCACAGCCCCTGACCTGCCAAAGGGTCTCTGCAGTGGTGGTGGCTCAGCCCCTCCACCAAACCCTGCACTTTGTCCTCTTTCCAGCTGGGCAGACTCGAAAGGACTTGAGTCCCCTCCTGACACAAGGTGCCACACTTCTGCAGGTGACAGGAGACACAGGCATGCCTGAGTACATTGAGTTCAGATCTAATGCATCCTCACCTCTAGTTTAACTCTCTGCTTTTACATCCTTGGCTGCTGTGGGCTCTGCCTTTGGCTGGAAGTCCAAGCTGTCCTGTCCAGCTAGCCCACTCAGACCCATCGGGCAGGAACATAACAGATATGTGCCTTTCACTGCTTCCCCACACATCCTCATCAGTGATACTTGCTTGGCAAAGGGTTAAAAAGAGAAATCTGTCTTTTGTGTCTTGCAGAGCCTGGGATCGGCGGACAAGAAGGACTTTTACCAGCCAAAGTAAGTGCCAGTAGCAGTGGTGAGTAATTGCATGGAATTCCCGGCTGGTCCATATTACCCAGCAGCTCCATAGCTTGCTAAGATTAGACATTTCAGGGTACAAGAATAGCTGCTGCAATTACACAAGTGAGGATAACAGTGGAAGGGCTGTCAGTCATCCTGGCTTCGGGGCATATGCAAATCCTTCCATCAGGTCAGGAGCAGCCGTGACAGCTTGACTGAGCCTGGGGGACAGAGCTGGGAGCGGGGGGCGCCGGGGTGACCTTTCCCACCTCTGGCTCCCTCTGCTCCTGGTTTGCACAGCTGAGCTGCTTTGGAGAATCGAAGGGTTTTGCCGTGTGTCACACGGGCTGATCTCGGAGCGCTTCTCCCCCAGCTGCGTATTGACGTTGGTGCCTGTTGTCTTCCACCCGCTGTGATTGGTACAGCACCGTCAGCTGCAGGGGGAGAGCAGGGCAAGAGGTTTTTTAGAGCCACGGACATGAGGAAGTTACTGCAAACCACTCCACCAACACAAGCAGTTGGTTACTTGGTGTGTGCATTAGGTAACAGAACCTCGCCACAGCACGGTGCCTTCCGGGCAAGAAGGTTGTGCTTGCTGGAAGGACAGGTTTGTTCCCATCACCATCTGGATAATGGCAAACTCTGTTAAAAGCCCTCCTGAGAGGTTGGGTTCTGCCCTGGCACTGAATTATGTGTTGTGCTGCTGAGCACGTCACCTGTGGGACCTTGCGTTGCTCCTGCTTTGCTTGGGGAAGTGAAGGTCTTCAGGTTATCACCTTTCTTCTGAAAAAAAAATAAAAAATAGGTGGATTCGAAGTTGTGGGACAGTGCTCTGATGGGCAGGATTGTCAGGGGAGCATGGCTTTGGAAAATTCAGAAGGAACTGGGTGGAGGAAATTCCTCCTCCAAAGCTCACTGTCCTTCTGCTCTTGCTCACTCTTTGCTGCCTTCCCAAGCATTCCTGCAGTGCTACATCCCAGAAGTGCAAGCACCGTGGCAGCATCCTTGGTCCAAGTTAGGCCTGGCCTCAGAGGGAGCATGTCCAGGGGGACAGGCTGTGCCAGGGAATGCCGTATGGAACTGCCTGCTCGCTGTCCATGGTGGGAGAGCAAGTGTGGGGTGTGTGTATGTTCTTCAGTTATCTCCTGATTCCTCTTTATGCCCCCAAGAGTTTTTCAAACTCGGTGCTGGTTTCTAGGTCCGTACTGAAAGTCTGATTTGAGGGAGTTCGCTGCCTGTTCAACCCAAGACAGTGCGGCTCATCAGCTTTCCAAGACCGCAGGCAGAAAAAGGCTTCTGGAAATACAGCCAGAGCCATTTCCCAGGCTGGTTAATCCCGCATGGCTTTCTGGGAGATCAGAGGAGTATCACAGGAGGTTATGGAGTCATTGTGGATGCCACAACAACACAAACACACATTTGGCAAAGAACTCATGGCTGTGTTTTTGTGACCTCTCCCAACAGCTGTCCAAGATTTCGGTGCTCCTGAATGTAGTGCTGTGTTTGTGAGGAGTCTGTGTTTTGACGAGAAGGTTTAGAACAGATTGAAACATCTCCCATGTCTCTGTTCCAGCTGAAGCTTTGGGGAGGCTTGAAGTAGGAGATTCAGAGGAAATATGTAAAGAGCTCTTACTGTTCAGATTTCCTGCCATTTCCCGTGGTTTTGGCGGTTGGTAGCAACAATTCGTGGTGCTGCATTTATAACTCATCTCTGAGAAATGAGGGGTGTTTCTGTACCTTGAGTGGGAGAACATGGGCCTCCCATCTCACTGAAGGTGTGGAGCTGCTAGGTCAGAGCGGGGGGTGACGGTGCAGGAGCTCCTGTAGACACAGGGTGTTTTATGGGTGTTTGTTTCTCTGTGCCACAAGGCCACGGGCCCTCCATGGTTTGGCCCAGCAGCTGTGACTTGGCTGATTATAACACTGTGACCGTGGTTAATGCCCAGCCCATTTACACTCCTCAGTGGCTGTTTTGGGGTTGTGATGGGTAAGTTTGTGGCCATGATGTGGCCTGGTACCACTGCCCCCATCCCATCTGGCTTTTTGATCCACCAGCTGATGCCGCACCATGTCTGTTGCAACCCATCTGCAAGGCTGGACCAGGTGCTCTCTGTGGAGCCCTTCAGTTTCTGGCGGGGCTGGAGCTGGTCTTCCTCAGCAGAGAAAGGTTGCTGGAAAATACCAGAGGTCTGGGGGCCCTGCCAAGGACCTGAGACAGCTCAGGTCTTCTGCAGCAGCTCCACAGCCCAGATTCACAGTTCCCCGAGCCCTGGGCAAGGCAGTGGCAAGCAGCCAGAGCAAGGGAAGCAGCTGGTTCCCAGAGCTGAGCCGAGCTGTGGTGGTTCCTGGACACATCTGTGCAGTGAGGCTGGTGAGCTGAGGGAAGTCTGGCAGTGTGTAGCTGGTCCTGCAGCTCCCATGTGCCAGAGCAAACTCGACTGTGCTTCTGCTTTTCCTTTTCTGGCTTCTAAGGCATTGGCTCATCTGCCACCAAAGCCCTGAGCTGTGGGAGTAGGGTTGGAGCCATCCTGCTCTTGTGTCAGGCTTTGGGGCTCTCCCATAGCAGGTGTGGGTCCTGAAAGCAGCAAAAGGAGACACACATGCCAGAAATCTCAGCAGTGAGTTTTCTCACTGCTTGTCCTGGGAGTGACTCCTGCTCTGTTCCTGCCATGTTCAGCTTCCTCTGATCAGGTGCCCTCCTCCTCAGTGGACACCAGATACTCCATCTGCTGACCTTCCTTGTGTCTCCTGGGGTGACTCCTTTCCTTCTTTTGCTGCCTCTTCCCCTCAGAAATGGAAATGCTGTCCTCACCCCGCAGTTCCCGTCGGTCTGTCTCAGCCAGCAGGCAGGTGTTTCCTGAGCTCCTGGAATATTCCAGTGCTGATCAAGGGCTTGGAGACGTGTCCACCCTCACCCATCAGCCTCTGATGGCCCTTCCCCTCCTGCCAGTCCATCCATGAGGTTTTGAGGCACAGATCTGCCACCGGGTTGCCCCAGTATGCAGCAGAAAGCACACAGGGAGGTGTAGTGAAGGTGGATCTCTGCTACAGGAAGTCAGAGGTGCCCAGAATGGAGCTACTGGAGCTGAAACACTGCTGCTGCCTGTGCTGGGGGAAGCCCTTCTGCTTCCAAGGGCTTCAGGGATGGTGCTTATGGATATTCCTGCAAGAGCTGGCCCGTGTGATGATCTGGGTCTCCTGGTTTTTAGTCTGGGAGGTAATGTTCCTTCTTCCCATGGTAAATGGAAGACTGCAGCCTGAGTCGAGAACACTGAAGCATTAATCTTAAGAGAAGTTACATCAGTTGAGAACTGACAGGAGTAGAGACCAGCCAAGGAAGAACCAGCACAGGCACATAAAGAGCTCCCATAGCTGAAATACCTGAGAGAGGAACCTGGCGTGTTGGGAATGGCCACAAGTCCAGCTGTGCATCAACATCTGCATAGGTATCCTCACCTGCACCGGCTGCTCCGGCCGTTCCACGGGAACAGGTACAGGTGTCTTCCTGTGTTTCCAAAACATCTGTGTGTTCAGATGTCAAAATGGTTTATCCTGCCTAATAACTCCCATCGGATGCAGTCTGGGCACGTGCCTCCCTCACTGCAACCTGGGCTGCAGCCCTGCTCTGTCTGGGATCTGACCAGAGTTTGTAGGGATCGGGGAAGAAACATGGGGTGATATCAGTCCAGCCCTGGAGCTCACTCCTTTGTCACCCCCCTTTGGGAAGGTGCTGATACAGCTGTAATGCTGCCAGAATATCCAGGCTCCCTGAGGTCCTTCCAAATTTCTAACATAGGGCCCTGACTTCTCTGGCAAGGCAGTTTCCTGAGCAAGGAGCCACTGGCTGAGGACCCAGGGACAAGGACACTGTACTCAGAGACAGGACCAGGCTTTCCTGGGACAGGAGGTAATAAGTCTTCTGGCAGGGCTGGGTGGAAGTGTCTTGACAGGAACTGATGTTGTCCGGTGTGTTTGCTAATTGCCCCAGGCACATATTTGCTCTTCAGTGCCAGGAACTCATTTTCTTTAAAGCACAAAGAAACGTTGATAGCAGTGACACTCATAAACCCCCCAGAAAATGCAGACTGAAATACCTGGGGTTAATAAAGTGTCACTGCTGTGGGAGCTGCCCTCATCCCCCTCGCGCTGCCTCTGGTGCCGGGGGCGATGCTCAGCTGTCAGGGAGCTGTCACTCGGGAGCAGGGAATATCTGCCAGGCACTTTGAGGTGTCAGGAGAGACACAGCTGTAGTGACACAAAACGCTCTGCATTGATCCGCTCCTGCCGTCCCTGGGGATGGTGTGGCCGTGCGGAAGAGACCGGCTGTCTCGGAGCCTGTTCCTGCAGCAGCAGGACCCCACAGCCCTGTCAGGCAGGCACCTCGTGGCTCCGTCTCCATCTCAGATTAAAGGCTGCCCCGCCCTCTGTCCTCCAAGCTCAGATGTGCAAACACGCGAGGAACCTTTGAAACCACCTCCCAGAAAGCAGCAGCTCCTGTTTGTTTTGCCTTGCAGTCATTACATGGAGCTGTCTCCGCAGCTAATTCTTTGTCACCTGGCCCTTACAGCAGAACATTTCATCTCCCAGACTCCAATCTTGCCATGCCAGCACTTAGATGAAAGTGTTTCCTTGCTGAATCATTATCTCGTAAAACGTTGGTGGTTTTAAGGCTCTAGAAATCAGTATTTACATTTTGGAAGCATTAAGGGCCATCATAATAAGCGCGATGTGTTCCTAAGCCAGATTTTCATTTCAGCACCTCCTTCCCTCAGACATTACTGCTGCAGTAATGATGATAATCGCACACATACAGGCCATGTTTGACTTCTGTGGTGGCTGAGAGTTGTTCAGCTGGGAGCTCAGGTTCCGAGTGCTGAGCAGAGGGAGGACGACACACATGGGAAGTGGGGAGGAAGAGATGGTGCCACCAGGAACACCAGAGTGACACCAGGGAGCTGTGGGGTAGGAGAAGCAATGCCAAGACCACCTCTCCGTACTGAAGGATACTCATTGGGATACTCAATGCTGCAAGAAACTGTCCCAAAGCCACCTGCACAGGTTTGGAGGATGCTCCCAGCTTTGGTTGTAGGAAAGGATGAAACACCATCACCAACATCTCTGGTGGCAGTGGGATGGCAGAGCCGTGGAGGGTGGAAGAGAAGCGTTGAGGTTTGTGGGGTGGGTGCTCCTTGGGCAGGCGCAGCTTGGAAGCTGAAGGGGAGTGCAGCCCTCCAGAAGGGATCATGAACACGGACTCCTCGCTTCCAATCCCAAATCCTGGCTAAGGCAGATATCTGGAGAGTCGAGGAATGATCTCCTTTACACACAACATAATTAAAGAAGATTCTGGTGCTGGTTGGGGTATCCTGGCAGTGGGGCTGAGCCACTGAAACTGTACAGCAAACTTACAACATATTTCCCCTGGAGTTTGGCCAGTGGATTCAGTCCGAGCTCCAGGCAGGTGGAGGGGCTTTAATCCTCTTGGAGTGCAGAGAAAGGAAGGGAATCCTGGAAAGGCACTTTGGAGAAATGCAGTCATCCAACAAATGCTAATCTGGGAATGGAGAGTAGAGCTGGCCCTGAGCAGCCTGGGAGCGGGGAGTTCGGAGAAGTGGGAATCAGCAGTGGGAAGTAGCAGGGAGCTGGGGATTAGCAGAAGTGGGAATGATCTGGGGGTATCTTATGGCACGGCAGAGGGTTGCTCTGGACCTTTGCAGTGGGTGCAGGAGCTCGGCTGATCTCCTGCCAGCTCAGAAAGACAGGTCCAGGCTGTTGCTCTGGGCTGTAGGGAATGGGACACGGCCCCGAGGAGGAGCGGTGCTGGCAGGGATCCGACAGGAGCCCAGGCATGGAGGAGCCATCGCCCCGCTGGTTTGCACTGTGGCCTCTGGGCTCCCTGCCCAGGCTGACACTGCTGTTTGCTTGGGAAGCTGGAACTGGTACTGGTTTGTACCTGGGGAAGAGAGCCGGGCCCCCGCGAGAGGCCTGGCTGTGCTGCTCGCCCCTGCCCACGGCAGCCCGGACAGCTCTGTGTGCCGGGCAGGGCCTGCTGAGGGCCGTGCTTCTGCTGAAGGCTGCGTCAACACGGCTCTTACTCATCTTCTCTATTGCTCCTTGGCTGAGACTGCTCACCCTGGGCTCCTGTGCCCGCTGGGCCTGGAGGATCATGGTGGGAGGGTCAGCACTCAGAATGGGTTTAGAGGAGGCCACAAAGGTGCTTCAAGGGCTGGGCCCTCTGCTCTGGAGACAGGCTGGGAGAGCTGGGGGTGCTTAGCCTCGAGAAGGCTCCTGGGAGAGCTCATTTCAGCCTTCCAGTACTTAGAGAGCTTATTAAAGAGAGGGAGAGTGACTTTTCTACAAGGACAGACAGTGATAGGATGAAGGGGAATGGTTCTAAAGTAAAAGAGGAGAGATTTAGATTGGGTATTGGCGAGAGATTCTTTCCTGTGAGGGTGAGGAGGCCCTGGCACAGGGTGCCCAGAGCAGCTGTGGCTGCCCCTGGATCCCTGGCAGTGTCCAAGGCCAGATTGGCCGGGGCTTGGAGCAACCTGGGATAGTGGAAGGTTGGGGTAGGGGGCAGGAATGAGATGAGTTCTAAGGTCCCTTCCAACCCAAACTGTTCTGGATCCTTGGTTTTTCAGCACACATGCCCTGGATGGCATCAGGACCCTTGATAACCAGAATTAAATACCTTGGCCCGAGAAAGGTTTGGACAAGGATTTGGTTTCAGTGGTCCCTGGAGCCCAAGGGACAGCAGGAGGATTTGTTGTGGCTGGCTGAACTCCATTCATCCTGCACTGGATGCACAGGCCACGGCACCACTGGACCAACCCAAGGCCCTGTGGCCACTCTCCCCCAGGAATGGCCCTCCTGCACCTGGGATAAAATAAAGTTTTGGGTTTCATCGTTTCTCTGCAGCTTGTAACGTGTTAAACGAGGTTGCAGTGTAGGCTCTTACTGTGCCAGTTGTCATAGAAACTTGCAGGGCTTTTTTCCCTGATCCCCCCAGCCCCTTCCTTTATACCAAAGCAGGGTTGGGATTTGTTCCCCCTGTAATTTCAATTCCAGTCCAGTTAAAAACCTGCCTGGTCCTGATTCCCTGTCTTCAGCACTGCCACACGAGAACTCGAAGTCTTTCTGTCGTGCTTCCTGTTGTCCCAGCAGAAGGGCATGAGTTCCCCTGCCCTGTGCACTTCCCCGCAGCACTGAGGGCAGTCTGTCCCTGTGAAATGCCAGCAGGGAGTGGGGTCAGCCCTTGTCCCCCTGCGGTGCCTCTGGGGAGCACAAGGCTCCTTGCTCACCACGGGGTCCCTCTCCTTGCTGCTTTTTCCAGAAGCAGGGAGCAGAGTGGGCATGGCCCCTCCATGCCCAGGCACTGGGGCTCCCTGGGCCACTGGTGGGGACATTGGGGTGGCATCTGCCTGCCCTTCTGGTCTGAGCCCTGGGCTGCCTTCCCCTCTGGTGCTGGAAGGACGATGCTGCCAGCTCAGGCTGGCACAGGAGCCACCTAAGCACCAGCTGCAGCCCTGCCATGATTGCAGCGCCTGGCATTAATCATGGTGAGGGAATCGAGCGTAGGAAGATGGGCATTTTTTAACAAATCACCAAGCCTGCATTCTCCCCTAAGCAAGAGAGCAAACTGTTTGCTGCAGTGAGTCAACACAGAGATGCTTTAGCCATGGGAGGTGCAGCTCCCACCCACAGCAGGCATTTCCCAAATACACCGGGTATGAGAGGGGGAAGTGGGGAGAGGTGTTTCCTGAGCTGCTCAGCCAGCAGTCCCTGCTGGGCTTTCTCCAAGACAGAGGGATCCTTTCCCTCATGCTTTGCTTCTGGCACAAGACTTGATGGGGACTCCTCAGAGGTAGCTGGACTTGTAGCTCATAACTTCTGCTTTGAGGAACTCAGTACCACGCCAGCTCCTCATTGCTCCAAGGCCAGCACTATCTCTCGGAATCCCAGAATGGTTTGGGTTGGAAAGAACCTGAAAATTCATCCAGTGCCACCCCTGCCATGGGCAGGGACACCTCCCACTGTCCCAGGCTGCTCCAAGCCCCGGCCAACCTGGCCTTGGACACTACCAGGGATCCAGGGGCAGCCACAGCTTCTCTGGGCACCCTGTGCCAGGCCCTCCCCACCCTCCCAGGGAACAATTCCTTCCTAGCATTTACTCCAAACCGGCTCTCTGTCAGTTTACAGCCATTAAACACCCCTCTGGAGCCTTCACCCTGGTGCATGGCAGGAGTCAGCCCTGGAGCTCCAGTTGTCTTCTGGGATTCGTACTGGTGGGATTCAGGTCTATTGGATCACTCCTTTGGCCTCGTGTGTGCTGCAGGGATATAAATTGCCCACAAGCTCCTGGAGAGGTTTCAGTCGCCTTCTGAGAGTTATCTAATTCTCTGAGCATCCCTGAGATGTATCTAATCCTGACCCAAAACTCGCTAGAATTTGCTGGGCTCCACTTCCAAGTCCTTGCCTCCTGGCATGTCTCACTGATAAAAGCAGTTGGCACCACTGGTTTTTGGTGGGTGGCAGATTTTTATCAATAAACTCAATATAGCTCAAATCCTTTGCTGCACGATATTTTCTCCAGCCCTCAGATCAATTTCGTGACTCATCCCCTCAGGCTCTGCTGTTTTAGTGTCCCTTTTAAAACGTGGACACCTTAATTGCAGGAGTGGCAGTGGCAGTCCCAGCGGTGCAGTACGTGCAGCTCTCTCGCTCTCCCTCAAGAACTGCATCAGCTTTTTTCATCACAGCATCACATTAGAGCCTTGTGCTGGGCTGCTCACCCGTGGTGACCCCTGACCCTTCCTGGAGGCTCCCTCTTGTCTGGGATCCAGTCCCTGTTCAAAAATATGGCCTGAAATCCCTCTCTGGAGCTGCATCATCCTATGCTGGGCTGCATTATCATGTACAGTGTTTGAATGGGCTCAGCATTACCAGGCAGCCCACATTTCCCTCTCTCCTCATCAATATTTACCATTACATCAATCTTCCTGTCATCCGCTAATTTTTTGAGTGAGGATTTTGTATTTTCATGGTGATCATCGATGGAAGTTTCGACTGTCGTGTTCCCCGTGGAGCCTCGTTAACGATTCCCCATTGGCACCTCCTGTGTGAGACCTGTCAGCCGGCTCTAAATCTATTTAAAGGGCTTGATTGGGGCTGCACAGCCCCACCTTCTGAAATCAGAACGTCAGGGAGAGCTCTGCCTGCGCAGCCGGGACGTGCACAGGGCCTTTTCCTGGAAGCGAGTGTTCATTACAGAGTGACATCAGGCTCATTTGACAAGATCTCTTCCACCAAGACTCACCGACTGACTTTAATTAGAACTTACATCCTTTAATTATTTCTTAATTCAATTCCAGATGAGCCCTGCCTTCTGGGTCCTAGATCAGGCTGACCGCTTGGTTGTTAACTGGGTCACCCTTACTGCCGAGTAGGAATGTTAGGGGGAAGGAGCCATTTCCATCTGGATGTGGCAGCCTGAACTTTGCTCAAAACAAGCAGCACAGCCCAAAAACCTCTCCCCAGCTTTTGGGTGCGTGTTGGCTGAGCTGGCTGGTTGGTGCTGTTTGGCCACATTCGATGTAAGCATGGATGCTAATGATTCCAGAGAGCTTCATCTCCCCCAGGAATTGGTTTACTCACAATTTTTTCCTGAACACAGAATTAGTATGGACTACGTTTTCCTTTTCTGCATCATTTGAGCAGTCCTACAGTCTCTGCTTTAAAGTAGCCCCAGTGTTCCCAGACCTATTGCTAACCTTTGTTTGGCTCCCCATAGCAGATTTTCCATGTCCAGCCATGCAATTTCCCCTTCTTTAGTTTCCCTAATGATTTTCCTATATATTGTAATTTTTCATTTGTATTGCCCACTCTATTCTGCGCTCCATGGCAGGAGTTTGGAACTAGATGGAACCCAAACCCTTCCATGATTGTATGATTTTACTGCTGGCTCTGTGAGTCTCCCAGTGTGCGACTCACAGACCCAAATCCCTGCTAACACATTATTTCTTATCCATTGGGAACATGCATTTAAGGCCAAGCTCCTGCAGCTGGCTCAAGTACGATGCGCTGTCCTCGTCCCAGTCCTTGGTGAGGAGGTAAATATGTGTTTATTCAAGCACCGACTGCTAAAAGATCTGTAATTCCAAAGAAAAACATATAATGGTGTGTACTGTGAGTGTGCAGTGCCCTCCTCTTCACTCCCTGCCACCCTCCCACGCAGGCACTGCTGATCACGTACAGCAGCGGAGCACTTCCAGGAGTGGTGAGTGCCTTCAATTTCTGCTCGCAAGGGAAAATTTCCCGTTCCTCATTCTGCTTTCTCCACCTCGCTGCCTCACATCATCTCAAGAGCTTTGCCCCTCAGCACAGCACGAGTGGGGCTCTGATACAGTCTCTTGGAACAGCCAGGATTAATTTGGGTTTTTATTCAAACACCGTTGTGGTATTTTCTCTCCATGCTCCCACCTGCAGTGCCAGATTGACAGCTGGGCCACGGAACCGGAGAATCACACAAGGGTTTGGGCTGGAACGGACCTTAAAGATCATCTAGTTCTACCCCCCTGCCGTGGGCACGGACACCTTCCACTATCCCAGCTTGCTCCAAGCCCCATTCTTTGAACTCTTCCAGGGATGGGGCAGCCACAGGTTCTGTGACCAATCAGCCGCATCTCCGGGAGCTGCTCTTTTTTCCCTGGGAGGGATAATCAGGCGGGATTGGGCTGTGCCGGGCAGACTGCGGGGAGACAGGGAGATGGTGCTAATTTGCTCAGGGAAAAGTGTGACTAAGGGTGTTAAAGGAGGAAAACGCGCTGTCTTTCCTGCATCCTGACAAAGCCATGTGTGTGGAGGGGTGATCCGAGGATACCGGCTTTCCTAGAGGTTTCTGGCATTGACAGACACAGGATTTAGGGTAGTGCAGTGGCTGTGCAGCGGGAAGGGATGAGGGTGAGGGTGCTCACTTGTCTCTTCAGGCTTAGGACATCATGTGAAAGGGCACCACGACCAGCATTCCATCTATTTATGGGGAAATTAATTCTTATCTCCCCAGGGACTGCACAGGGAGCCTGGGCAGACAATGCAGACAGTGCTGCCACTGCTGGCTTCAACACATCCAGAACATAGGATGAGCTGATAATAATCACTGAAGAATCGTGGAATCCCAGAATGGTTTGGTATGGAAGGGACCTTAAATCTCATCTCATTCCCCTCCCTGCCATGGGCAGGGCCACCTTCCACTAGCCCAGGTTGCTCCAAGCCCCGTCCAACCTGGCACTGGACACTTTCAGGGAACCAGGGGCAGCTACAGCTGCTCTGGGCACCCTGTGCCAGGGCCTGGAACAATGAATTTTGAACAATGTATTTACACCTAAATTAAAGACTTGACTGAATCCAGCTGTGGACAGCCCAGGCAGGCTGACTTCAGGCAAACTTTGGGGCATTTTACTGAGGGACTGTGGGAGATCAGCTCAACCCCCACCCACAGGAAAACACCACCTTGTCCCACAGTAAATGGAAATGTGTGCCTTGCTTTGAGGAAATGGGCTGGAGAAACAGATGAAAGGAACTCTAGGACCTGCAAATTCCCATTTTTAGATTTGAAATAAAAAAGCCTTCCCAGTGAATGTCTCAAGAACACCTCTGGAGCTGACAGTTCTCAAGCAGGGTCTGTTGGAGGTTTTCCTTTGCAGTTTGAGGTAGGAAGGAAAAAGCACCCAGGGAGAGAAAGCTCAGCTGCACTCATTGTCCCCTCGGATGTCAGAAGTGCTTTGTTTTCCAGAAGTGCTTATTATTCATGCAGTGTCTCCCCAGGCAGCTGGAATACAGCTCCAGCGTGGGCTCTGCTGTGAAGCTGTGCCGTGGCTTTTCCCTCCTCGTGGGACATCCCACCAGAGCCGGCAGCGGTGCTTGGTGCCTGCCTTTGGCACCATTGCCAGGGGTGCTTGGGTCATCTTTTCCCCATAGTGTTTCTCTTTTGTCCCTCTGGATCCCAGGCCACCATCTGGCAGATGCAGGGGCTTAGTTTTGCTGCTCCTAGGGGTGCTCCCAGCAGTGATGTTCCCAGAGGAGGCATCACACAAGAGCTGCTGTCCCCTCTGCCTGCACCGTGTCTTCTCTGCCTGCCTCGGCTCTCAGCTGTGCGAGATCCCTGTTGTGCAATTTGTCCACTTGGCTTTGCCATTTCCATCCCAACAGAATGGTTCTGAGGAAGAGGAGGACTCTGCTTCTGGGCTTTTACCAGGTTTCTCTGTTCTCTCCCCTCCCCTCAGCAGGACAGTGTTGCTGAAAATTCCGGTGTGGACCAGAAACCGGACTCAGACTCCCAACCAGTTTCTAGCCATCTCAGACTCGTTTCTCACCGTCTTGGCCTTGCTGCTGTAAACCAACGGCTTCATGAGCCATGAAGCTGATCTCTGAAGGCTAGGAGGAGCAGCGTGGCTGCTGCTGAAGACATTGGTTCTGCTTCATTGAGAGTGTCCTATGGAGTCAATCCCACCTTTCTTTGGGATTTTGTTGGCTGGCTGGAACCCCCAGTGCTGTCCCCAGGAGGGACCACGTGCATCCTAGCAGCGTGATGGACCCCACCTTGTCCCAGCAGAGCAGAGCGGACCGTGGCCCTGGGGGATGTCCTGCCCCTCAGGGACACTGGAGGGGGTGTCAGCCACAGCGAATGAGAAACTGTCAATATTTGTCCACAAAGGCCATGCTGAAATCCCTGTCCCAGTCCAGACATCAGAGGTGTCAGTTTTGATTTCCCAAACACAGAGAGAGCCCTTTCAGCCCCAGCCTGCTCAGACACTGCAGCTTTAATGTCCAAGCACCCAGCGTGTTTCCACTCCCCTCAAATGCATCAATCAGGTCTCGGTGAGGCTCTGAAAGAGCCAGTTTGTTAAACAAACACACTTAGTGTAAAAAGTTTATTCCAGTTAATTGGGACTTCATTGCAATGGAAACAAATTACCCAGCTGTCATCTGCCAAGGCAAACAGCAGCGGGGGAGCGGGGGTCCTGGCCAGGCGGGAGACAAACAGACATCTCAGGCAACCTTATTTATGGCCTTTTTATGTATTTCTGTATTTATTTGGACATTCCTGAGCTGGAGGGCTGGGCTCTTGCCGAGCTGCATGCCCCAGCACTTGCACAGTGCAGGTTATCTGCCTCTGGGGCTCCTGGGCAGAGAGCTGGCACTGGCCCGGGTGGGCACTGCCATGGGGACCCTCGGGCTGGGGTCTGTGTCCCTGGGTGGATCCCTCCAGACACGTCCAGGGCTCTTGCTTCACAGCCGGAGAGGAGGCGCTGGATGGGAACGCCAGGGCGAGCTGCTGGTCCCTGGAGGCTGGGGACGTGAGGGATGCGGGGGTCCCGGCAGGGCCCAGTGGGGCAGGGAGGCACCCAGGAGGGCAGGGCTGGTGGCCACTGGGAACTTTGCCCCCGTGCTTCCGTAGCTCCATGCCCTCGCAGGGATGCCCTGTGCCGGCATCGACCCCCGTGCGAGTCCCCGGCCCCGCTCCGGTCCTGTTCTCCCGTCCCAGCCCAGGGAATTACCTTTTTGGCAGGAGAGCTGGGAGCACTGCCTGATGAGGCTCCCGCTCATTCCCAGCTCATCTGATTTAACGCACACGCTGTCAACAGCCTTTTTCCCCTCCTGGAGCTGTTATGGCAAGAAAGGCAGCGCGGAGCGGGGCCGGGGCAGGCCGGGGCAGGCGGGAGCGGGGCC